>CM061141.1:203004736-203380745 GCA_030789695.1 Scilla litardierei
GGAAAGTAATATGGAGAAGCTCAGAGCTCCGACGATGCCCATAGATAGGGACTTCGGGGTGAGAATCGGCGCCCTTAAAGTGATACCCTCGTGGCGCCATCTACTGACCCATCGAAAAGACTGAACTGCTTGAGGGATGCTTGAGGGTGGCCATGGGGGCTGAGGAGCTGTGCATGGGGCCGAGGGGGGAGGGGGGAGGGGGGGAGGGGGGAGGGCTCAGAGAAGGGGAGATGGAGGGGGTTCAGGTGAGGGAGAAAGAGAGGGGAGAGAGAGCACGCACGTGATCTGAGGAAGAAAGGGTGGGTGAGACTTTAATTTGTTTCCCCTTTGAATAATTTCATTTCCCCCTAAAATACAAACTTCCCCCAATTTCAAATTCAAAACCATCCCAATTTCAAATTTCAAATACATCATATCATATCCTAATCATCATCCTATTTATCCAATTTCTCTTATCCAATTTCTCTTATCCAATTTCTCATCATAACATCCCTCATTTTTATAACCCAAATACAATTCAAACCCTTATCCAATTTCTCTTATCCAAAAACTCTTATGCAAATACAATTCAACCCCTTATTCAATTTTTCTTATCCAAAAACTCTTATCCAATAACCCATGATAACATCCCTGTTTTATAATATAGATATCTCTTATCCAATTTCTCTTTTCCAATATCGCTTATCCAATTTCTCTTGATAACATCCCTCTTTTATAATATAGATATCTCTTATCCAATTTCTCTTGATAACATCCCCCTCTTATAATATAGATATCTCTTATCCAATTTCTCTTGTCCAATATCTCTTATCCAATTTCTCTTGATAACATCCCTCTTTTATAATATAGATATCTCTTATCCACTGTCTCTCTTCCAATATCTCTTATCCAATTTCTCTTGATAACATCCCTCTTTTATAATATAGATATCACTTATCCAATTTCACTTGTCCAATATCTCTTATCCAATATCTCTTGATAACATCCCTCTTTTATAATATAGATATCTCTTATCCAATTTCTCATGTCCAATATTTCTTATCCAATTTCTCTTGATAACATCCCTCTTTTATAATATAGATATCTCTTATCCAATTTCTCTTGATAACATCCCTCTCTTATAATATAGATATCTCTTATCCAATTTCTCTTGTCCAATATCTCTTATCCAATTTCTCTTGATAACATGCCTCTTTTATAATATAGATACCTCTTATCCAATTTCTCTTTTCCAATATCTCTTATCCAATTTCTCTTGATAACATCCATCTTTTATAATATAGATATCTCTTATCCAATTTCTCTTTTCAAATATCTCTTATCCAATTTCTCTTGATAACATCCCTCTTTTATAATATAGATATCTCTTATCCAATTTCTCTTGTCCAATATCTCTTATCCAATTTCTCTTGATAACATCCCTCTCTTATAATATTGATATCTCTTATCCAATTTCTCTTTTCCAATATCTCTTATCCAATTTCTCTTGATAACATCCCTCTTTTATAACATAGATATCTCTTATCCAATTTCTCATGTCCAATATCTCTTATCCAATTTCTCTTGATAACATCCCTCTTTTATAATGTAGATATCTCTTATCCAATTTCTCTTGATAACATCCCTCTTTTATAATATAGATATCTCTTATCCAGTCTCTCTTGATAACATCCCTCTCTTATAATATAGTTATCTCCTATCCAATTTCTCTTGTCCAATATCTCTTATCCAATTTCTCTTGATAACATCCCTCTTTAATAATATAGATATCTCTGATCCAATTTCTCTTTTCCAATATCTCTTATCCAATTTCTCTTGATAACATCCCTCTTTTATAATATATATTAGAACTTTCCCGTGCCCAAAGGGCACTGCGATTTGAGAGGGGGGCCCACGTCCAAATTTCAATTTTCAAATCTTCTCCATAAATTTCCCCCCAAAACTTATCCCAATCCTAGTCATCAAGCCCTTATCCTAGTCATAAACCCATTTGTCCTAGTCACTTGTCCTACTGGGACAAAATTCAAAATCTTCATCAAATATAGAATAGATATATATATATATATATATATATATATATATATATATATATATATATATATATATATATATATATATATATATATATATATATATATATATATGGGTAAAGTGTTCCTAGGGTGACTCCTTAGGTTAAATCTAAGGAGTCGCCCCCATTTTCTCACATCTCCCACAATTTTTTTTGAAATTTTTTTTCTTGGGATTATTGTTCATCTCATGGATGATCAATATACCAAAAATCAAGTCATTCCAATACTTTTAGAGCCCCCATATATCCCTTGCAACTTTATGTGTTTTTAAGAACGTTTTCAGACCGTTGAAGTTGCAAGGGATAGATGAGGGCTTTTAAAGTATTGGAATGACTTGATTTTTGGTATGTTGATCATCCATGATGTGGCCAACAATGCTATGAAAAATAATTTCAAAAAAAAATGTGGGAGATGGGAGAAAATGGGGGCGACTCCTTAGATTTAATCTAAGGAGTCACCCTAGGAACACTTTACCCTATATATATATATATATATATATATATATATATATATATATATATATATATATATATATATATATATATATATATATACACACACACCTACATATATTTTGAAGAGTTAGTGAATCTTTATTGAATGAGTAATATACAGCTCTATATAGTTTAGGCTTGAGATTCAGATGTAAAGAGGATAGGGCACAAGCGCCGTCACTCTTTAACAAAGGAACCCCACCCTAAAGATATCTATACAAGGCAATGAATATGAATATGGTAACCAAAAAATTATCCCAAATCTCTGAATTCCCAATTAGCATAGACCGTAGCCTCCTCTGCAGTAGTTGGTTCAATACCCCTCATAGCCAAGCGGACATCTGCTGCCATCACCTCAAAAATCTCCGTTTTCCGCCTACTTTTCCCTACAAAACTCGATTGTTTCTATCACGCCAAATATGCCAAGCCATGCATGAGAGAAATATTCTCGCCAATCTACACAAAGTACTCTTCCCCCCATAGTTGTGCATATAAAAGTTCCCAATTTCTGTTATAGAGGAGTCCAATTGGGTAATGGCCTTCAACTTAAGTAAAGACCTCTGTAGAAGATAACGGGAGTAATTGCAATTGAAGAATAAATGATTAACACTTTCAATATGATTACCCTCACAGAGAACGCAATTTGTTGGCTTGTTAAAATCCCATCTGCCAATAATATCTCTAGTAAGGAGCTTGCCCCGTAGCGCCCGGAGGAGAGTTAGGGACCATTTGGGTATGTGGCCTGGAAACCAAACAAGCTTGCGGAAATGGAAGGGTACATTCCGCTGCCGAACCCCTTCCCAGGCCTCCTTTAAGCTGAACATATCATCATGTACACCTGATGCTTGCCCGCACCTCCCAACAGATGCAATTGCAGGCCTACGGCTACTAGTAGTTGGGGCCCAAACCTAATGGTCATTGCCGTGCGTGACCTTAGCTGCAGTAATGTGTTGCCGCACGTGGTCCAGCTCGGGGTCATTCACCCAATTTCCCTCCTCCCAGTAATCACAAACATGCTTCATAGAGGATTCCTCAGGCACTGCTACTAAATTCTTCAGGGGTCCACAATCCAGCCAATAGTCGTGCCAGAATAGAGTAGAACAACCATCTTTCACCACTCTCTTAATAAGCCTGTTAGTCACAGTCCTACAGCTCAACAAGTTTTTCCAAGTGCCAGAGTGTGTAACTAGCCCCTTAGCAGCAAAAAAACCCCTCGCCCCATCATATCTAGCTCTCATTTGCTTGGCCCATAGGCTATTAGAAGTAAGGTATCTCCATGTCAGTCTTATCCCTGTCGCTACATTAAGATCCTCCAATAAACGTAAACCCACTCCACCTTCAGATTTTGGAGTACAGATGTCCTTCCACGCCCAAGCACGAGAGGAACCCATAATGAAGCGCCTGTAGAGAGAAGAAATTTCCCGCACAATAGTAAATGGCATATGATAGGCCTGGAGCCAGAAAGCTACCATACCGTATATGACTGATTTGACTAGCTCAATCCTCCCTGAAATAGATAACATAGTAGACGACCAACTCATAAGCCTCTTCCTGCACTTATCTACCAGCCTGCTGTACATTGGAGCTCTGGGGTATTTTGATGATAAAGGAAGTCCAAGATATGTGGTGATAGTAGTAGATATTTTGATGCCCAAACAATTTGCCAGAACAGACCTGTTTTTGGCACCTTTGCTGAATAGCACGGCACTTTTATCACAATTAACTTGGAGGCCAGTATAATTCTCAAATTCATGGAGCAAGGACTTTATGGACATAAAAGATTTGATATTTGCTCTGCAGAACACCAGAAGGTCATCTGCAAATAGTAGGTGAGAAATGGTACCCGAGCGTTTCATGGCTTGGAGGGCACCACTATATGTATATATATATATACATATATATATATATATTCCATTTTTACAAACCCATTCCCATTTAACAAACAAGCACTACGACACTATGCCCATATTACTCGTCACCTATTATTTGACTTCTTACGTTTTAACTCCTACAGTATGCTCACTATTTTACGTAAGTTATGACGATATCGTCATTCTTATACACGTCTTTATCTTCTTACTTTTGTTCATAAATATTTTATCTCACCCAACCAAACTACTCTCTTATCTATATCACCTCCGGAGCCATCCATCACAACATTATTTCGTTGCATCATTCAACCCAGAATCCTATATTATTAGTTAGTTATCACATTAGTGCTCTATCTTTGCTTATGTCAGCTTTAGTTTAAGTATAGTGGGACCATTAGCTTTGATTGTGGCGTTGTGGTGCATGTATATAGATAGTGAGTGTAGACCCGTGTATGCTAGTCTCTATACACCACCCATGTATGAGTGTGCTTACCCTGAGTATATTAGTATAGTGTGATTATCTATTGTGTCGTATGTGCATGTATGTACGGTATTTATGATATATACGTATATAGTTGAGTATAGATTAGTAAGTGTTATATTTCTAATTAAGCGAGCGATTAATTATGTCACTATAGGATTATCTATACGTATTTGATTTAGTATTGGCTAGTTACTAAGAGTATATATACCTTAGTCGTACTTGTTAATGGTTGTAATCATATGCTAGTACAGTGATGTGCATGTTAGATGTAATGATAATAGGTGTACGTATAATTGTGTGTGCAGATTTATTACGTGATTTAGATATTGGAATGTCTGGCATGTACTCGTACGTATATATGCATGTGGTTAGTTATAGGTGTGTGTATATATATATATTGTATGAATAGGTGCGTTTTATGTATAGTAAGATTGCTATATCGTATTACCCCTACGGAATGTTGTGAGAGCATGTGTATACAAGGAAGTATGTATAGTCGTATGTTTGTGACTATGTATAAGTGGATAGTGTACTAGCTCTATGTAAATTACCATGGTTGTGAATACCGGTGTGTGTATATAATTGTTCTATATAGATACGAGATAGGCGTGTAGTAGAGTAAGTATGTATATGTATGTGAAATAAACGTATGTATAAGTATTTGAAAGTGCGTGATATATGAGTAAGTGTATGCAAATGGATGTATATGATTTCATTATGATGTATGTATGACTGGGATAGAATGCCATTAGTGTCTAAGTCCGCTCACCCCTAGGTCGGCCTACTTAAGAAGACTGAGGACGGACTTGATCCTAAGGTGGATAGATTACGATGACCCTAGGGCTAGGAGTAAGGCTTATATAAATCTCTGAATGGTGTAAGGTAATACGTGCATGTATATACGTGAAGTGATTTGTATTATAATGTGTATATGGTATTATGCGGTATGTAGAAGTGATTGTATGACTGAAGTGTTAATGATTGTAATTTTGTATTAGTGGTAAGTTTATGTGACGTGTGGCACTATATCATTATAGATTGTGAGTGTACAAGGTGATGACACACTTACAGCTAGTAAATTGACGTGGTGGTGTAGTAAAGTATTACTATTCACCAGAGTATACTATTGGTTGAAATGTAATTGTAGGATGGTATTATATTAAACAAATTATGCTAATACGTAATTAGTAATGTGTGTATGTGTATAGTTACTACTAGTAGCATTAACGTTGATTAGTATTAACGGTGGTAAAACAATTGGGGTTGATATGGGTATTAGAAATACTATTTGGATATGATATGATGGTTGTATTTGGTTTGTATGCATTAGAAGAGGAGATGCGAGTGTTACCCTTACGTTTTCCCGTTGTCTTAGCCGATTAGATTCCGAGGACGGAATCGTTCTTTAAGGTGGGTAGGATGTAACGATCGGGTTTACCATTTCTATTACCTGTATTTATCTAGTGTGTTATTTTTCCCGTATCCGTAGTTAGACGTTTCTGTCCCCGTACCCGTACCCGTGCACGTACCAACTTTTCATATTAATTATTCCTATCATTATTTTAAACCATTTAGTCAAATCTTTATTGTTATTATTATATCTCTTAATATAAATTTTAAACTTTCACATTCAAAATTTGAATTCCAATCTTTTAACAAAGTCAATTGAAACTTTCCTAATTAGACCCATTTAAACCTATTGATTAGCCAATATTTCCTTAATTAGCCTATTAAATAGAATCCCATTATTATAACTCTAAATTCCTTTCCTAATAAAACTCTAGTTATTTTGGTAACCCTTGGCCGAACCGTTTGGTACACACATGTAGGATCCTGCCAAAACAGAGTTAGGATCGATAAATGAAGTTAAGACTTACGCTTGCGTACGCGGCACGGTAGTCTACGAACTTCGCCTTCGGATTCACCACGACGGATCGAGTCTACTCACGAACGGAGTAAGGCTACTAAATCCACAATCTAAATCTCTACTTTAGATTAAGAACTTGGATAGAGGAAGAGAAAGGATTTCTGCAGAGCTTCGCTATGATGAAGATGCATGCATGAATTTCATGCAAAAGGTGTAAGAAATGGCTTACCCTTGGGTCTTATTTATAGCCCCCAAGGTAGTTATTTTAGGGTAAGTTGTTCCTTTGGAACAACTTAATTAAGGTGTACCATGATACATGGCACATTATAAGCTTAAGTTGTACCATATGCATGGTACAACATAAGCTTAAGATATTCCCCCTTTATTAGCCATATGTCGCATGCACTTATGCATATATAATGCGACTTTCCCACTCATCCAGAGATCCTCTCCGCAAGGGAACAGATTCCCTTTGTACACGACTTCGTGTACGCGACGTTCGAGGTCCGTATTCCCTCGTACATCCCCCACAAGGGTGTACAAACGTCTTCCATATCCAACATCTCCCACTCACACTTGAGGGGATTGTAAGAGAACGTCTTTCCCTTAGTTCTTTCATCTATCATACTGAGAAATAGACCGTGCGACCGTCATGCGCGTAGAGTCTGTTGTTGTGCACTTGTTAGAGATACACAACGACCTCGAAGGTGCAAAGTTGAGTAGTTCAACGCATGCTTTACCCTAGATTATTTCTTCACATTTCTTATACTTTATATTCAACAATTGAATCCCATCTGGATTACAATTGGCTGGCCAGCTTTGAATCATTAAAGTCTAAATGCCAACATGAAATTAATCTTCCTCTTCTTGCGAACCTTCTGATCTTGACTTGATTCGCTTTTCTAACGTGCCCCGCCGAGCCGAATTACCATAGCCCATTAGTAACACGCTAAGATAGCGATCATCTCGTCAAATCTAAAGGAACCAATTGGAGTCATTGAGGGTAAGAGTTAAGACCCGTATGGACTTTGAGTCTCACATAATAGCAAACACTATTGCTACTAACTCAGTGGTCGAAATGCATACGTGGTATGAACACGTATTACAACATCACTCCTTTCCCAGGGAGAGTATGTCTTAATGATGTTGTACGGATGAAAGATCAGACACCACAGTGCCTATCTTTTGAGTCCCCTTACTACTCAGGAAATATTCCCGGACTCTCATCCTGCATAAGACAGATAGGATTATAAAATCCAATGAGATCTTTTTATCCTTGTGATACAGATCTCAGATCTTTTGTAAGCATCCATATGATGCAGATCTTTCATTCGACTATCTTTGTTAAAGTCATGACTCTAAATCATTCGTCTAATGATTTTGACTTTAAACTAGTCTCATCTCTATCTTATCCATCTGATAAGATAAGGCGGTTGCTCATGTGAGAGAGCCAACCTTAATCTGTCCGACATACACACAATTCAGTTGAGATTTCAAAAATGTACACAAACATTTCTTTAAGAAATTCATATGCAATGCTTGAAAAAAGAACTTATTCTTTTATTAATTTTGATCATTTCTTAGACATGGGAATATATATTGGTACAACTCAGCCCATACGCAATCCTTGAGATGATAAGTGTTTATAAAACACATTTCTGGGGATCGCTTTCGTAAGCTGATCCTCTATCATCTCATGCGTAGATATGTACCTTATGTCTACCTTCTTGGTTTTATCATAGTCTTTTGCAAATCTGCAGTTCTTTTAAGATACTGCATTATCCTCTTAACCACTTTCCAGTGTTCTTGCCTTGGATTGGTAACAGCTTACCATTTCCAACGGCAAAACAGATGTCCGGTCTCGTACACACCATAGTGTACATAAGACTATCAACTGCACTGGAATATGGAACTTTTTCCATAATTTCCTTTTCCTTTTGGTTCTTTGGACACGATTCCAGATATAAATTATCGCATATGCTTATATGAATATCAATGGACTTACAGTCCTGCATATTAAATCGTTCTAGAACCTTCTTTATATAAGTCTCCTGTGAAAGAGAAAGAAGTTTCTTCGAATGATTCCTTGAAATCTTAACTCCAAGGATATATGCGTCTTTTCCTATGCCTTTCATCTAAAATACTGATGAAAGCCAAGCCTTGATACTCATCACAAAGCCCTTGTCATTTCCGGCTATTAAAATGTCATCTACATATAGAGACATAATAACATGATTGCTTTTAATCCTCTTGATATATACGTAGTTATCTTCATCAAGTATGGAAAATCCATTTGATAAGACAATTTCTTGAAATCGTATATACCATTGCCTCGAGGATTATTTAAGACTATATATGGACTTACGAAGTTTACAAACCTTATGTTCGTTTCCTTCTTTTACAAACCCTGTTGGTTGTTCCATATAGATCTCCTCGTTCAATTCTCCATTGAGAAAGGCAGTCTTTACATCCATCTGATGTAATTCGAGGTATAAGCAAGCTACCATTGCCAGAATCAGGCGAATCGAGGTAAAACGCACAACAGGTGAGAAGGTCTCTTCGTAGTCTATCCCTTCCTGTTGCGTAAAACCTTTCGCGACAAGGCGAGCTTTATATCTATCTATAGAGCCATCAGCCTTATGCTTGATCTTGAGAACCCATTTGTTCCCAATTGCTCTATGTCCTCTGGGTGAGTTAACTAAGTCCCAGACTTGGTTAACTTTCATGGATTTCAATTCCTCCTTCATCGCTTCCATCCATTTGTCTTTTGCAGGGCATGATGCGGCATATTTGAGATTCTTCAAGTCCTTGTTGACTCGAATTTAGATCAATTCTAATATCACTCCCACTTGAAATGTTGTTAGAATTTCTCCCACTTGGATCATTATTCCCGTATGGAATAGGATAATCGTCATTCGTATAATCCATTGGTGAAGGTTGAAAAGTATTTTCGTTTTCACCAAGAATTCTCCCACTCGAATGAGGTAATCCTTCTTGATCATAAATCTCAAATAGAGATAAATTCTCATAAATCTCAAATAGAGATAAACTCTGACTTATCTCGCCCTGTCTTGGAAACTCGTTTTCCAAGAAAGTGACATCCCTCGACTCAAACTCAATTAGCCCACCATTGTCTTCCTGACTAACGAAAACATAACCTTTGGAGTTTTCTGCGTATCGTATAAAGATACATTTCCTTCCCCTTGGCCCAAGTTTGCCATACTTATGGGAGGAAATATGTGCGTTGAATGCACAAACTCAAGGTAAAAATGTTTAAGTCAGGAGACCTTTGGTTCCACAACTCATAAGGAGTGGAGCTAACTGATTTCGAGGGTACGCGGTTTAAAATGAAAATGGTTGTCAATAATGCATCACCGCAAAAGGTGATTGGCAAGTTAGCTTGCGCCATCATTGAACGGACCATTTTTCATTAAAGTCCTATACCTGCAACACCAATTTGTTGAGGAGTATAAGGCATAGCTACCTGATGTACTATGCCTTTTTCATCACAAAGTTCCTTTAAACTTGTTGATTGATATTCACCGCCCCTATCGGTTCGCACGACCTTAATCTTGCGATCTAATTGATTCTCCACTAAACTCATATAGTTTTTAAAGCAGGTTTAGTGCTTTCACTTTTGTGGGATATCAAATAGATATGACCGAATTGGGTGAAATCATCAATAAACGTGATGAAATAGGACTTCCTGCGTCTTGTCTTGACATTCATCGGACCACATATGTCCGAATAGATAAGCTGTAATGGAACCTCAGCCCTTGTGCCGGTTCCAAACGGCTTGCGACAAGATTTCCTCACAAGGCAATGTTTGCAGGTCGACATTTCGACCTTTGAAACATTGGATAGAAGGCCACGTTTGGCAAGTCTATCCAAACGCGTTGGTCCAATATGACCAAGCCTTGTGTGCCAACAAATTATATTAGACTCATTAGTCAAAGAATTTGTCACAAGGAAATTTTCATTACATGAGGAATTATACATTGTACTTATTACAATAAATCCTTTGAAATACAAACCCAGTACCAATAAAGGAATTATTACAAAAATAGGTCCATATTACAAACATGAAGGAACCAACTATTAACCAAGACCCAATAAATTGACCACAGTTGTAATATTCCTTTGAATATATGGAATGAAGAGAACATCATGAAGTAGGATAATGCGGCCGTTGTCCAAGACAAGCTTGCGAGTCCCAACGCCTTTCACTTCAACATGTGTGTTGTTTCCTACATTGATCCACTTCATTCCTTGGGGTATCCGGTGATACTCCACGAAGGACCGTCTGTCCTTTGCTATGTGGTCGGTGGTACCTGAATCAATTATCCAAAAATGGATTAGATTCCACAAGAAATAGTGAACTAGAAACACATATGTAACTAGTATTACAAGTTACCTCGTCACTTCCACTCGTACACGAACGAGCATAGTGACCGAGCTTGTTGCACTTGAAGCACTTGATCGTTTTCAAGTCTTTCTTCTTGTGCCATTTCTTGTGCCCACCCTTATGTTTGGGTTCCTTGGTGGACTCAGGTTGCTTATTACGTTCATTAGAAGACTTCGAACGATCTTTACGTTTCTTTCCTCCGTGTGAGGAACTAGCAACCATGTGCACTTCTGCACTTGGCTTGGCAGCCGCAAGCCGCTCTTCCTCTAATTCGAGGTGCTTGGAAACATCGTTGAAGGTCTTGATGCTCTCATTATGAGTGAGATGCATCTTCATCTGATCCCACCCATTTGGTAGGGAACGTATGACTGCTTGGATTTGTTGCTCATCCGTGAGCACATGACCTGCGTCCTTTAACTCTGAGATAAGGTTCGCCATATGTCGCAGATGTTTCCCCATGGAATGATCTGGACGTTTCTTATATGTATCGAACCTTATAGTTAAGGCGCGAAGTTTGGACACCGATGTGCCACCGAACTTCTCCTCTAGCTTGGACCATATGTCCATGGCTAGGTCATATTCTCGGAAGATGCGCATTATGTCATCAGCCATACTGCTTAATAACGTAATGCGCGCTATCTTATTCTTCCGAGACCAAGCATCAAAAGCTTCAATGTCTCGTCTGTGTTGGGCCGTAGTGCCCAACTCAGGTTCAATCATTACGTTCTTTAGAGTTTCGAGCACTTCTTGCTCCTCTAAAACGTATTGTATCTTAATGGACCAAAGTTTGTAATTATCGCCGTTGAGTTTTTCACCTTTGTTTAACTCAGCGACGATATTCTTTGAAGCGGAAGACATTTTACTTTTAAAATGCTGCAAAAAACACAAAACCGAAGGTTCGATCAAAACATTGCATAAAAATTCTTAAAATATAACTCCCACTTTGAAATGATAATAGAGTATCCCATTTGGATAGTTCTAAAAATTCAAATCCCACTTGGAATTATATTATATTTGATAAGTTACTTTCGAAAAATATTGAAGATGTTGTTCTAGAATCGAAAAGGTCTCTATGATTCCAATCACCATCTAGAACAACCTTCAATATTCCCCCATCACTTATCAAACAATAGTACTCTTATAGTACTAGCAGCGGAAAACGAGTATTTGACAAGTTACTTTCGAAAAATATTGAAGATGTTACTCTAGAATCGGAAAGGTCATTATGTTTCCAATCACCATCTAGAGTAACTTTCAATATTTCTCCCTCACTTTATCAAATGTTAGTACTCTTATAGTACTTTGCAGCGGAAAAGCGTTTTTGAAAACGTATTTTTCAAAACGAATTTAAAATACATTGGCTAATCTCCGTAGAGTAGAGCACAACATCATAAGTTCATTGGCTAATCTCCGTGGAGTAGAGCACAATGACATGGCTAATCTCGCATGAAGTAGAGCATTACGGCTAATCTTCAAGGAGTAGAGCCCAATGAAAAACTTCATTAAAACGTTAGTTCCGTATGAACTAGTCGGCACTGTGGTTAGCCCCGTATGGGCTAATCGGAACATTCGAGTTTGGCCAATACCTTTTGTCACCCCGTATGGGTCAGTAGGCAAGTTTGCAGTCGACCCAGACCTTCTGCCAGATTGGTCGACCAAAACGACCAAATTGGTCGACCAATTTTCGAACTGCAGTTTCTTCCCGGCCAGGGCCTCTGCCCTGGCCGGGGCTTGGCCAATGGTCCGGCCAGGGCCTCTGCCCTGGCCGGCTAGGGGCCCTGGCCCCCTTGGCCAGGGTCGGCCATGCCCTGGCCTCTGCCAGGGCCGGCCGGCCAGGCCACTGGCCGGGGCCAGGCCCTGGCCTGAGGCCAGGGGGCTGCCCTGGCCTCTGCCAGGGCGGCCTGGCCGCAGGCCGGGGCCAGGGCTCCTGCCCTGGCCTCGGCCAGGCCCTGGCCTGAGGCCAGGGCTCTGCCCTGGCCTCTGCCAAGGCGGCCAGGCCCCTGGCCTGAGGCCAGGGCACTGCCCTGGCCTCTACCAGGGCGGCCTGGCCACAGGCCGGGGCCAGGGCTCCTGCCCTGGCCTCTGCCAGGGCGGCCTGGCCACAGGCCGGGGCCAGGGCTCCTGCCCTGGCCTCTGCCAGGGCGGCCTGGCCACAGGCCGGGGCCAGGGCTCCTGCCCTGGCCTCTGCCAGGGTGGCCAGGCCCCTGGCCGGGGCCAGGGCTCCTGCCCTGGCCTCGGCCAGGGCAGCCTGGCCCTGGCCCGGCCAGGGCAGCCTGGCCCTGGCCTGGCCACGGCCAGGGCCTTCTGGCCTTGGCCATGGCCGGCCCTGGCCTGGCCTGGCCTGGCCGCGGCCAGGGCGCCCTGGCCCTGGCCGTGGCCGGCCAGGGCCGGCCGGCCATGGCCCGGCCATGGCCTATTGGCCTTGCCCGGCCATGGCCCTTTAGCCATGGCCGGTCTCCTCCCTTTCATGGGGTGGCCGCATGCACTCCACCCCCTTGATGGGGTGGTCGCCGGTGGTTATTGGCCGTAGCCAACCCCCTCCGCATGGGGAGAGGGGGTGCATGGCCTTCATAGCCCATTTGGCCATGGTGCACATGCACCAAATTTTCTCTTACCCGATGGAAATAACTACCATCATCTTCCTCGATGAAACACCCGTTCGTCGATGAAGCACCCGTTCGTCGAGAAATTAGTTATTTCCTAATGGCCGTGTGCCAAAAATGAAAAATAACATACTACGTGAACGGTCGGTTCTTCCCGTCACGGAGAGTTCCTACCATATCCGTAATGATAGGAGACCCTAACGTGAAAAGAACAACCGCTGCGTTCTCTCCGTCACGAAGCGTTCCTACTATATCCGTAATAGTAGGAGACCCATTCGTGAAAAAGACAACGACTCGTTCATAGTTTCGACGGGGCGGTGGTTTGACCGGGGCGAACCCATATGGCTCTGATACCAATGTCGTATCCTGCCAAAACAGAGTTAGGATCGATAAATGAAGTTAAGACTTACGCTTGCGTACGCGGCACGGTAGTCTACGAACTTCGCCTTCGGATTCGCCACGACGGATCGAGTCTACTCACGAACGGAGTAAGGCTACTAAATCCACAATCTAAATCTCTACTTTAGATTAAGAACTTGGATAGAGGAAGAGAAAGGATTTCTGCAGAGCTTCGCTATGATGAAGATGCATGCATGAATTTCATGCAAAAGGTGTAAGAAATGGCTTACCCTTGGGTCTGATTTATAGCCCCCAAGGTAGTTATTTTAGGGTAAGTTGTTCCTTTGGAACAACTTAATTAAGGTGTACCATGATACATGGCACATTATAAGCTTAAGTTGTACTATATGCATGGTACAATATAAGCTTAAGATATTCCCCCTTTATTAGCCATATGTCACATGCACTTATGCATATATAATGCGACTTTCCCACTCATCCAGAGATCCTCTCCGCAAGGGAACAGATTCCCTTTGTACACGACTTCGTGTACGCGACGTTCGAGGTCCGTATTCCCTCGTACATCCCCCACAAGGGTGTACAAACGTCTTCCATATCCAACAACACAGCCTACATATATATATATATAAGGCCACCCTTTTCTTGTTTCCAGAAATTCCTTTAAGCCCTCATAGGGGCCAGTTAGCATGACAGTCAATTGATAGATAGTGTACCAGAAACAAACATGATTGTTGAACTAAGCTCTCAAAATTCAAAGAATCATATGAATCACTTCTGCTCTATTTGTCGTTAAGTACACATTTGGAAAGGAGCATATAAGGAAGACTTAAAATTGAGTTTTAGTCAAGAAATTCCATCCAGTGAATGAAAGTAAACTTACTTTCCAATTTATAGGAGTAATCCAATTTAACACCATCTCTAGAGTAACCCTAAAGACTATAACACACAGCATATATATATATATAAAGTAGAGGAATTTTATAGCAACTGCCCCTACAACTTTTATTTAAAAAAAGAAACCCCTTAGGCCAACGTGTAGCACACAAACTACTGCACCCTATCTCTATATAATAAAACCCTAGACCAATATTATAATCTCCCAGGCCGGCCTATAAGAACCCTAGGGTTTTTTTATTCATTCCCCTACCCTCTCACTCCCGCCTCTCCCCAAACACCCCCTCTTCCTTCTTCCTCCACGCAAGACCTCTGCCCGACGCCACCTCTTCTTCTCCTCTCCACAACCCGCAACAAACCCTCACAAGGCCGCAGCCTCCTTCTTCCCCAAGGCCGAGCTTCTCCTTCCTCCCCTATCCCGTAGCCAGGTCGGCCTCCAAGCATCCCCACAGCCGCGACCAACCCCCATCTCCTCCTCCTTTACTCCATCTCCACGCCGGCCACCTCCGCCTACAGCAACCCACGGCCAGGCCGCCTCCACCTCCCACCGCCTACTGCTCCTCCTCTTCCTCCCTTCGACTCCATGCCACACCCGTCGTGGAGACGCCGACAAACCCATCCCCACCTCGCGCACAGTGACCCCGCTCAGATCAAACCCGCCTTGCTCCGACCATCTTTTCCCCTCGCCATCAAACCCACCGCCTCCTTCCCTTCTTCTCCAAGAGCTCAACACCAACTTCTCCTCTCTCCACTACCGCACAAACAGACCCAGCCCCTGCAACCCAGTTCACGTGCAGTGCCTCTCGCCCATTGCACAGGCCATGTTGGCTTCTCCCCTTCGTCCATCGCCCATACACACAGCAGCACACGACTTGCAGCCTCCCTCTTCTCACGCACGCGACTGCCCCTTTCCCCTCCACGCAAGTCTCTCCCCATTCACCCGCGAGAGAACAGCCCTACTTGTGCACAAACTGCCGTCGGCACTTCTCCGAGCATCGACAGCGCCTTCTCGTTTGCAAGCGATATACCGACAGCCCCCAGGTCCGTGCCACCCAGGTCCGCAGATCCCCGAGGCGTAAATCGCTGTTTTTGGGGTCGTACACGTCGCCACGAATCTTCGATGCGTTCTGATCCATCGCTGCATTTCAGGTCAGTAGATCTACCCCTATAACTCTTAACCCACACCGTAAAGTAGAAAACTTAATAAAATTGGGAGATTAGACGTCGTAGGAGTTTGTTGTAAATTTGTCCTGAACAAGAAACGCTTATTCTAATTTTATGATCTGCCAAAACAGTGACCCAAACCCTCCGTAGCGTAGTACTCGTCGAGACGATTCCAACGACACCAAGAACGTCGAAAACAGGCAAGTATTTTATTTTATATGAATTTTTGAAGTTTTGACACTTTTGCGCCATCTTCATGTATTGCTGTGTAACTCAAAAACTAGGCATGAAATGACGTACAAAATTGACATCGTAATGACAGGACGAAATTTGGGATCCAACGATATATCATACGATATATCACCATTTTAAACAATAAGAGAAAGAAATCATTTCTGTAGCAAGTTGAACAAAAAGGACATATTCGTCATTATTTGAAATTGCGGTAACGGTCGTTCGACCCGTTTCGATTTGTAGAACTGTCACCAAAATGCAATAATGTTGATAACACCAAACTTCTGCGAATACGGACATGTTTAACAAGTTTTGACATCGTGACTATCGTGCGCCTCGAAGGCGGTATCGTGATATCGTGATGTCGTGTAAGTCGACTAGGCCGGCTCGTGTTTCGACAAACTTTTGGGTGGGGTTAGGGTTGAGCGGCCACTAGGCGTATGAAAGGTACTCTCCTCAAGAGCACCACCCACACGTGGTGGGTTAGCGTCAATCACGGTAAGCCCCCGTGAGAGGAACGACCTTCTCATCACGACCTACAGGCGTGAACCCTAGATTAGAATGCTAACTCCTGACATGAAAACTTGCATCGCTAACTTGGTCATCTTGAAATTGAAATGCTAATGAACTCGGAGAAATCTTAACCTTAATCTTGTAACCGTCTAGAACTCCATGCTAGGATTGCTAGTTTCTGTTTCTATAAATTGCTAAATACTTAATTGCTGCAGTCTTTTCCTTCAAATTATTAATGCTCCTAAAATTCATATATCTATCATATACTTTGCCTTGGGATGCTAACTTTTTCTTGCAGACCCCTATCTGACATACATTCATGTTTGTGGCTGTATGTCAGGTTCAGAGCTTGAGTACCAGGAGAACCAGTACGAGACGCCAGATTTGGAGAGTCAGGAGTTCGCACCTGATGCATCGCCTCTTCCAACGGAGGACTAGTAGACCCCCACACTTTACAGCTTTCCTAGTTTATTTTCAGACGTTGTAGTAGATCTGTGTACCTTTCTTTTCTGTACTACTTTAGCCCAGTTGTGGCTTATTGTTTAATTTCGTGTACAAACACTTGTATCTCTGGATGTGGCTTTTCACCTTTTTAATTTAATGAAATGTTTTCTTATTGTTCAGATGCGTAAATGCAAGGACCTCTTCTGTGTTTTTATCATAGACGCTTATTGAACTTGAGCTTCACCGCTCCAGTTCAAGCGGACCGTGTAACGCTCTCGCTTCCGGTGTCTTTTGGGAAGCGGGGCGTTACACATTCAGAAAGGAAGCATCTTTGGGATCAAATTGTGAGTGATGCTAATATGCTTAGTGGTGAGGCATGGCTTTTGGGTGTAGACTTTAACAATGTTCGCTACTCTAAAGAAAAGATAGGTGGGAGAAGATTGGACGACAAGGTTTTAGATGAATTCAACAAATGCATTGGGAGATGCTCGCTGCTTGATCTCAAAAGTATTGGGAAAACTATGAGTTGGTGCAACAAGCGTATTGGACCGGGCTGCATCAGTGCCAGATTGGATCATATGCTCTGTAACACCAATTGGGTTTCTATGCTACCTGAGACTTTTGTGGAATATTTGGATCCCTCTACTAGCGATCATTCCCCCATGTTGATTCAGCTACATACTAAGGTGAGATCATATCCAAAACCTTCCAAATTTTTTAATCACCGGACCAAATTTTCAGGGTTCAAAGAACTGGTTGATGCTATCTGGACACAACATGTTGAGGCTTCTCCCATGCATTGCTTCATTTTCAAATTGCGCCAGCTGAAGGATGCTTTGCGTGAATGGGCAAAATATCATGATGTAACTAATACAATCTCTGCCAAACGAAACAAACTCCAGGAAATCTGCAATAATGCTTCAATCCATACTGATCCGCTTCTTCAAAAGGAGGAGCAGATTCTTGCAAATAAATTGGCCGATATGTTGAATATGGAGGAGGAGATGTTACGGCAAAAAAGCCGTCAAGATTGGTTATGTCTTGGTGACTGGAATTCAAAATTTTTCTACTCTACGATGAAGACACAGTAGAGTCATAATAATATGGGTAATCTGGTTGATGCTTCTGGGAATCAAAACGATTCTTATGATGAGCTACGGAAAAATGCACCAAAATTTTATGAGGACCTTTACTCCCAGACGCATTATTTAACTGATTTTCCTGATGTCATTCCTAAACGGATCATCACCACTAAAGCTGCTTCTTGGCTAGAGAGAAGGGTTTCTAAGGAGGAAGTAAAGGTTGCGGTTTTACAAATATGAGTGGATAAATCTCCTGGGCCAGATGGGTACAATGGATTTTTCTATCAACATTGCTGGAGCGTAATTGGTAACGATGCAACTGAAGCAATTCTTTCTTTTTTTCGTTCTAGCAAATTGATGCATCTGATTAATCATACTAATCTCACCCTTGTGCCTAAGAATGCAAACGCCATTGGGCTGGGAGACTATAGACATATAGCATGTTGCAATGTCTTCTACAAAGTTATTAGCAAAATTATTTGCAACAGGCTAAAGGTGTTAATTCATGAATTAATATCTCCAAACCAATCTGCATTTCTCAAAGGGCGATTATTATCAGATTGTGCTTTGCTTGCACATGAACAGATAAGGGATTTTAGCAATCCCATGGGGGCCAGAGCTTGCCTCAAGCTGGACTTGAAAAAGGTGTTTGACAGTGTAAATAGAAAATTAATCTTCTACATTTTACGCCAAATGGGTTTCGGGGATAAATTTATTACATGGATTAACGAATGCATCACTAGCCCAACTTTTTCTATAATGGTCAATGGCTCACCAGTTGGGTACTTTGGTGGGAATAAAGGCCTGAGACAAGGAGACCCCCTTTCTCCTTACCTCTTTGTTATCATTATGGAAGCTTTCTCACTCCTTATTGAAGATGCCATTATTACTCGTAGTATTCAGCCAATGAGGCGTACAGGCTCCATATCTCACCTTCTGTTTGCAGATGATCTTTTATTATTTTGTCGTGCTAATTTCAAATCATTTGAGGGGCTCAAATCTCTGCTTTCGTATTTCACTACTCTAACACAGGGTTGCAAATAAACAAGGAAAAAAGCACAACAATTTTCAGTAAGGGAACCAGGCATCCTATTTATTTGGCTAATCAGTTGGGTGTCAGACTTGGAACCTGTTTCATAACATATATGGTGCTGCCAATATCTACTAATTATCCAAAACCTTCTATGTATACCAGATTGGTGGATAAATGCAAAAAAGGCTTGTTGGGTGGACATCATCTATGCTTTCTATTGCGGGCAAAATTGAACTGGTGAAGACTGTTATCTAGGGTATGGTCAATTTTTGGTTACAGGCTTTCGGAATTCCGAGATCAGTCTTACGTACCATTACTTCAGCATGAAGATGTTTCATTTGGGGTTCTTCACATACTTGGTCTTGGAAAGATATGTGCACTCCTAAGGAGGAAGGGGGAGTAGGTATGAGATTACTTTCAGATATTAATCATGATGCTGGCATTGGTTTAACATGGTGAATGTTATCTTCACAAGGCCTTTGGGCGCATTTCATGAAGGACAATTATAGAGATACTGCTTCCTTTTTCCTAGGTAAAGGCAAAACAACCCAATCTGGCACCTGGAAATTCATATTGCATTGCAGGAAATATTCCAAGAAGCTGATAAAGAGGCATGTTCGTGATGGAACGACAACTCTCTTTTGGCATTATAATTGGCTTCCATGCGGGCCTCTCAGCGATATTTATGATGTCCCCCCAGCCGAAAGCAAGAATATAGTTAGTGAGTACTAGTCTAATTTGAGTTGGCTTCAAATACATTCTATTGACCAAATTCGGCCTTTACTACATGTTGTTGAGCTTGGCCCAGGTTCAGATTATTAGACATGGGTTCATAGCTCTAATTTTAAATTCAATGAGGCCTGGGAAGGGACCAGGCGGCCAGGTATGGCTTTTCCCTACTACAAATTAATTTGGTACATGAGTCATATCCCTAAAATGGCATTAACCCTCTTGCGAGCTTTTCCATGGGAAACTCCTTACTAGGGATCTCAGGATTAAATGGGGAATTGCCACCCCCCTCATTATGTTTTATGTGAAGACAGAGCCGATGAGAGAATTAAGCACCTTTTTTGAATGCCCATATTCATGCTATATCCTCCGAAGGAGTCTTGTACCGGTCGCTTTCCGATCGTATCTTCTTCGTGCACGTGCTGTTGACCGTGCACATACTTATTTTAGACTTTGTTTGTTTGTGAACACTATGGTGTGATATGTCGTTGCGAACGTCTCTGAGAGTATTAAATTGTGGCACTAATTTGGAACGACATTTCTCGGGTCGTTCTCCCACGATTTGATCTTATTCGAAGAGACGTTGTGATTTTCACTTTTGACGTAGGACGTTTCTATTTTTAGTTTCGTCACTCGACGTCGAAATTGAGATCTGTCTCCTTAGTTACCTTCCTCTCGTCGTCCCGATCACCCCAATATTTATTTTATAATTGTGGAGTTTACCTACTTTACATTTTTAGCAAGGCTTATAATATTTTTAATCACTAAGAATTCAAGTATTTTCTAGCCAAATATAATTTTATTAAGTTTATAATGTTTCAAACGAATTTTGAGCCAAATCCTAGCTCATCTTGGCCGCACCCTAGCCATGCGTGGGTTAGAGAGAGAAAGATTTGAATTTTAAATCATTTTAAAATCCTAATCCTATTAGATTTAGCCCTACACCAAGTCAACCCATCTACACTATATAAACAACCCCTAGGAAGACTCATTTTTGCAAGAAATTAACACTAGCCGCTCCCAAAACCCAAAATCTCACCTGCGATGATTCGTCGCAATGTTGCAGCAGCCGTCGCCCGCACCGACCGAGGAATTCGTCCCCGTTCCCTCGGTCTGACCGAGAGGCCGCCCCGCACCAAGCACTCCCCGCTTCGCACAGCCGCCCGCTTGCAACCCCGCTCGCATCGCCCCGTCCGACCGAGAGATTCTCTCGGTCTGACCGAGAGATCTCGCCCGCACCCGCTCCGCTCCGCACCACTGCAGCGCCCGCTCCGCTAGCCTCGCACCGACCCCGCATCTCGCCCGCACCGACCGAAGGATCCCCCGCTCTCGCCCGCTCCGTTGCAACGTTGCAACACCCGCACAGCGCTCGACCCCCGCATCCGTTGTGTCCGACCGAGAGCTACCCCCGCACCGACCGAGGAGCCCGCTCCGCAGCGCTGCACAACGGCCGTCCGCAGTGTCTGACCGAGGAAATCCCCCGCACCGACCTTGTCTGACCGAGCGACGTTCGTCGCAACATCGCAACTCTCGCACCAATTGCCACCGTGGGCCCCCCAAGTTCTCCAGAGGTGTTGTGGGTCCCCCATTGACCCCTAGAACTGCTGTGGGTCCCACCCAAGTACTTCTTCTTCGCTGTTGGACTATTTTGACGTTGCGACAAGTTGTTGCCCGTCGTCGCACGTGCTAGCTTTGAAATCTTGGTTCGTCGCTCCGGTTGCTGCCTAGATCATTCGAGCGAGGAATCTATTTTGGAATCTGGACTTGGAGCGCGTTCTTTTATTCCAACCCCTGGCGTCGCTACCCGACGCCAGTGTAGCTTTCGCGTCGTGTTGAGGTTACGTTTTGCACCCTTAGGACCCCCAACATATTGCCTGTTAATCAAGACTAAAAGTGATGTTTTTAAAGTTTTTTAAATGTTTTAAATTCACTAATCAAAGATTAATAAAATGGGACTGTAGGCCGGTGGACTTGTGCACGTAGGTTATTTGTGACTTGGGCTCTTTGGACGGTGTAATCAGACGTTGGAATTGCAGGCAAGTGAAACTTGTCAACCTTTGCTCTAGGCCATGTTTTTAGGCCACTTCCTTGTTTTTAGCGTAAAAGAGACTAGACAGTGAAATGATAGCTTTTAAGACACAATTTTAAGATCTAGCTTAACAACGAAGCTAGATTTGTCACCCTGCCATGTCATTCATGCATTGTTATCTGTCACGTTTAAATTCCTTATCTGTACGCACTTTTAACTGCCATGCATTGCATCTTACATGTCATCCCAGTTGATTGTTGCATTCGTAGCACACGCTACAAAATACTTGTACTCCCTTGTCCGGCTAGGTGCACCCCTATGCCATCATGAAAAAAACTTCCTGGACTCGTGATCCAAAAGCAGGCCTCATGTGTTGGTCAAAAACCAATGCCAGATTTCCTTGTTGATGCTTGGTGCACCCCTATGCCAACATGTAAAACACTTCATGGCTCGTGATACAGAAGCGATCATACGTGTTCGGGGGTAAGGCCCTGGCTCGATACATGTGGAGGGGTAGGGATAAGCGATCACTTGAGCTAGGAGCTGGCCGCGCAACCACTCTAGCTAAAAGGCGTAATCTTTGTGCACGACGTGCTTACTAGACTTGTCTTTGTACTTGTGATTTGTTCATGAAAAACTTGATAACCATGCCATGATTTAAAATGCCATACTCGTACTTTACTTTACTTGTTGCACTCATGCTATAACTGCCATGTCATTGTATCATGCTAGAACTGCTAGCTTGTCTTAGTTTCACATTCAGTTTCCTTGCACAAGTCTCTTGTAGACTTGCTGACATGTGCCCCTTGCTATTTTGGGTGTCACATATTAGACCCTGAGCCAGAGACCGTTACTGAGTACGTGGGTATTGCTGACGCTGAGCCTGAGTCCTTGTCTGCCCAGGAGGAGTTTTGCGGACACCGGCGACCATTCTTAGTGACTTCGCTGAGCTTCCTTTTGTTTAGGGTTTTCTGTTAGTTGTCGGTGCGTGGCACCTTTTCTTTGTACGTTGCACTTTTGTTGGCCATGCTGGGGCCTTGCAGATTCTTTTCTTTTAGCCTGGTGGCTTTTTCTGTGATGTTGGAACTTATTTATGGATATTCTGAGATTTGCTTTTGTCTCATTTCCCTTTATTATTATCTTTTCGTATCGCATTGCAAGGACCTGCCATTTGAAGTTAATTGACGCTTATCGGACTTGCAGCTTTGCAGCTTCAAGTCTGAGCGGACCTAGTCACGCTTCGCCTCCATATTTTTTGGAAGCGGGGCGTGACAGGTTTTGTTGGTGGCCCATGCAGGTCTGTCTTGCAACTGCGAATTATCGGAACAACGATAATAACTATGGAATGTCCATTAAATAAATTGCAACATCCGAGTCATAAGCCTTGAGTCTAGTCGCTTTTCCTATGTCACTAGGTGGTAAGAAGACTTAGTTAGACATCTGTGCTTGTTAGTTAGAGGTCCCTGATTGTTAGTTAGACTCCCTGCTAGGAATTGATTTAATCGTCTTAGGAGTTACCTTAGTGGTTCTTGCCTAGCTCTGACTATATTAGACTTCTAGAATTTCTTTAGTCGTTCGCCTGGGTTCATCGATTTCGGACCAAGCTGAACGCATTTCATTACAGTCTTGTTCCTTAAGAAGTCGTAGCGCTTAGTTCTTAATTTTTAGTTGGTCGACTGTAGGAGTTTCCCCGTAGATTTTCCTGGTTCATATCCTTGGCGTATGTATGTATGATCATCCGACCATTTTCCTTGCCTCGATTCACGAGATCGCCTCATGACGATCATCGTCAATTTTCGAACCTCTCCGTTACAAATCTTGAATCTTCTGAAAGTATTTTTTTGATTTCCTTTTCCCGAAGTTTAAATTTGTTCAAAAATTTCAATATATATACTTATACTTCATACTCCTTCGTTGACTTAAATTTTAAAATACTTGTCGAAATTTTTGAATACTAGTTTATAATATTTTTCCAGCCTATACTTTTCGTACTTATGCAAATGCATTGTCCCTTCATATATTAATTTTATTTTGAACCGTACTTTTATTCTGTCCAATTCGACTTATAGTTTTCTTTTCTTATTTATGCCATTTCGAATGACACACCGCGCTTGCTTTTAATCTACTTTTCAAGTCACATTGAATTTCAGCTTTCCGCAAGTCGAAATTATGCTCATCGTTTTCCCTATTTCAGATTTCTGAAAAATTACTATTTCAAAACCATTTCCTGATCTAGACTCTCCATAATTTTGTTTTAAAGCTTATCACCAATTTTGATAATTCTACTACTAAAGTTATTATTATCTTTCCGTCCACCATACATGCTTTTAGAAAAATTTCTAAACTAAATAGAATTTCAAATAGATTTTATCTATATCCGTACCAGGCTCGTTGTGCTCGTATGTTTAGAGCTTTGTGCAAATCAGTTTCTTTTTGGCAAATCCTGGTTCCTCTGAAAGTAGTTTCAATATTGATTATTTTAAAATTTTCCTAGCTTAAAGACTTTGAAAGCATTTAACATGAGCTTAAATTCTTCAGTTACTTAATTTCATTCTTTGACTTTCAAAACTTTTGCCAACATTATATTAAATTACTGACGTATAATATTTTCTAAACCACGTCCTTAATATTCGTGTAAATGATTTACTTCCTTTTATAATGATTTATATAAACCAATAAACAATTTTCTCTTATTATGTATATTCGACTCAAACTTATTTTGAACCACTCGTTTTATCGATCTCCAAATATTTTATACAGACGAGGACTTCAACTTTTGAAGTACAACAGTTTTCAAATTTCACGTATTTTAGCTTATGCTATTTACCCTATTTTATTTTCTGTATCCTATAAAAGTATCACTACATCTCCCTTTCCTCTACCTAAGCATTCACAAGTGAATCGCTGTTTCACCTAACTAAGCTGTCTCCTTGTATTCGTCCTATCTGAACTCGTGCTTATCGGTCCTTCCCTCGTCACGCTTTCGACCTCTAATCTTCCTCTATTGCTTAGGCTTTAGTGCCGTCAATGTCTGTGTCAACTCTAATTTGTTAGTAGGCCCTTGGACCTTGTGATGTTGTCGTGGTGCATGTACCTAAGTTGTGTATGTGGGCTTGAATGAGTGTACTCCCCCCTAGTTTATTAATGTTGCCGATTGTGTGATATATATATACTCGGAGTTATTCGTGATATTATGAAGTTGTTTGTGTGTTAGTATTTATAGATTTGTGTGTGGTTAGGTATACCGTACTAGGGATGCATGTATATATAAGAATTAGTGTTGGAATATCTAATGGGGTGTATGTAGTTAGAGATACTTATAATGGTTGAAATAAAATGATTGGTAAAGCTATGTGTATGTTAGGTGTGATAATAATAGGTGTGCGTATAGATAAGTGAGTAGGCCTATTAAGTGACCCATATGTTAGTACGTGTGAGTGTGTACTCGTACGTAGATACGTATTGTGCTTAGACGTAAGTAGTTATGTATCTGCTGCATGAGTATATAGGTGATATACATATGGTAGTAGGATTATAATTTTGATTGGCATTACTTGTTTTGATTGTTATACACGACTATTGCATATCTTAACTATGTATGGACGAGTAGATGTGTTAGTATACTAATTATAGGTAGAAGGATATGGTGTGAATATATATGTTACATGTTGGTGACTATACGATGAATACGTATGTATTAGGGAGTGTATTATAATTATACGTGTGCTGATGTCTGTAATATTATTATGGTATATAAAGTGATTGAACTATGTGAGTGTTACGTGACTAAATATTAGGTGTGGTTGACATATGGTATGTATATGATTGTATTGGTAGATGTGTATACATTTGAGTGGTATTGGTATAGGTATAAATACCGTGTTATGTATATAGAGTATTCTGATATGTGTTCCGAGTCTCACTCAAGCTGAGTGGGTATACTCCAAGTATATTGTTATGTATGTCTATAGTTTGCATATAGCAATGTTTGATGTGTGTTTAGTGATAGGAGTGTTTGTGCCTGGTTGTGTTACGCACATGATTGTGGGTCGCTATACCAGTATATAGTTATAGGTGTTGGTCTTGTGGTATAGTTATTTACTAAGGACTTGCCAGTATGAACGTATGTGTGCTAGCTAAACTAGGTGTGTAGATGTGCTAAGTATATAGTGGTATGATTGGTATATATATGAATGAAATGTTAGCGTGTATGGGTGTGCACCATGCACGGGTAAGTTTGTGCTTAGTTATAGGTATTGGTGACTAAGGTATATGTGGCGTGGCGTAAATACAGTTATAGGACCGTATGTGATGTGAATATATTGTGAACTATTTGCATGCATTTGAATGACTATATATTTTGAAACTATAGTAGTGGTGAATGCATATTAGATATAGTAAAACTTGACTTAATAATGGTATGGTGTGACTACTTATGTTGATGTGTTTGGTATTGGATGTATACTAGGAAATATTAGGGAGTCGTATATCCATGTTTGTTTTGTGCATAGGTAGCTATCTATACGTAGAGCAATGATTGTACTTGCTAGTATGAGGCTAATCTTATGTGAGTATCTGAGCTATTGTACTAGGATAGTAATAGTTATATAAGGGATGTATGCATATATATATATATGATTGAAATATATGAATGAATATATACATGCTAGCAGATTTATTGTTTGACTATCTAGCGTATATATAAGCATTTGTAATGACTATAACTGGTTGAATTATAGTGTGATGTGATCGGGATAGCTGCTAGTCTAGCTTGAGTTATATTTATAGTTAGAAAGTCCGAGGACGTACTTTATTCTAAGGTGGGGAGGATGTAACGGTCGCTTTCCGATCGTATCTTCTTCGTGCACGTGCTGTTGACCGTGCACATACTTATTTTAGACATTGTTTGTTTGTGAACACTATGGTGTGATATGTTGTTGTGAACGACTTTGAGAGTATTAAATTGTGGCACTAATTTGGAACGACATTTCTCGGGTTGTTCTCCCACGATTTGATCTTATTCGAAGAGACGTTGTGATTTTCACTTTTGACGTAGGATGTTTCTATTTTTAGTTTCGTCACTCGACGTCAAAATTGAGATCCGTCTTCTTAGTTACCTTCCTCTCGTCGTCCCGATCACCTCAATATTTATTTTAAAATTTTTGGAGTTTATTTGACCTACTTTACATTTTTAGCAAGGCTTATAATATTTTTAATCACTAAGAATTCAAGTATTTTCTACCCAAATTTAATTTTATTAAGTTTATAATGTTTCAAACGAATTTTGAGCCAAATCCTAGCTCATCTTAGCCGCACCCTAGCCATGCGTGGGTTAGAGAGAGAAAGATTTGAATTTTAAATCATTTTAAAATCCTAATCCTATTAGATTTAGCCCTAGACCAAGTCAACCCCTCTACACTATATAAACAACCCCTAGGAAGACTCATTTTTGTAAGAAATTAACCCTAGCCGCTCCTAAAACCCAAAATCTCGCTTGCGACGATTCGTCGCAATGTTGCAGCAGCCGTCGCCCGCACCGACCGAGGAATTCGCCCTCGTTCCCTCGGTCTGACCGAGAGGCCGCCCCGCACCAAGCGCTCCCAGCTTCGCACAGCTGACCTCTTGCAACCCCGCTCGCATCGCCCCGTCTGACCGAGAGATTCTCCCGGTCTGACCGAGGGATCTCGCCCGCACCCACTCCGCTCCGCACCGCTGCAGCGCCCGCTCCGCTAGCCTCGCACCGACCCCGCATCTCGCCCGCACCGACCGAAGGATCCCCCGCTCTCGCCCGCTCCGTTGCAACGTTGCAACGTTGCAACGCCCGCACAGTGCCCGACCCCCGCATCCGCTGTGTCCGACCGAGAGCTTCCACCGCACCGACCGAGGAGCCCGCTTTGCAGCGCTGCACAGCGGCCGTCCGCAGTGTCTGACCGAGGAAATCCCCCGCACCGACCGTGTCTGACCAAGCGACGTTCGTCGCAACGTCGCAACTCTCGCACCGCTTGCCACCGTGGGCCCTACAAGTTTTCCAGAGATTTTGTGGGTCCCACATTGACCCCTAGAACTGCTGTGGGTCCCACCCAAGTGCTTCTTCTTCGCCGTTGGACTATTTTGACGTTGCGACAAGTTGTAGCCCGTCGTCGCACGTGCTAGCTTTGAAATCTTGGTTCGTCGCTCCGGTTGCTGCCCAGATCATTCGAGCAAGGAATCTATTTTGAAATCTGGACTTGGAGCGCGTTCTTTTATTCCAACCCCAGGCATCGCTACCCGACGCCAGTGTAGCTTTCTCGTCGTGTTCGGGTAACGCTTTGCACCCTTAGGACCCCCAACCTATTGCCTGTTAATCAAGACTAAAAGTGATGTTTTAAAGTGTTTTAAATGTTTTAAATTCACTAATCAAAGATTAATAAAATGGGACTGTAGGCCGGTGGACTTGTGCACGTAGGTTATTTGTGACTTGGGCTCTTTGGACGGTGTAATCAGACGTTGGACTTGCAGGCAAGTGAAACTTTCCAACCTTTGCTCTAGCCCATGTTTTAAGGTCACTTCCTTGTTTTTAGCGTAAAAGAGACTAGACAGTGAAATGATAGGTGTCTAGACGTAATTTTAAGATCTAGCTTGACAACGAAGCAAGATTTGTCACCATGCCATGTCATTCAGGCATTGTTATCTGTCACGTTTAAATTCCTTATCTGTACACACTTTTAACTACCATGCATTGCATCTTACATGTCATCCCAGTTGATTGTTGCATTCGTAGCACACGCTACAAAATACTTGTACTCCCTTGTCCGGCTAGGTGCACCCCTATGCCATCATGAAAAACACTTCCTGGACTCGTGATCCAGAAGCGGGCCTCATCTGTTGGTCAAAAACCAATGCCTGATTTCCTTGTTGAGGCTAGGTGCACCACTATGCCAACATGAAAAACACTTCCTGGCTCGTGATACAGAAGCGAGCATATGTGTTCGGGGGTAAGGCCCTGGCTCGATACACGTGGAGGGGTAGGGATAAGCGATCACTTGAGTTAGGAGCTGGCCGCGCAGCCACTCTAGCCAAAAGGCGTAATCTCTGTGCACGACGTGCTTACTAGACTTGTCTTTGTACTTGTGATTTGTTCATGAAAAACTTGATAACCATGCCATGATTTAAAATGCCATACTCGTAATTTACTTTACTTGTTGCACTCATGCTATAACTGCCATGTCATTGTATCATGCTAGAACTGCTAGGTTGTCTTACTTTCACATTCAGTTTCCTTGCACAAGTCTCTTGTAGACTTGCTGACATGTGCCCCTTGCTCTTTTGGGTGTCACATGTTAGACCTTAAGACATAGACCGTTGCTGAGTACGTGTGTATTGCTGACGCTGAGCCTGAGTCCTTGTATACCCAGGTGGAGTTTTGCGGACACCGGTGACCATTCTTAGTGACTTCGCTGAGCTTCCTTTTGTTTAGGGTTTT
The DNA here is from genome assembly GCA_030789695.1 of Scilla litardierei. Lineage (NCBI taxonomy): Eukaryota > Viridiplantae > Streptophyta > Magnoliopsida > Asparagales > Asparagaceae > Scilla > Scilla litardierei. The sequence goes on from CM061141.1 coordinate 203,034,477, forward strand.
CTGTTAGTTGTCGGTGTGTGGCATCTTTACTTTGTATGTTGCACTTTTGTTGGCCATGTTGGGGCCTTGTAGATTCTTTTCTTTTAGCCTGGTGGCTTTTTCTGTGATGTTGGAACTTATTTATGGATATTCTGAGATTTTCTTTTGCCTCATTTCCGTTTATTATTATCTTTTCGTATCACATTGCAAGGACCTGCCATTTGAAGTTAATTGACGCTTATCGGACTTGCAGCTTTGCAGCTTCAAGTCTGAGCGGACCTACTCACGCTTCGCCTCCATATTTTTGGGAAGCGGGGCGTGACAAGTCTTCTTAAACTAGGAGTGGATAACCAGATAGAGCATGTTTTATCTGAACTGGGGGACTATTTTCTTGTTCATTATGCAGGTAAAAACACTATGAGTATGTTAGCTAAAACTGTTCTCTCAGCAATGGTCTGGCACGTATGGAGAGAAAGGAATCAGAGGATATTCAGAGATATTAAAAAGCCCAAAGCTATTCTGTTTGAGGAGATGGCATCTGTTGTCAGGACTGCACTCAGAGATCTGGATATTAATGCTTCTGATGCGGCTTATGCTATGGAAAATTGGGAGTTCAGGGATGATGGATAGAGATACTCTAATCTTTCAACTTCTTTTGGTATAAGGGGGAGGTTGGTTGGTAGATAGTGACGGCGCTTGTGCCCTCTCCTTTCTCCAACCATTACTCTCCTTCTAATACCTCATTTGTATGTTTTGTACATTCTTCCATATGAATAAAGATTCACACTAACTTTCCAAAAAAAATATAGAGAGAGAGTGAAATGTGCCTGCGCACGTGCGCAGGCAGAAATACCTGCAAACACCCCCTCTGTTCGGGGTTTGTAGGTAATTTTTTTAATTTTCTTTTTGCAATAGGTAGATATACTTGTTATGTAGCTCCCCATAAAATTTCAGGCCCATCCAACACCGTTTGAGCCTCCGTTCATCGATTTCAAAAACGTTGCGCAAAACTGTCCAGAATTCTGGACAGTTTTGCGCAACGTTTTTGAAATCGATGAACGGAGGCTCAAACGGTGTTGCATTGCCCTGAAATTTTTTGCGGAGATACATAACAAGTATATCTACCTATTGCAAAAAATAAAATTAAAAAAATACTTACAAACCCCGAACAGAGGGGGCGTACGCAGGTAATTCTGCATGTGCACGTTCTTAGGTACATTTTTGGGATATAGATATGTATATATATGTATGTGTATATATATATATGTATATATGTATATATTATTGAGTATTGGACTCTCCACCTTTATTTTGATGATGATCAAACACAAATCATTGTGATTAACTCATGTGTTTGCAGTTAGCTAAAAAGTTACCAATTAGATTCAAGAAGATCAAAAGTGACTACATGTGTCGATTCAAGTAGAGGACTTGGTAGATCAACAAAGGTGATGCATTGGCTTGAAGAACTCAAAGGCTACCTCAAACCTAAAGCCAATGGCATCAACAAATGAATAGAGATTCAATCCAAAGAGAAGATAGGAATGGATGATTCAAAAGCGTCAAAGACACCTTGAGGATCAAAGACTATGATGTTGGAGACATTCAACTAAAAGACTCAAGACCATGAAAAATTATGGAGAACGTCGTCAAATTACTTTGTACATTTCAAGCGACGTCCCAATACTTCCTCAGAACGCGTGATCGTTGTGCCTGGAGCTTCGTTGAAGCTCAAGGAGTTATTCACGAAGTCAAGGGATTCGGATTCTCCATATTGAAGCTTTGAAGACGGTTCGTCATGTTATTTATATTGTCTTCTAGCTTCATCTCATAGAATGTTAAGCCTTGAGTAGTACTTGCCTAGAAATCTTCATAACTATCATATCTTATCTCTAGGATTGCCTTAGAAGCCATTAGAAAGTTTTCCGTAGCTTATCGCTTCTTTTCATGGCTTCATATGCTTCTTAGTTGGTTCAAGTAGAAGAACCAACCGACTAGATGACGATATAATCGGTTGGAAATTCTTCTTGAATCGACTAGCCATCCTTGCTTGTTTCAGCCCATTCACTGTTGATCAACTAGTCGGTCCAAGAAGGTTCACCGACCGACTAGATGACGATCTAGTTGGTTAGAAATCCTTCTCAGAACGAATAGTTATCCTAATAAATTCAAGCCTATTTATTGACCAATTAGTCGGTCCAAGAAGGTTCACCGACCGACTAGTTGTCCAACTAGTCGGTTGGGGATCCTTCTCAGACCGACTAGTTCTCCTTGTGAAATTCGACTTCTTTGCTGGCAACTACTTAGTCGGTCTAAGAAGGCTCACCGACCGACTAGTTGTCAAACTAGTCGGTTGATGTTTCTTCTTAGACCGACTAGTTCTTCTTCTTCATTATTTCAATATCTTTACTGTCTTCAATCTAGTCGGTCCAAGAAGGTTCACCGATCGACTAGTTGCAAAACTAATTGGTCAGTGATCCTTCTTAGAACGATTAAGCTGCTTCGGAAATAGATCCGTTGGGCATTTATTGCCACGATTTTTGTGACTGTTTTGTCTCTTCCTATATAAGTTTGAGTTGCTTCAAACCAGACATCCCAGGCTGATATTAGAGACATTTTCACATCCAAGAGAAGAGCCATTCAACTCCATTTCTAAGCTCTCTCATCTCACAAGAATCTCTCCCTTACTCTTTGAGCCCAAATTCCTCAAGAGAGATTCTCATTCTTTGTGAGCTACTCAAGCTAAGAGCTTGAATCCAAGTCACCAACTTCACCCTAGCCATCTATTACTATCCATCTTGGTGGAGCTAGAGTTTGGTGCTAACTACTTCCTCAAAATCCATTCTTGCCCTAAATTTGTAAGTATTTCTCAAGGCATAGGATTTTGTGGTAATTGTTGTATATTTCATATTTGATTTGATAATTCAGTTTTGCTCTCGGTTTGTGAGAGTGTGCTTAGTCCCAAGTTGTGGGATTAAGGTCTTTGCGTGTTCCCGGGTTGTGGGATACACGGACATCGACTGTAGGTCGATTGTACTTGTGGGGTTTTCCCAAGTGGGCTAAATGAGAGCTCTAATGGTTTTACTAGAGTATCCAGAGGGGATCCGGGTGTTGCTGGATTAGGGCACCGGGAACAAGTCGGGGAGACTTGGGTAGCACCGAACCAGGGTACTTTGCATGTTTGCATAACATTCTTCCTTGTGTTGTTATTTTCTTTCATTCCGCATTTTGTTGGTTAATTAGGGTTTTATTTTGCGTAAATTCCTTATAATTCTATATAACACTATTCACCCACTCTAGTGTTTATTCCTCATAGCACAGGGTCACTACAATTGGTTTCAGAGTGAGGTAATAGCTATGGAAACCAACAACAACATCACACGAAGTCCTTTTCCACCATATCTCATTGGACCCAACTATCAAATTTGGTGTGTAAAGATGAAGGCTTATATTCAATCCATTGACGATGATTATTGGAAGCTTGTGGAGAAGCCCCTTCGTGCACCTACCACTTCCGAACATGAATAGACAAATGGGCAAAAAGAATTGGTGAAGAAACATCAAGAGGTAATGGATATCTTGCTTGAGTATTTATCTTATAACATTCTTATGCGTGTGTCCAAGGCAACAACGGCATATCAAATATGGCACATGCTAGCGGAGCAAGAAGAGTCCACCTCAAAGTGTTCTTTCTCCAATGATGAAAGGGATTCATTCATGGGTTTGATGGGACGGGAGGATGCCACTATGGGTGACTCTAGTGACACATCAAGTGATTCGAGTGGAAGTGATAGCGAGGATGAAGGCGAAGAGGTAACTATGGATGAACTTAGATTAGCTAACGAAGAAATTTGGTCTAAGTATTCTAAATTGATAAATAGATATACTAAGATTAAAGATGAGCTAACTAGTCTCCAAACCTCACCTAAGCCTGTCATCATCAACAACGACACCGTTGTTGAAGGCTTGAGAAATGAGATTGTAAATCTCAAATCTAAACTTGAGCATGTTCACATTGAGAATTCGGATGAACGCGAGATAGCGGATTTGATTTCTCGAAACTCAACATTGAGTATTGAGAATGAGAATCTCAAGTCTCGTGTTTGTGTACTCACAACTCAAGTGTCCACTTTGGATACTTCAATACTTTCTCTCGCCGAGAAGTATGAGTCCACATTAGGCCGAATTGATAAATTCAACAAAGGCAAGGACTATTTGGATAATATCCTAAATGTTTTACTTCCAGCCAATCATCGTATTGGCTTGGGGTATAAAAAGAAAAATTCATCCAAATCTTCCACCACCTTTGTAAGGCCAACTTCTGATGCCTCAACTAGTGAGAGTAAACACCACATGGGTAGTTCATCTACAAATGGTACTTCCACTAGGTATACATCCCCTCTTGGAAAGAAACCCATTTTGGGTGGATCTCCAAAGAAGGGTCATACATTTATGTACACCAATACTATGTCACGTATGAACACACCTCCTACTCCACATGTTCACACGTATGATGATTTTTATGTTCCACAGAGCACATGCAAACACTCATTTGAGACATTCTCATGCACGTACTCATGCTCATGCACCTTCACATGCTTATGATCACAGATCACATCCACATGTGCATGCTTATTCTCATGATCATCCTCATGCATACGTACCTCATATTCATCCACGTATGTATGCAACACCACACCATGGACCATATGCCCATCATCATGGTTTAGCACAACAAAATGTTCCATACACATTTCCTCATGCACTTGCTAGATCTCATGTTCCTAGGCCACATGCACCACGTAGAGATCAACCTTTTGTGCATGCAACCACTAGGAAGAGGATACCCAAATCATACACTATTTGGGGTCCTAAGAACACTAGTAATCATGCTAAGGATATGTATGTGCAATCTTATATTCATGATATTATTTTGAATGATGATTATATTGGGAAATCATGGTCCTCTTGGACTTGGTTTCCAAAGGGTTAGTTTCCGTTGACCCTTCATTGCTTGGTACCATAAGTTTATATTCATTTTATGGGTACCAAAGCATTTGTGTTAAGAATTGGTTTATTCTTTTGTTTACATTTTGGTCTTAGATGCTCATGTTTGTTAGAAACGTAAATTCATATTGAATTTGATTTCTATTGTTTGATTATTAGTAAATCACTGTGTTTAGGATTTTCATGTGTAGAATATCTAATATTTTTATGCAGCACATGCTTTGGTTCATATTTATGTTTTGTTGCATGTGATGCATGTCATGCTTTTGTATTAATATACATATTTACTTTTGGTACATGCATGTATATGGTTATATATTTATCTAGTAACATGATTACATGTTTCATTAATATTGTGTATGATTACATTAGGATATGGGTTACAATAATTTGAATTTAGTTTGTTAAATTTGTTGCCTAACCCATAGGATCCAAAAAGGTTTTTGGATACCAAACTTATGTTTTCTAGGTTCAATCCACATTGAGATACCAACTCTACCAACTCCTTGATTTGCAAAGTTTTTCATTCTAATGGAGTTGATGGTGCTTAAGTGATGCACCAAAGTAGGGGAGCTTAATATTGTAAGTATATTCTTACATTTGTTATCCATGTGTGTTGGATGCATGTAGATGTCACTTTGTGTTTGAGACTGTCTCATGCATATCCTATGTTTGCATATTGTGTGTCTTGTATGTCATTCATGTCTATGTATTTCAAGTGTGTCAAATTCTTGACTGATGTGCATTGTGTATTCATAATCCTTACTCATATGTTTATTCGAGGATTATTTAAAGCATGTGGCTTACGAATTTTCATGTTATAACTAATGCTCATTTGCATGTTTCACACACGGGACACGCTTATATTTATGTTCCACTTCACAAGCGTGCATCCCAACTTCCTACTCATGCCACTACACCACCTCTACTTAACAATCCCAAGTCACTATCTTTTGGATTCCTAAGATTGTTTCTAGGCATGGTATGAACACACATATAGAATCGTATATTAGGAATGACATATTCTCATGCGACTATATATATATAAATCAAACTCAGTCTTTATTTGATTTCCACCTTGCTAACGCACTCATATTGCACTTCATTGCTTGGGTACCATGCTTGTATGATTACTTTTTGTACCCATATATATATATGTGTGTGTGTGTGTGTGTGTGTGTGTGTGTGTGTGAGTTCGTCCACTACTCCCAAGTTTGCATAGTTTGTATGATTGTGTGGGAGTATGACATGTTTTGATTGCTATCATGTTATGTTCATCTATATGTCATTGCATTTCATTCGTATTATGTTTGTGCAAATAGATTAGTTGATTTATCTGACCCTTGGTGATTTATTATAAATTTACACCTTCCTATCTTGTGATATGCCAAAGGGAAAGAGAAATTTGGTTATGAACATTAATACTTTATGCTTTTCATGCACACTCTTTGTGGTATTACTTTTCATGCCTTCCTTCAATATGTGTTGTGCCGTGAATGTTTATTTTATGCACATGTGCATATTGAACGGGGAATCTTCCTTGCACACACTATTGTATTAGATGTGTGTATTCATAATGATGTTGCTTGATTAAATCATATGCATAGGAATTATTATTCTAGGTGTATCTAACTTCTAATGATTGAGAATTGTTAATTCCTTATATGCATGATTTTCGTGATTATAATAACTCCTATTAATGTATGTCATGCATTTCTATTGATGAGTGTTATTTACTATTGGTAAATGATTGGTTATTGGACTACTTGATTTTGTTCCTTAACCTATTGGATCCAAAAAGTTTTTGGATACCACCAATTGTTGAATTGTCAGATTGTTTTGCAAGATGTCTACTCTACACACTCCTTGGTTTACAAATGATGGATCAATTCAAAGGAAAGGATGGTGCATTGGAGATGCACACATATAGGGAGAGCTAAATGATTGTAAGTATGTGTTTTGTACAATTGGTATTTTAATATATTGGTTTTGACTACCATGTTTACAATTGGTATTTTAATATATTCGATTTGTGTAATATAGCATACTTCTTCATTAGCTCATTCTTGTCACACCCTCATGAAGATTGTTTGTTTATGTGACTACCTTGTTCATGTATGTCATATATGTCTTATTACGACTCATGTGCCATGGTAGCTATAACATTCATACAATGAATTGGTTAGTTGCTTATTGATGTTCATATCTTTTTCATGCCATGAATAAGATTAATAATTTAGGATCTTTATGCATATTTGTTCATTGTATCACCACACATCTCATACTTTTATTATAGTTTGTATGATTATCTTTATGACACGTATTGATATGATTTGGGGTGATCAATGTATGTTACTTGTCATTTTAATTACTTCATGACTGATGTTTATCTATAATTTTATTCAAGAGATCTTTCATGTCTATAGCTAAATCTTTCATGTATGATATTTTGACAAGTGACATAACACTCATTCATATTAGTTAGTGATCTTCAAGCTATATTTCTCACTATGTCATCTCTCATCTCATGCTCATATTTTATGCTATTTTTATGAGATGTTAGAGATAACTTGTGCTATACACGATCATATAAGCTTTATATTGTGTTTGATGATATGTATATTCTGTCATAGATATTCTTCCATGAATATATCTTGATGCACTATGACTTCTTTGATGCTACCTCCGATTATATTGTGCTTACACAAGTTTCTTATTCTATTCACACAATTGGTATGCATGCATGCGACGATCATGATAACTTTATTCGTTTATGTCATACCTTGTGACTTTAAACGTAGACTATCTTCATGCCTTTGCTCAAAAGATGTTTTTGTCACATTATGCCTCATGTTGAATCCTTTGTGATAATTGAGCTAGGATGAGATCATGTCTCTATTTGTTCACTTGGTTTCATTCTCAAGTGATGTCATGATCTTGACATTATTTGCTTGCTTTGCACACTGTGTTAGACTATTTATATTGGATATCATCTTTACATGCTCTTGCTTGATGCAAGTTTTGAGCTTATGATATAGTGCTTATCTTCCTTATGCTCATGGCATTCCATGCTTATCATTGACTCATTATGAGAGTATCTATTCTGGAATGTATGCTAGTACTATGGTTCTTTTGAACATTGTTTCAATTAGTTTCCTAGTGTGCTAGAATTGTGTATGCCATACATTTTATGATGTTTCTATCTCTATTTGGCATAACACTTTTGCATGATATAGATATTTGTGTATGCCCACATCGCACACTTCACTTAGATTTGGTATGCTTACTTTTGAAGATGATTTGGTATGCCTACAATTGGTATCTCATGCCATTATACTTAATTTGTGATATTATTTCATAACATAACTGTGTACACATGACTAAGAATTTCAATAGTCATGTTTGTTGCATTTTTTATGTTTGACTTAGATCTCATTTTATTGATATTATTTGTTGATCTATGTCATTGTGATGATTTTGATTCCGCCATTATGTATTTAATCATGTTCATGTCATATGTCATGCCCTTGCTCAAGGACAGTCTATCACATTATGCTTAATGTTATAAATTTTGTGATAATTGAGTTTGTTTGTGTATTTGACACTATTTGATCACTTGTTTTTCTTTCACAAGTGATGTCATAATTTTTGCATTGTTATCCGTATTCTTTATCATATCTATAGCTAGTAGCTACTGCTAATTATGATATTGTCACTTTTCTAACACTGCTCACACTACTCTTTACAATTAGTATCTATTGTAATCTTTTATCACATATACTTTTTGCTTATCTTCTTGTGATAATTGAGGGTAGTTGAATTGTTGTTGGATATTTGCTCTTGCAATTGATGTCTTTAGTTTGATATCTTGTTTTAAATTGGTAGCTTATCTAGTTTACATTAGATATACCTTTTTTGTTTTCCACTCTATTTTTGCTTTTGTTGTTTCTATACCCCCATGTCTTTTGGATAATGCCAAAGGGGGAGAGAAATAAACAAAGGATGTGCTTATTAAATGTTGAGTGTTAAACAATAACTTGAATCATATAGACTTTATGTATGATCATTCATGTATATGATTCAGGGGGAGCATTGGTGATTACCTTGGTTTATATTGATTACTTTATATATATATTGGTAATCATGCTCATGTTTATGATGTGTATCACCTATATGATTTGTATTGTGTACGCATATTATTTCTGGTCATTCATGCGATATATACACAACCTCATGTGATACACACACTATTAACTGCTGAATGATGCTATTGATTATTGATATTAACTTGATTGGCATCATTGTAGGGGGAGTAAGTATATCTAATGCACAATTATTTGTTTTGTTTATATTTGGGTTGTCATCATCAAAAAGGGGGAGAATGTTGAGTATTGGACTCTCCACCTTGATTTTGATGATGATAAAACACAAATCATTGTGATTAACTCATGTGTTTGCAGTTAGCTAAAAAGTCAGCAATTAGATTTAAGAAGATCAAAAGTGACTACATGTATTGATTCAAGTGGAGGACTTGGTAGATCAACAAAGGTGATGCATTGGCTTGAAGAACTCAAATGCTACCTCAAACCTCAAGCCAATGGCATTAACAAATGAATAGAGATTCAATCCAAAGAGAAGATAGGAATGAATGATTCAAAAGCGTCAAAGACACCTTGAGGATCAAAGACTATGACGTTGGAGACATTCAACTAAAAGACTCAAGACCATGAAGAATTATGGAGATCGTCGTCAAATTACTTTGTACATTTCAAGCGACATCCCAAGACTTCCTCAGAACGCGTGACCGTTGTGCGTGGAGCTTCGTTGAAGCTCAAGGAGTTATTCATGAAGTCAAGGGATTCGGATTCTCCATGTTGAAGCTTTGAAGACGGTTCGTCATGTTATTTATATTGTCGTCTAGCTTCATCTCATAGAATGTTAAGCCTTGAGTAGTACTTGCCTAGAAATCTTCATAACTATCATATCTTATCTCTAGGATTGCCTTAGAAGCCATTAGAAAGTTTTCCGTAGCTTATCACTTCTTTTCATGGCTTCATATGCTTCTTAGTTGGTTCAAGTAGAAGAACCAACCGACTAGATGACGATCTAATCAGTTGGAAATTCTTCTTGAACCGACTAGCCATCCTTGCTTGTTTCAGCCCATTCACTGTTGATCAACTAGTCGGTCCAAGAAGGATCACCGACCGACTAGATGACGATCTAGTCGGTTGGAAATCCTTCTCAGGCCGACTAGTTATCCTAATAAATTCAAGCCTATTTGTTGACCAATTAGTCGGTCCAAGAAGGTTCACCGACCGACTAGTTGTCCAACTAGTCGGTTGGGAATCCATCTCAGACCGACTAGTTCTCCTTGTGAAATTCGACTTCTTTGCTGTCAACTACTTAGTCGGTCTAAGAAGGCTCACCGACCGACTAGTTGTCAAACTAGTCGGTTGATGTTTCTTTTTAGACCGACTAGTTCTTCTTCTTCAGTATTTCACTATCTTTGCTGTCTTCAATCTAGTCGGTCCAAGAAGGTTCACCGACCGACTAGTTGCAAAACTAATCGGTCAGTGATCCTTCTTAGAACGATTAAGCTGCTTCGGAAATAGATCCGTTGGGCATTTATTGCCACGATTTTTGTGACCGTTTTGTCTCTTCCTATATACGTTTGAGTTGCTTCAAAGCAGGCATCCAAGGCTGATATTAGAGACATTTTCACATCCAAGAGAAGAGCCATTCAACTCCATTTCTAAGCTCTCTCATCTCACAAGAATCTCTCCCTTACTCTTTGAGCCCTAATTCCTCAAGAGAGATTCTCATTCTTTGTGAGCTACTCAAGCTAAGAGCTTGAATCCAAGTCACCAACTTCACCCAAGCCATCTATTGCTATCCATCTTGGTGGAGCTAGGGTTTGGTGCTAACTACTTCCTCAAAATCCATTCTTGCCCTAAATTTGTAAGTATTTCTCAAGGCATAGGATTTTGTGGTAAGTGTTATATTTTTCATATTTGATTTGATAATTCAGTTTTGCTCTCGGTTTGTGAGAGTGTGCTTAGTCCCAAGTTGTGGGATTAAGGTCTTTGCGTGTTCCCGGGTTGTGGGATACACGGACATCGATTGTATGTCGATTGCACTTGTGGGGTTTTCGCAAGTGGGCTAAAGGAGAGCTCTAGTAGTTTTACTAAAGTATCCGGAGGGGATCCGGGTGTTGCTGGATTAGGGCACCGGGAACAAATCGGGGAGACTTGGGTGGCACCGAACCAGTGTACTTTGCATGTTTGCATTGCATTCTTTCTTGTGTTGTTGATCACTTCTTTCATTCCGCATTTGTTCGTTAATTAGGGTTTTATTTGGCGTAAATTCCTTATAATTCTATAGAACACTATTCACCCCCTCTAGTGTTTATTCCTCATAGCACATGGTCACTACATATATATGTATATATGTATATCAATGTATATATGTATATATGTATATATATGTATATATGTATATCTATTATACATTTGAGGGATGTTATCAAGAGAAATTGGATAAGAGAATTTGGAGAAGAGTTGAGAAATTGGTTAAATTATACATTTGTGGGATGTTATAAAGAGAAATGGATAAGAGAATTTGGATAAGAGTTGAGAAATTGGTTAAGACAAGAGAAATTGAAATTGGGAGAAGAGAACTGAAGTTTGAGGGGAAACAATTTAATATGAGGTTTGAAATTTTATGTTTGAAACAAAATTTTGGGGGAAGTAATTTTTAGGGGGAAGAAAAGTGTTTTGGGGGGAATGAAATATTTGGGGGGAAGGAAAGCTGCTCTAAAAGCCCAACTCACATATGTCATTTTCCAACGCCAGAACTCTCTCTCCCTCTTGCTCCGCCTCTCTCCTCCCCCTCAGCCCTCAAATGCAAAAACCTCATTCCTCAAACGCCGAAAAAGCCCTCAGCCCTCAAACTTTGCTGAAAAAGCCCTCAGCTCGCAGTAAGGCTCATGTGGTAACCAGAGGGAGCACAATCGCGAGAGAGCTCAAGCTCGCAAGTCCCAGGCACGGTGAGAGCAGTACGATGTGATCTTGGTTTTGAATGTTTTCCGTTTATTTATTTGAAAAATAATAATTTTTGGGTTGCAAAGTCGTTTCAAGAGAAAATCACGAAGAACGCAAGATCTACATGAGTCGATTTGAAAGCCAGATCTTTGTCGTCATTGATTTGAAGGCTGCAAGAACTACCTGAGGTGATTCGAAGTATGCAAGATCCAGATCCTTTCGTCACCGCCCTTGGGATCGGGTTCTGGTGTCGATCATCCTGAGGAGCCACATCGCAAGAGGTTCCGATACATCCTGGTAACATCACTCCATTCGACTTTGGATTTTGGAAACTTTTTAAAAGAATTTTTTAAAGATTTTATTATTACTTTGAATATGTTATATGTTGTAATTTGCGCGAGGCTGCTACGGGATATCTAAATGCTGAAGTGAAACACAGGGAAATGGTTGCATAATATTAGATTGTGGAAGTCTGGAGTATGAGACGCATGCAACATGCATTTGTGTTATGATAGTCTCAGTATTGTGATGCAAATAAAGATGCAAACAAGGGGTTTGTGCATTGATGTAGTACCTCAATATGCTGTATACAAGGAAAATCATGTGTGTGTTATTTCTATACATATTGCCATTTCATGATTGTGATGCAAATAAAGATGCAAACGAGGGGTTTGTGCATTGATGTAGTACCTCAATATGCTGTATACAGGGAAAATCATGTGTGTGTTATTTCTGTACATATTGCCATTTCATGATATAAATAAGGATTAAAATTCGATAGTAAAGGATTAACTTATTCTATTTCTCAATGCATGGCTTATTGCAGAGCTTCTTATGTTTGATTCATATGCATTGGATTTGTATGTTTACTCTCTTTGTTGTGTATCATGGCACGGTTTGTTGATCTTATCCATTGTCGAGACGCATCTACCTTAGAAACCAGCACCAACGGTTGTGATTACTCGATCGATCTACAGTGGAAACAGGTTTATGAATGTTAAGTTGGTCTAATCCCAAAATATTGATACCCTTTTGTGCACAGTTTTGAGGTTTCATATGACCGAAACTGTAACGGATACTGAGTCATGGAGCATTCAACTATATTTGATGTTGATGCTTTTGGTTCTTAATCCTATGAAAGTGTGGGATATTTGTTCTATTCTTCGGGCATTGAGTTTCAAGCTTCCAATATGACCTATGGCTGATTGAGATTGACCACTAAATCGATGGTTTTGTTGGGGGGTTGAGCCAGGAGCTGGAGTAGATCACCGGTAAAGGGGGGAGGAGTGGTCGTAGCTCCATCGCCGAAAACCATGATAGCAGGTATGTCCAGGTAGATCGCCGAAAATGAAATCCTTTCGGTCATGTCCAGGTATCTTTCGCAGTTAACCCAACCTTATTTGAGCAAACGCGGAGAATTTCTGACAGCTCGGCTCCTTGATTCAAACGACCAAAGCTTTGTTGATACTGCCGATAGGAAGCCAAGTTGTCAAGCCAGGTTGTGATAACAAAAATTTAACAGAAAATTATATAAAAGAAAAGGGATTGTAAGGAGAGAATTCATCCTGAAAATTGAATGAATCAAAATAAGTTTCTGAGTTTTCTCTATTTTCCTTTTGCTTTGTTTTTTTATTTTTGTTTTTGTTTTTGTTTTCATTTGCTTTTCTTAATTTTGGTTTGAGTTTTCTCAATTGAGAGATATCCATTTGATCAAAAATCGATCCTTTTGCAATTTCAGAAGCACATCAAAGAGAGGGAAGAGTGGGTGGCCCGATTCGAGTCCCATGTTGGAATCGGAGGAGGAAGTGAGAGGCAAGAGTAGTTATATATAAAGAATTCTTCAGCAGGGTCATCAATCTCTTCTTCAGTAGCGTGCTTAATAACAGGTTCAGGTTGATCTATCAGGTGGCAAGTTAAAAGACGAGGCGGGAAATGATACCATGACTCAATCTATGAAGGTTCTACCTCCATGGATGATTAAGCAAGGCATGAATCTTACAGGAGAGCTACGTGGAGAAGTCAAGCATGCGTTAAAATGGATGAAAGCTCAACCGTTCCAGATGATAAGAAACCAACGGTTGAAAAAGCGGATGAAAAAAGCATACAGGTAGCCAGCTAACTGAGATTTTTCTAAAATTATGCTCATTATAGTAATTATGTGATTAATTGTTCATAACGTTTTGAATAATGAATTAATATGTCGTTACTCTTGAAATTTGCTGAACAAGTATCTACAGGCTTATTATGCTGCATTGGTGAAAAGACAAGAGATCAAGAAGAAGCCTCTAATAGAATGTGAGATGAAGGTGAAGGGCTGTAACGGCCCGCTTCCCAAAAACAACGAAAGTGAGGACGTTACAAAGGTCTGCATGAAACGGAGTGGTGAAGCTCGAGTTCAGTAAGCGTCTTTGACAACATCATTACAGGTTCTTACATGCATTTCAGAATAATAATAACTTTCATTTATTCAGAAACCACATCCAGAAATGTTCATACACGAAATAAAACAACAAGGCCTCAGCATGGCCAAAGGAACTACAACCAGGAGCATACCCTAAAACAAAGTACTAAAAGCAAAACTAAAAGAAAAGCAGCAACAACACAAGTCTCTAGTCCTCCACAGGGAATGACTCAGCGTCAACAGCGAACTCCTGGCTCTCTAGGTCAGGCGTCTAAAGCAGGTCCTCTGGGTACTCTAGCTCGTGATCTGACATACATTCCAAAACATGAATGTATGTCAGCAAGGGTCTACAAGTAAAAGTAAAACGACCCAAGGAAAGGTGTACGAATAGTAATACATTAGGAAGCATTAATCGTTTGCACAAGATGTCAGCAGTATGATTATAAACATAGCAATTTTAAAGTAAGGTAAAGTACTTCTAAACATGGCAGTTCTATTATGAATGGAAACATGGCAGTTTAAATAAAGTAAATGCAGTTCTATAAGTTAACAGCATTTTTCAAGTTGTTTAATTGTGTGTGCATGTCCGTGACTAAGGTTCCGATCTTTAGACTGCTAGTAAGTGAATCCACCTTCAAGTACCCTCGAAGGCGACCCTTTTCTTACCGGCTAGTGGCCGGGAACCGAACACCACCCACGTGTACTTTCTAGACCAAGAGCCAGAATCAGCCAACCGGCCATCACGAGTTATATACTAGTCACGAGCCAGACTAGCCAATCTGCCAATGGGAATAGCCAAATATTGTCATACAATATCTATGAGCCAACGACATGCAATATCTATAAGTTAGCCAAAACGACTATAATGTTCCATGGTCTTCAAGTTGTTCATTTCATTGTCTGTGCATTTCATGACGTAACAAAGCATTTCACTTTTCTTAATGGTGCGCACGCGCGCTCGAACACACACACGGTTCAATTTTAGCAATTCACAAATGTGCATTTAAGGGTTTTAGTGTCAATGTGTCACATGGCATTTTTGTGTACAGGATATCACGGTTCAAGTCAAAATGAGCGACATTTAAATACATGTAATAAATTGCACGCTTGCCTGATTTGACGATTTCGGGTGTCCAGGTTGCTTGCGGTGAGAGACGTATATTATCTGCGACGTAAAGATCTGCATATGAGACTACTAGTTTCACGCTGACAGAAACATATTAACTAATATTATGAACCCAGGTTATAAACTAACATTACTGTTTTAGATAAGTATACTAATAGTACTAACATTAATATGATGCCAACATATCGATTTTAACAGAACTACATATTAACTAATATTTATATGTAAACTTAGATTATAATACATCATGTTCATATATGTTTACTAACCTATTACATATTAGGTTCATGTACATTTATTCACCTAACATGCTGTTGTACACTAATATGATTATATTTATAAACTAATTAATATGTACCGATGTTACTAACAACACTAACTTTAGCATATAATTCTAATACAATACATTAACATATTAATCCTAATACAACTAACAGTATTACATATAAACTAACAAACTATCTAACTAATATTAATAACATCTACCCTACTAACAATATTACCTACTACTATTGACATATACACTTACATGTTAACGGCTAGGATGTTCCCGCAGGCTGAAGACGGTGGTGGTGCTCCGGTGTGGCACGACGATGGTACAGCGACAATCCGGTTTGGCCGGCGGTGTGGAGTCACGCGGGCTGAGGGTTGCGGGCAGGGTTGATGGCCGGAGGGACATGCGGCTGGCACCGCAATTGGACGGTGGAGTTCACCGAGGCTTGGGAGGTGGCCAGAGGCGCAGTTCTGCGGCATCGAAGGGTAGTTTGCGTGGCTGGGTACTGGGGCTATGCACGACGATTGGAAGTTGGCCGGAGGGATGAAGGTGTCGGGACTGGGTTGTGTGCTTGGAGAAGAAGGGAGGAGGATGGCCGGAGTGAGTTACGGTAGGTGGCGTTGGGAAGAGGGGGTGGCGCATGGCTGTCTGAAGGGTGGAAAGTGCTTAGGGTTCTGCGGGTCGTTTGGTGGCTATTGGCGCTGGAGAAGGGGATGCCGGAGTAGTCTGCCAGCTGGTAGGTGGTTCGTCGGTGCGGGCTGAGATGCCGGGGTAGTCTGCCAGCTGGTAGGTGGTTCGTCGGTGCGGGCTGAGGTGAGAGGCGAGGGGAGGTGGCCGAAGGGTGGCGCACTGATTGGGTTTCAGGTCGAAGGGATGGGAGCTTAGGGTTAAAGGGAGTGGGTTTTGTGTGGCTGGGAGACGAGTGGGGGAGGGTAGCTTAGGGTTTTGGGTAGAACTTGTATTTGTGCGGCTGAGAGAGAGCCCATGTCAAGGTTCTTTTGGGGTTTAGTTCTCTTTTTGTAGGGTTTTATTTGTTATAGGTTTATAAAGAGAGAAGGGGTTGTGTGAGTAATGGCCTGGGTTATATTTGATTGCATGCAATGAAAGAAAAGCCCAATGAAAGTAGCGGCTGGGTTGTAGGGAAAGTTAGGGTTTAAAGAAAATATGGAAGGGTTTGTGTATAAAAGGAGGGATTTTTGATTAAATAAGTGGGATTTAAAGATTATGAGAAAATGGAAAGGGAAAAAGGAGTAATGGCAATTTAAGAATGGGATTTAATTGTTATTTAGCATGAGTAAAAGTCTCAAATACTAATATGGAAGGGTTTAAATCTAGGAGAAAAAGGAAAGAAACAAGGAGATAAATTGTAATTAAGAGGGTGATTAATAGCTAATTATAAAGGGAAAAAGTCTCCTATCCAAATATGGAAGGGAAATTTGAATTCAAATTTGAATTTGAAATATTTATTTAATGAGATTATATAAGAGTTGATTTAAAAGCGAAGGTAATTAGGAAAGTTGATTTCATACTAATAATTAGGGAGAAAATCATGGGTTTAATGAGAGAGTGTTTCTAAAATAGTTATAGTCTTAATTAGGATCTAAATAGGAAAGTTTTTTTTAAAAGAATTTGAATTTTAAAAACATTTGAATTTGAAATTTTAAATATAATAAGAACAAGATTTAATAAGCTAATTAATGTAAGTATATTAATTAGATCTACATATGAAAAGTATACTAATAAAAGACATTCATAAATAGAACTTACTCCAGTGTAACAGAAGATACCTGTCGTTAAATTCTAACCACCTTAAGAAAAATTCCGTCCTTAGAATCTTTATCAACCAAGATGCGGGGAATAAGTGAGGATGGTGCTTGCACGCGTCCTCTAACAATACACACACCACACTGTCTACTACGCTCCTACACTACCCACAAATAACAATCATGCCATTACACAAAAACGCTCAATTATTAACACTAATAATAATAGCAGTAGTAATACTACTATTAACACTAGTTAACAATCATACTTATAATAATTTTAACACTCACCCATATATCACTACTTATATATCAATAATAATACTAATATATCACCACTAAGCATAATACCATTCATATAATACAATCATATAATACAATTAAAACCAATATTATAATTAAACCAATAGTAGTACTTTACTATCCACACACATCAACTTACTAACTGCAAGTGTGACATCATCTTGCACACTCATATTATTACTAATACATAATGCACTACCATATTTACACAATCAGAATCCCCATTCATATTGTTTTACCCGTCATATAAACACATTACTCGATACTAGCACGTTCATATTCAACCAAATAATACCACAATAGTATAATCACTCTACACCTTACGTAATACACTATACACACCATATAATACGCATCACTACACACTTATATGCACACCATATATTACACCATACACAAAATCGACATGTCATACTTATACGACACTATGGCCACTACTACAATCTACCCACCTTAAAATCAAGTTGTCCTCTGACTTCCTTGTGTATGGCCAACTTAAGGATGACCAGACCTAGACGTTGAGAGCACTCTACCCCAGGCATACCTATATTATAAAAAATAATGTACCACTCATATTCATACACTTACACATACATCATATAGTCACATACATATAAATACACACATACACAGTATATACATTTCTGTACTTACATTATTACACACCTATCTTATATCTACACAAAAACTTAGGTATACATACTATATGTTCACACAAGTATACAAAACCATATTAATTTACATAGAGCTATATACCAATCTATACGTAGTTACAATTATACAATTACGTATACCTCCTGGTATACATATGCACATACATCATCCCGTAGAGAAAGTAATACAACATTATAATTCTACTACTATCGTAAATCACACGTATTCATACAATATGTATATATATACCTATAGCTAAGCTTACCTATCCACATATGAGCACACGTCCATACAGACTAATATATAGATCATACAATAGATACGTACACCCAACTACAAGCACACCTATTATCTTGTACATTACGCCCAGCATGTACATAACCTTATTAGCATACAATTACAAACATTGACAAGTATATTCAAAATACATACACCCCTAGTGGGTAGTCAAACACCAATTCTAATACGCACAGATATCCCTATAGTGATATTGCTATTCTCACATATTTATGAACATAACACTTACTATCCTATATACAACTATATATATATATATATATATATATATATATATATATATATATATATATATATATATATATATATATATATATATATATATATATAGTTGTATATATATGTATCACATATATCACCGCATATGCATATACCACACAATAGACAACCATAATATTCTAATATACTAAGGGTATGCTCACTAATACATGTGTTGGACACAGAGATCCACACACATGGGTCTACACACACTATCTATATATACACTATGAACATCACAAGTAATACTAATCGATCAATTATTCCTATACCATAAGCTTGGTTCTGCCTCTTACTCGACTCTCCCTGAGTGGAAATATATCCTAAACTTTGACCAGTAAGAAATGTCTTCTAATCTTCAAGGTGAAGATTATAGCGGTTGACTCTAAATCATGAGCCGGATAGTTCCTCTCTTGAATCTTCAATTGACGAGAAACATATACGATCACACGACCATGCTGATGCAGGACATATCCAAGGCATTCGCCTGTTACGTCACAGAAGGTCTCGAGTTCTCCAGTCCTATCTGATATAACCAGGACTGGTGCAGACATCAGCCTTTCTTTCAATATCTCAAAAGCCTGCTCGCAAGAGTTTGACCTAATAAACTTGACGTCCTTTTTCGTTAATCGAGTCATGGGCTCGACTATCTTCGAGAATTCCTCGATGAATCGACGGTAGTAACCCGCCAATCCTAGGAAACTCCTGATGTCCGATGTCGATCGAGGGGTAGGCCAATTTTGACTGATGCAACTTTCTCTAGGTCGACAGGGATACTGTTGCCCGATACCACGTGACCAAGAAATGCAATTCGGTCTAATCAGAATTCGCACTTGATGTACTTGGCATACAACTGATGACGGCAAAACGTCTCCAAAACAGTCTGCAGATGCTCGGCATGCTCCTCCTCGCTCTTCGAATAAGCCACTATATTACCAATGAATATCACTACGAAGTTATCCAGAAACTTGTAGAATATAAGATTCATGATATTCACAATGCTGCAGGAGCGTTGGTCACACCGAACGGTATGACAACGAACTCGCAATGTCCATAATTGGTCCATGAAGCCGTCTTATAGATATCTTCATTCTCGACCTTCACTTGATGGTATTCACTCTTGCGATCCAACTTCGAGAAAACTCGTGATCCACCGAGTTGATCGATGCGAGGTAACGTGTACTTATTCCTTACAGTGACTTGTCCGTCTCCTGAAAATCCACGCACATGTAGGGAAATATGCCCTCAGATCATTTGTATTTGATGCAAATGATAATTTAAGCCTAGAGAGGGACTAATTTGCATATGATGCAAAAGAGATTAAATGTGTCTTAAATTATTTAAGACTATATTTAATTAAATAAACGCGTTGAAAAGGTTACATATATGACGGGATCATCCCGCTCTAAACGCAGGTTCAAACCGCGTCAAAAACGGAGTCCAAATGCACAAGTTATAGCCAAAACAAGTCAGCCCAAACTGTTGGGCTGAAACCAGCGAAAATGGAGGCCCACCAAGACCGAATTTTCTGGTTAGGGTTTTTTAAAACCTGGGATTTTCTTGACGGCTACATTTCTAAGAGAAGCATGACTTTTGGCTAATTTTGGACAATTGTTTGAAGGGTCAAACGGACTCGGATTGACGAGCCGTTTTTTCCTACGCGTTCACCGTTGAACCCTTTTCGATTTGGTAGGTTGTAACAACATTGAAGCTCAACGGTGAGGGAGTTAAAATTCATGGATGTTTAGCCTTTGTGAAAGTCAAACTAAATTGAATTAATTAACTCCAACTTTAGGCCCACATCGGAAATTGAGTAGAGGGGAGGGGTCAGCCGCCTATATAAATAGGGGTCTGCCCCCTTCCTCTAAACTCGTCCCAAGCTCTAGATCTGAGCAGCTCTCGTAAATATTGGAGCATGCTCAGATCTAAGCTAAATTAATATTTCTCCTCTCCCTATAAATTTCTGCCTTGCTCCTGAGGGCTCTAGCAAAACCGTAAAGGAGTTTGGATTCAGATCTGAAATCTAGGCGGAGGTTTCACTCGCGTGAAACTTTTTTCGGCGCGTGGTTGGCTCGGCGACACGGGATTGATCGCCTCGGAATACGGACCGGTTCGAGGAGCGGTTCAGGGAGCGGTTCTAGGAGCAGATCGGCGTGGGACGGGAGCGGCTCGGAAGACGGTGCGGAACATCTCGCCTGCTCCAGGGTTGAGATTCCGGGTATGTGTTTATTAGCATTAGTTTAATTTAATCGCAGTAGGCTAGATCCTTCTTGGGATGGTCAGATTCATCCCAAGTCGACATAGATCTTGGCTAAGGGTCTTAGACCTTAGGGCTAAGTTAAAATAGCTTTAACTGCATGTTAATTAGATTAACTAGTTCTTCTTCCGCTGCAAATTATTTTGTGTCTATGTTCCGTCCGAATTAGGACGGTCATAGAGTTTTTGTGCCCTAAGGGTCCCGGAAAACCCCTACAGCACATTCTTCTCGATCCGTCCTTCTTGACCAACATAACAGGTGCACCCCAGGGAGATGTTGGGATGGATGAAACTTTTTTGTAACAGGTCATCTAATTGCTTACGTCAGTTCTTCCAGCTCTACAGGAGCCATACGGTCCGACGCCTTCGAAATTGGTTGGCTCCTGGCATAAGATCAATGCCGAACTCCAATGCTCGATTGGCGGTAATTCAGAAATGTCTTCAGGGAAGACGTCTTCGAAATCTCTAACTATAGCAGACTTTCAAGTTCGACTTGTACGGATGCGACGATCACTACGTTCGGCTGGGCCCGAAATTTTGATAGGTCCGAGCGAAAGACTAAATGAAAGTCCAAAATCTGATATGGTCAGAGCTGTGCGAGAAACCACTAAGGTGATTCTTAAGATGATAATACTAAACCTTGGCAAGGATGTCTAACTAACAAGCCTGGGTGTCTAACTAAACCTTCATATAATTCTGATGTTGGGTCTCCCTACCATGTTGAGACAAGGAACTCGGGTAAAATTCGTGTACGAGGTAATTCCAGATGTTTTAGCTATTGATAGTATTTATATTATTCTGAAGTTTGCAAATGCACGACCTGCATGGGCCACCAATAAAACCTGTAACGCCCCACTTCCCAAAAACAACGGAAGTGATGACGTCACGAAGGTCCGCATGAACCGGAGCGGTGAAGCTCGAGTTCATTAAGCGTATGTGACAACATCATTACAAGTTCTTGCATGCATTTAAGAACAATAATAACTTTCATTTATTCAGAAGGCACATCCAGAAATAATCATACACGAAATAAAACAACAGGCCTTAGCATGGCCAAAGGAACTACAACAAGGAGCATACCCTGAAACAAAGTACTAAAAGCAAAAGTAAAAGAAAAGCAGCAGCAACACAAGTGTCTAGTCCTCCACAAGGAGTGACTCAGCGTCAACAGTGAACTCCTGGCTCTCTAGGTCAGGCATCTCAAACAAGTCCTCCGGGTACTCTGGCTCGTGATCTGACATACATTCCAAAATACGAATGTATGTCAGTAAGGGTCTGTAAGTAAAAGTGAGACGACCCAAGGCAAGGTGTACGAATAGTAATAAGTTATGAAGAATTAATTGTTTCCACAAGATATCAGCTGTATGATAATAAACATTGTAACGGCATGTTTCTATCGTACCTTCTTCGTGCACGTGCTTTTGATCGTGCACGTGTTTATTTTAGACTTTAGTTGTTTTTGAAAGTTTTTGTGTGATATGTCGTCGTGATCGTCTCTGAAAGTATTAGATTGTGGAACAACTTTGTAACGACATATCTCGAGGCGTTCTTCAGCGATACTATCTTAATTGACGTGACGTCACGACTTTCTGTTTTGACGCGAGACGTTTCTATTTTTAGTTTCGTCTCTCGACGTCGAAATTTAGATCCGTCTTCTCCGATCTCTTTCTCTCGTCGTCCCGAACAGCCTAAAATTATTTTACAATTTTTGGACTAAATTTGACCTATTTTCAATTTATTTGAAAGCTTTAAATAATTTTAAAACCTATTTTTATAAGAGTTTTAATTACAATAAAATTCCTACATTATAATAACGTATTATAGAATTTTTAGACCAAATTTCAGAATTTTTGGCCGCACCCATTTTGCGTGAGGGAGAGAAGAGTAAATTTATTTTAAATTAATTATTTCGTTTATTTAATTACGTTTTTATTAAACCCTAACCCTAACCCTAGCTCTAACCTATTTATATTAGCCCTAGGATAAGTTATTTCTGCATTACAAAAACCCTTGCCGTCAAAAACACCTTCCCGACGTTCGTCGCAACGTTGCGACGATCGCCCAGTGCACGACCGGAGCTCACCCCCGCAAATCCTAGCGCACGATCGGAGCCGCTCCCCGCATCGCCGCTTGCAGTGCTCCGCTGCATCGCCGCCCCGCTGTCGCCCGCTCCGACCGAGGCTGTCTCTCGGTCTGACCGAGAGAACAGCCCGCACCCCGCTTCGTGCCACCGCTCCGCATCCGCTCCGCACCCGCTAGCGCCCGACCGGTGGGTTCGCCCGCAGCGACCGAGAGGCCGCCCCGCACCCGCGCTGCTCCTCTTCGTTGCAAGTTGCAACGTTGCAACTTGGCCCGCCCCGCTGCGACCGACGGGATCCGTCGGTCTGACCGACGATTCCCCCTCGCACCGCTGCTGCGACCGACCCCGCTGCGTTGCAGCTTGCACGACCGAGAGCCCCTCTCGGTCTGACCGAGAGGAACCCCCGCACCGACCAAGCCCGACCGACAGAACTTCGTCGCAAGTTGGTTTCTCCCACACCAACTCCTGTGGTGGGCCCCCCCAAGTTCTCCAGAGGTGTTGTGGGTCCCCCTTGGACCCCTAACACTGCTATGGGCCCCACTTGGACGTGCTACTTCGTGGATTTGCCGTCTACGACGTTGCGACACGTCGTAGGCCTTCGTCGCAAGTTCAGACTTTTGGAGAATCGTGCGAGGACCAGATCTGAAGCTGAGGAGTTCTCCGATCAGACACGACTTCCATACTACGACAAACTCCGGTTCAGGTTGGTTCCCCGAAACTCGTAGAAACCCCCACAATAGCTGACTGAACCCTAAACTAAAAACCGTCAACTTGAACTAAATTTACTTTCCAGCTCCTGTAAAACGTTGTACGAACATAGAAAATCGACGAACGGACTTTGTTGACTGTGCACATAGGATAGATCGTCGATTAGGCTGAAACATCAAAAAGTGACTTTTGACAAATAGGATAGTCCCGAAAACCTAGAAACGAAACCTAATAGGATTTGATGAATTTGAGACCTGACATCGTCGCCGTGGAGATATTTCAGACGGACTTCTGCGGACGAGGCGCTTGGACGAGACGCTTGGACGAGACGCTTAGAGAGGACGACACACTCGCCATTTCAGGCAAGTGTACCCACTTGCATTTTTGACCGTGCTTTGGTCTTAGATTGCTAGAACTGTTAGACTGTGAATGTATAGAACCGGACGTGAAATGATAGCGTCCGGGACGACTCCTGACGGCTCAGACTTGACGACGAAGTCTGAGCCCGACAACAACAATTTTTGACATCATAGGGCTATCATGTGTGTGCGTGTGTATGGACACCCTAGAATAACCCTTCCCGTCTTGTCATGTCACGTCCCGTCTTGCACAGCCTGCGGGCAATAGGGCACTCGCCAAGCTAGAGTGAGTGATCCCTTGTACGGATATCTTGTCTTGTCTTGTCTTGGGGTTTGGGGTTGGGTTGAGCGTGCGCACGGCAAGAGGGTCTGATCCCCCTCGAACCGTAAGGCGTGAACCCTTTCGTGTCTCACTTGTCTTGTCCTGCCTTGTTTCCGTCACGTCTCGTCTCGTCTTGACACCTGTAGGTTAGTCCCGTAGTTGGTAGCACACGCTACGACTACTACTTGTCCCGTTTTACTTTCCTGCTGCGTTACTTCCTGTCGTGTTACTCTGTTAGAACCACAACATGCTAATCAACCAGTAATCTGTTGTGTAAAAGAACCTCAGTATGCTAATCAACCAGTAAACTGTTGTTTAAAGTTCGGTGCACTTGTAGTAAAGTCTAACCCTTCTTGTAGACTTTACCTGACGTACAGTTCCTTTTCTTGGGTGCTGTACGTCAGGTATTCAGCCAGAGTTCGTGGACGAGGCAGTCTCACTGGAGTACGAGGAGCCGAGGACGTCGACCCAGAGCACGTGCCTGACGAGGACCAGACCTTGAGGTCTTTTTAGTCGCCACTTTCAGAGGTTATTACTTTCAGTTTTCCTTTAGATAGTTGTTGCCAACACTTAGGCTTCTTTTTAGACCTTGTACTTGTCGGATATTAAACCTCTAATTTAATGAATGCAACTTCCTTTCTGTACTTTCTGTTGTTTCGAACTATAAAAATGCAAGAACCTGAAAATCTTTTAAAATGGTACCTCTACAGACGCTTATTGGGTCCGAGCTTCTAAAGCTCTGGCCTAAGCGGGCCTCGTCACGTTTCGCTTCCGTCCATTTTGGGAAGCGGGGCGTGACAGGTTTTAGTGGTGGCCCATGCATGTCTTGCAAAAGTTCGGAACAATAAAAGTACCGCATTCATTTGATATCCACGTACAAGTCTGAATTAGTTTCCCCGTCTTAGATAGTAGGAAGACTTAGGTAGACGTCCCAGGTTGATAGTCGGGCGTCTTGGTTAAGATTTAGTCGTCCTCGTCCTAGACTATCTTAGCACCCCCATTTGATTCTGATCGTATTAGATATCTAGAGTCCTTCTTTTAGTTAGTCGCTCGCCCAGCTCCATCGACTTCGGGCCCAGCAGAACGTAACCTCGATTCTCTTAGGAACCTACTCTTTAGATCCTGATTATATTCTAGCTCATTATGAAGTCCTAGAGCTGAGTTATCCTAAATCTTTAGACGACCCGATGATTAGAACCCTTGTCCTCTAGCATCCCTCTGATCCTTGCAAAATTTTGTGCTATCGACCATAGAGTCCCATAGTAGCTCTTCACGATTCATATCTTACGCGTAATCTTCGTGCGATCATTTTTCCTTTCTCCCGATTCTCGTGATCGTTTCCTGACGATCATCATCGATCCTTCGCATCCTTTCCTTGACCAATTCTACCTCCTCTAAAATTATTTTCGACTTTCCTTATTAAGTTTTCGCTCTAGCTTGATTTCTTTCAAAACCCTATATTATGTATTTAAAATTTGTTGTTTTGGATCGAGTTAAAACTTTTAAATTGACTTGGAGCGTTCTTGGACGTAAATGTTTTAAGTCAATATCTCGCATTATTTCCAAATATATATATATTACTTTTATAAACTACACAATTTATTTCTACTATCTTGTACTTATTTTCGAATTTTCCCCTTCCCTAAACCTGCTTCCTTTAATATTATTTTCGAAATTCATTATTAAATTCTCTGCCCAATTTGACTTCTTAGAAAACTTTTATTTCTTACTTTCGGTTGAGTTAAAATTTTTTCGCAAATTTTGAAACCTTTCGGTCGTAAAAGTTTTAAGTTACGGCCTCGTACTTATTTTCGAATCAGTATCCATCGTATTTTAGTTTTAAAACTTTGTTACCATTTCGGGAATTCAATATATCACTTTTCTAACCTACGAAATTTATTTTTAACTATTTACGTACGTACTTTAGAATATTTTTCTAAAACAAAGGGGGGATTTTAAATTTCTTTACATATAAACATCACTATGTTCATCGTGCTCATACTTCAAGGATCCTTGTTTAAACTACTTTCATTTACAAAACAATCGCTATCTCATCCCACTTTTATTCCTCTTATTTCTTGTTTTCGAAACCCATTATTAAATTCTTCGCTCGGTTTAACTCCCTTGAAAACCCTTTATTATATATATATTTAAAATTTATTGCTTTTCGGTTAAAAGTTCCTTCTTAGATTTTGAAATCTCCTTGGTCGTCAATTTTCAAGTTACTATCTGGTAATTATTTCAAATCGGTATCTTTCATGTTTTCATTTTCAAAACCGTGTTAACATTTTAATAATTCAATTTATTTTTTTCTGGGCTACAATATCTATTTCTAAATCACTTACCGTGCATACTTTTTAAAATATTTTTCTAAACTAGGGGGAACTTCAATTATTTTATTATTATTATATCTGTTCTATGTTTCTCGTGACCACATTTCAAAATCTTTGTGTAAACTTATTTTTCATTTGCAAAACAATCGTTTTTTCCACCCTACCCATCCTTCCTTCGTCTTACTTTTCCAAAATTTTAAAAATTCTACCATCTGCTCACTTCCTCCTACATTTTTATATATATAAAAGTTTATGATACCATATTCTACATGTAATTCTCCTGTCATCAATCTAATTATTTTAAAGAATATTTTGTCTCATCCAACCAACTATCTCCTTACACCCGTCTTATTTGAACTCGTTCCTTCCGATCTTATTTCGTTTCGCTCTTGATTTAGTTTTCCTTCCTTCTTTTATCTAGACATTAGACCTTGTAGTTATCCATGCTATCTCCAGTTTAGGAGTAGGCCCTTTGGTAGGTGATGTCGTTGCAGTGCCTGAGTATAGGTAGAGTGTGTAGACCTGCATGAGTGTGTCATCTTTAGGATCCTGATGTTTGTTTCCTATGTCTTGAATGTGTACTCGGCGTTAACCATGGTATGCTGGAAGTTGTCTGAATGACGGTATTCATACTTATATGAATGGCGTCATCGCAGGCAGATCCTTAGACTTAGTTTTAGTTTTAATGAATGGTTTATCTTGGTTGTATGTGACTGTATCAAAAACTTTGTTTTTCTTTAAACCAAATCTTTAAAGTTTTAAAATTAGCTCACAAGATCACAGATCAACTAACTTTTCCCATCCATTACCGCAACACCACACGTTTTTCCAAAAGTTTTAAATAATTTCTTTGGCCTTAAGTCTCTCTTTCTCTTCTCTTCCTTCTCCCTTAAACAAAAATTTTCGTGTTTATGGTTGTTATATTAATTGGGCCTAGCTATTATCGTTATTGGATTTTGTTTGCAGGTAGGCTTGGAGTGAGATTAGTTTTATTATGGCAATGATTAATTGATTTTGGGAACGCAAGGATGATGGATTAGAATATCTTTTGGATGAAAACAATGGACTGTCCAAAGACTTGTTTATAAAACCGGAGTGTGGCGGACTCAATGGGAAATTCTGGTCGGATGAAATTATATGCGAGGAGATGAGAACTCATCAAACTTGAGGCTTAGATGGGTAGTAGATAGGAGTAACTGCCGAGAATAGTATGAGTTAGGGTGATCATGAGATTGAGTAGAGTTTATATTAGCATTGAGACTGATTGATGAATTAACGTGAGAAGACTTTGGGAATAACACGACGTGTGGAGATTAATGGATGTTTAGGTAGCCGGACTTAATATTGGTTGAGATTAGTTATAGTGAGCAGGATGAGGGGTAATTCTGACAGATCAAATTATTTGGTGGATGAATTTATGGGGAGATATGACGAGAATGTATTGAAGACACAACGATTGCTGATTGGTGAAGGTATTATAGGATAGACAAATGTTTTTTTGTCTTGGATTGGTGGATGACTAGAATCTCACTTCTTTTTGGAGATTTATTAATGTTGGGAAAAGATTTAGAAATTTAAAAGATATTAATGAGCGATGATGATGTTTAGTGAAGTGGTACGATATCAGAAGATGATTATTATTTTATGAGAACTTGGAGTTGGAAATTGGAACGGTAGTGATGGAACTATATTATTAGGAGGTGAGTTTAGTCATGGCTTGCCCAGTGAAAAGATGGATTATGAGGGGTTATTGAGGAACGTTGTTCGAAGTTACAGGATTAGAAATCTTTATGAGTAGATATGATAGTTACGGGTATAAGGTTATATGGATAATATTATTACTAGTGTGAGTGATTCCGAGGGCGGAATCATTTCTAAGGTGGGTAGAATGTAACGGCATGTTTCTATCGTACATTCTTCGTGCACGTGCTTTTGATCGTGCACGTGTTTATTTTAGACTTTAGTTGTTTTTGAAAGTTTTTGTGTGATATGTCGTCGTGATCGTCTCTGAAAGTATTAGATTGTGGAACAACTTTGTAACGACATATCTCGAGGCGTTCTTCAGCGATACTATCTTAATTGACGTGACGTCGCGACTTTCTGTTTTGACGCGAGACGTTTCTATTTTTAGTTTCGTCTCTCGACGTCGAAATTTAGATCCGTCTTCTCCGATCTCTTTCTCTCGTCGTCCCGAACACCCTAAAATTATTTTACAATTTTTGGACTAAATTTAACCTATTTTCAATTTATTTGAAAGCTTTAAATAATATTAAAACCAATTTTTATAAGAGTTTTAATTACAATAAAATTCCTACATTATAATAACGTATTATAGAATTTTTAGACCAAATTTCAGAATTTTTGGCCGCACCCATTTTGCGTGAGGGAGAGAAGAGTAAATTTATTTTAAATTAATTATTTCGTTTATTTAATTACGTTTTTATTAAACCCTAACCCTAACCCTAGCTCTAACCTATTTATATTAGCCCTAGGATAAGTTATTTCCGCATTACAAAAACCCTAGCCGTCAAAAACTCCTTCCCGACGTTCGTCGCAACGTTGCGACGATCGCCCAGTGCACGATCGGAGCTCACCCCCGCAAATCCTAGCGCACGACTGGAGCCGCTCCCCGCATCGCCGCTTGCAGCGCTCCGCTGCATCGTCGCCCCGCTGTCGCCCGCTCCGACCGAGGCTGTCTCTCGGTCTGACCGAGAGAACAGCCCGCACCCCGCTTCGTTGCCACCGCTCCGCATCCGCTCCGCACCCGCTAGCGCCCGACAAGTGGGTTCGCCCGCAGCGACCGAGAGGCCGCCCCGCACCCGCGCTGCTCCGCTTTGTTGCAAGTTGCAACGTTGCAACTTGGCCCGCCCCGCTGCGATCGACGGGATCCGTCGGTCTGACCGACGATTCCCCCTCGCACCACTGCTGCGACCGACCCCGCTGCGTTGCAGCTTGCATGACCGAGAGCCCCTCTCGGTTTGACCGAGAGCCCCTCTCGGTTTGACCGAGAGGAACCCCCACACCGACCAAGCCCGACCGACAGAACTTCATCGCAAGTTGGTTTCTCCCACACCAACTCCTGTGGTGGGCCCCCCAAGTTCTCCAGAGGTGTTGTGGGTCCCCCTTGGACCCCTAGCACTGCTGTGGGCCCCACTTGGACGTGCTACTTCGTGGATTTACCGTCTACGACGTTGCGACACGTCGTAGGCCTTCGTCGCAAGTTCAGACTTTTGGAGAATCGTGCGAGGACCAGATCTGAAGCTGAGGAGTTCTCCGATCAGACACGACTTCCATACTACGACAAACTCCGGTTCAGGTTGGTTCCCCGAAACTCGTAGAAACCCCCACAATAGCTGACTGAACCCGAAACTAAAAACCGTCAACTTGAACTAAATTTACTTTCCAGCTCCTGTAAAACGTTGTACGAACATAGAAAATCGACGAACGGACTTTGTTGACTGTGCACATAGGATAGATCGTCGATTAGGCTGAAACATCAAAAAGTGACTTTTGACAAATAGGATAGTCCCGAAAACCTAGAAACGAAACCTAATAGGATTTGATGAATTTGAGACCTGACATCGTCACCGTGGCGATATTTCAGATGGACTTCTGCGGACGAGGCGCTTGGACGAGACGCTTGGACGAGACGCTTCGAGAGGACGACACACTCGCCATTTCAGGAAAGTGTACCCACTTGCGTTTTTGACCGTGCTTTGGTCTTAGATTGCTAGAACTGTTAGACTGTGAATGTATAGAACCGGACGTGAAATGATAGCGTCCGGGATGACTCCTGACGGCTCAGACTTGACGACAAAGTCTGAGCCCGACAACAACAATTTTTGACATCATAGTGCTATCATGTGTGTGCGTGTGTGTGGACACCCTAGAATAACCCTTCCCGTCTTGTCATGTCACGTCCCGTCTTGCACAGCCTGCGGGCAATAGGGCACTCGCCAAGCTAGAGCGAGTGATCCCTTGTACGGATATCTTGTCTTGTCTTGTCTTGGGGTTTGGGGTTGGGTTGAGCGTGCGCACGGCAAGAGGGTCTGATCCCCCTCGAACCGTAAGGCGTGAACCCTTTCGTGTCTCACTTGTCTTGTCCTGCCTTGTTTCCGTCACGTCTCGTCTTGTCTTGACACCTGTAGGTTAGTCCCGTAGTTGGTAGCACACGCTACGACTACTACTTGTCCCGTTTTACTTTCCTGCTGCGTTACTTCCTGTCGTGTTACTCTGTTAGAACCACAGCATGCTAATCAACAAGTAATCTGTTGTGTAAAAGAACCTCAGCATGTTAATCAACCAGTAAACCGTTGTTTAAAGTTCGGTGCACTTGCAGTAAAGTCTAACCCTTCTCGTAGACTTTACCTGACGTACAGTTCCTTTTCTTGGGTGCTGT
Source organism: Scilla litardierei (assembly GCA_030789695.1). Taxonomy (NCBI): domain Eukaryota; kingdom Viridiplantae; phylum Streptophyta; class Magnoliopsida; order Asparagales; family Asparagaceae; genus Scilla; species Scilla litardierei. The sequence continues at coordinate 203,066,036 of CM061141.1, forward strand.
ACGTCAGGTATTTAGCCAGAGTTCATGGACGAGGCAGTCTCACTGGAGTACGAGGAGCCGAGGACGTCGACCCAGAGCACGTGCCTGACGAGGACCAGACCTTGAGGTCTTTTTAGTCGCCACTTTCAGAGGTTATTACTTTCAGTTTTCCTTTAGATAGTTGTTGCCAACACTTAGGCTTCTTTTTAGACCTTGTACTTGTCGGATATTAAACCTCTAATTTAATGAATGCAACTTCCTTTCTGTACTTTCTGTTGTTTCAAACTATAAAAATGCAAGAACCTGAAAATCTTTTAAAATGGTACCTCTACAGACGCTTATTGAGTCCGAGCTTCTAAAGCTCTGGCCTAAGCGGGCCTCGTCACGTTTCGCTTCCGTCCATTTTGGGAAGCGGGGCGTGACAAACATAGCAATTTTAAAGTAAGGTAAAGGACTTCTAAACATGGCAGTTCTATTTATTGAGTATTGATTCCCCGGATTTGGTTTTGGATGATGAGCAAACATAAATATTGTGAACTAACTGTTTGTGAACGCGGTTATGGAAATCGTCGCCAAATGAATACGTACATCAAAAGCGACGTCTCAAGACTTCTCAATACGCGTGATCGTGTGCCTGAAGCTTCGTTGAAGCTCAAGGAGTATTATTGAAGTCAAGAGTGAAGATTGAAGCTTTGAAGACGGTTCGTCATGTTTAATTTTATGTCTTCTAGCTTTATAGAAAATAATGTTAAGCCTTGAGTAGGACTTACATTATAATCTTCATTTCGCTCATATCTTAGAGCTAGGATTATCTTAGAAGCCATTAGAAACTTTCCCGAAGCCTATCGCTTCTTCCCTCGGCTTCTAGTGCATGTTAGTTGGTTTAAGTAGAAGAACCAACCGACTAGATGACGATCTAGTCGGTCGGCAACTCTTCTTGAACCGACTAGATGCCTTGCTCAATTTAGCCCATTCATTGTTGATCAATTAGTCGGTCAAATAAGGTTCACCGACCGACTAGATGACGATCTAGTCGGTTAGGAAACCTTCTCAGACCGACTAGTTAGCATTGCCTCTGTACAGCCTGAGCTACTGTTTACAGTTAGTCGGTCAAAGCACATCGACCGACCGACTAGTTGTGAAACTAGTCGGTTGGAAGTTGTTCTTAAACCGACTAGCTGTACTTGAATTCAGCCTATTCGATTTCGACTCTTAGTCGGTCAAAGAACACTCACCGACTGACTAGTTATGAAACTAGTCGGTTGGCAAGTCTTCTTAGACCGAGTAGTTCCTTATTGTCTGAACTTTCTCTTTTAGCTGTCGAGCTGTTAGTTGGTTCATGTTGAATCACCGACCAACTACTTGATGAACTAGTCGGTCAGTGATCCTTCTTAGACCGACTAACTGCTTCAGAAATATGACCGTTGGGAATCTTTTGAGCACTATTTTTCTTGCCTCTATAAATACTAACCTGATTCGTTTGAGGCAAGAGAAGAGGTCCATTATCCAAGTTATTTCAGACCTAATAGAAGAGTTTTCTCAAGCTATTTCTAAGCTCTCTCTCCTCAGAAAGAATCTCTCCCTCAACTCTTTGAGCCATATTCCTCAAGAGAGATTCTCTCCATTGTGAGAATTCCAAGCCAAGGGCTTGATCCAAGGTCACCAACTCCACCCTAGGCTTCCATTGCTGGTCAACTTCTTGGAGCTAGGGTTTGGTGACATCTTCGTCCTCAAAATCCCTTTGCCCTAATTTGGTAAGTATACTCAAGGCATATGATTTTATGGTAAGTGTTTCTTTATTTCATCTCATTTCATATTTGAGTTGTTACTCTCTGTTGTGAGAGGTTTGCTTAGTCCCTGGTAGTGGGATTAAGGTTTGCGTGTTCCCGGGTTGTGGGATACACGGACATCGATTGTAGGTCGATTGCACTTGTGGGGTTTCCGCAAGTGGGCTAGTGGAAATCTTGGGTTAGTGGTTTTCTAACTCAATTATCCGAAGGGGATCCGGGTGGTTGGGACGTAGGATCACCGGGAACAAGTCGTGGAGACTTGGGTGGATCTGAACCCATTACATACTTTGATTGCATTTGTCCATTCTTGTTGTTTGTAGTCTATTCCGCATTGTTGTTTGTATGTTTGCACAATAATTAGGAATAACACTCTTGATTATTTTAAAGTACTATTCACCCCCCTAGTACTTGTGCAGTAGCTTCGCAGGGCACAACACTATTATGAATGGAAACATGGCAGTTTAAATAAAGCAAAAACAATTTGAAAGTTAACAGCATTTTTCAGGTTATTTAATTGTGTGTGCAAGCCCGTGACTAAGGTTCTCGTCTTTAGACGACTAGTAAGTGAATCCACCTTCAAGTGCCCTCGAAGGCGACCCTTTTACTATCGGCTAGTGCCCGGGAACCCAACCCCACCCACGTGTACTTTCTGGACCATGAGCCAGAATCAGCCAACCGGCCATCATGAGTTATATACTGGAAATGAGCCAGACTAGCCGACCGGCCAACTGGAATAGCCAAATATTGGCACACAATATCATTGAGCCAACGGCATGCAATATCTATAAGTTATCCAAACCGGCTATCATGTTCCATGGTATTCAAGTTGTTCATTTCATTGTTTGTGCATTTTATGACGTCACAAAGTATTTCACTTTTCTTAATGGTGTCCACACACACATGCGTGCGCGCACGCGCGATTCAAGTTTAGCAATTCACAAAGGTGCGTTTAAGGGTTTTAGTGTCAATGTGTCACATGGCATTTTTGTGACAAGATATCACGGTTCAAGTCTAAATGAGTGACATTTAAATACATGCAATAAATTGCACGCTTGCCTGATTTGATGATTTCTGGTGTCCATGGTGATCGTGGTGAGAGGCGTATAATATCTGTGACGTAAAACTCTACGTATGAGACTACTAGTTTCACGCTGACAGAAAGATATTAACTAATATTATGGACCCAGGTTATAAACTAACATTACTGTTTTACATAAGTATACTAATAGCTACTAACATTAAAATGATGCCCACATACCGATTTTAATAGAACTACATCTTAACTAATATTTATATGTAAACTTAGGTTATAATACATCATGTTCATATATGTTTACTAAGCTATTACATATTAGGTTCATGTACATTTATTAACATAACATGCTGTTGTACACTAACATGATTATATGTATATATATATATATATATATATATATATATTTGACAGGTAAGCAGGAATATTTATTGATTGCAAAGATATATATACAAGTACACGCTAAGATATTACAACTTATGAGTAGAGTTAGGGGGGAGAGGACACAAGCGTCGTCACCCCCTACAAACTACCAATGGATTGAAAGTATCTAGCCAAAGATAGGAAAACCACTTTTTACAGCTTAGTCATTATCAATAAATCCCCAATTGGAGAAGGGGATCTCTGCTGAAGGTTGGTCCCTATCAAGGTCCCGGAGAGCAATTCGCACATCCCCAGCAATATCTTCAGATAGCGAGGTCTTTCCCCGGATGTCGCCCTCAAATATCCTCTTATTCCGATGCCTCCAAATATGCCTGACCATGGAAGCCAATACCATTCTAGCAAGCACCCCCCACGCAGTCCGATTTATTATAAAGGGAGTGGATAAGGTCCCTAATACCTGTAAGCGAGGAAGGCACTACTCCTCCATACCCCAGCTTGAGAAATCTCCTGACAAGGATATATCTAGAGTAAGGACACTCAAAAAACAGGTGAGTAGTTGTTTCGGCCTCAGCATCATTGCACAGCACACATAAATCATTAGCAATTACCCCCCATTTAGCCAAACGGTCCTTAGTTGGTAGTTTGTTCTGGAATGCCCTGAGAACTGTTAGAGCCATTTTTGGGACGTTCCAGGAGAACCAGACTATGTCGTGATATGGGAATGTTGTGCCTAATTCACGGATCCCCTCCCATGCTGCACGGTAGCTAAAATTACTCCCAGGAGCCCAGGTCCACTGATCTCTGCCATATTCCAGCTTGACAGGCTGAAGAATGGAAAGCAATGGCCGGATCTCATCAGTTTGTATCCATGCCCCCTCTTCCCAATAATATTTGACAAGTTTGTTTCTTGCATCTGGTGGAGGATAATGAATCCGATGTAGTGGCGCACACGAGTGCCAGTTGTCGTACCAAAAAGAGGTCGTGGCACCATCTCTAATGGTTCTCTTGATTAGTTTTTGAGATGAGATACGATGCTTAAGTAGAAATTTCCATGTACCTGATTGGGACAATCTCGGAATAGTTGTGTAAAACCCACATTCAATAGAATCATAATGATTGCGCATAAACCGGGCCCAAAGCCCATCTGAAGCAAGTAACCTCCATGTCAACCGGACCCCAGATGCAATATTAAGATCATTGAGCGTTCTTAATCCAACACCCCCTTCCTTTTTGGGCCGGCATAAATCTTTCCATCCCCAAATGTGCTGGTTCCCCCAAATAAATTTTCTGCATGCCGAATTTATGGATCGTATGACTGATGTGGGGACACTGTAAGCCTGAATCCAAAAAGCCACCATACCGTAAATTACTGAACGCACTAGTTCAATTCTTCCAGAAGTGGAGAGCAAAGTAGAAGACCAACCCATAAGTCTTTATTTGCATTTGTCAATTAACCAACCAAACATGGGTGCCTTTGGGTACTTGGAAGATAGGGGTAAGCCCAAATACGTGGTAAAAGAAGAGATCATTTTAATTCCAAGAAATTCAGACAAATCACTAGGGTTACGCGTACCTTTGCTGAATATAGCGGAACTTTTGTCCCAGATGATATGGAGCCCCGTATAAAGATTTAAGGTGAGCAGTAAGTCTTTTATGCCATTGAAGGATAGGGAGTTGGCACGACAGAAGACCAACAGGTCATCTGCAAAAAGGAGATGGGAGATAGACCCGGTATGCTTCATTGGAAGAATAGATCGTGAGACTTCAGCACGAGCCATAAGGAGGGAAAAAGCATCCATAGTAAGGACAAATAGGTATGGGGATATGGGGTCACCTTGACGAAGCCCATCTGACAACACTACATGTATATATGTATATGTATGTATGTATATATGTATGTATATATATATATATATATATATATATATATATATATATATATATATATCTATTATACATTTGACAGCGATATTTGAATCCTAGGGCTGACTAGGACAAGCTGACTAGGACAAACTGGTTGATAAAAGACGGTCTGGATTTAATCTTGATGAATCGATGGTTGAGATTAAACTTGGCTAGAGACACAACATGCATTTGCATTCTGGAAAAGAGCAACAGGTTTTTGGGAAGAGCAACAGGTTTTTGGGGAGAACAAAATTGGCTCTTGCTCTTCCCCAAAACACGAGGAGAGCAGCAGGCCTCCGTTTTTTATTTATTTCACGCACCGATCGCAGTCAACAAACAAACGAAAGAAGGGAGAAATTGAACCCAAGATGTACGAATTCCGATCGTGTCGGCGGCGACGGTGCTTTTCCCCCATCATGTGGAGGAAAGGGCGACGTGGACATGGAGGCCGGCGACTGGTCGAGTCTGTACCCGAGGCTGAGCACCGGTGACAACGAGATCCGATGGGGATTCGTTCGCAAGGCGTACGGGATCCTGTGCGCTCAGGTCGTGCTCACCCCCATCGTGTCGGCGGCAACGGTGCTTTACATTCCGACCCAAGATGTACGAATTCCGATCGTGTCGGCAGCGACGGTGCTTTACCCCCATCGTGTGGCGGAAAGGGCGACGTGGACATGGAGGCCGGCGACTGGTCGAGGCTGTACCCGGGGCTGAGCACCGGTGACAACGAGCTCCGATGGGGATTCGTTCGCAAGGCGTACGGGATCCTGTGCGCTCAGGTCGTGCTCACCCCCATCGTGTCGGCGGCGACGGCTTTACACTCCGATGAACGATTTGTTGAGGGACACCTTTATTCGCAAGGTGTACATTTTTTGCTCATTACTTTGTTCATTACGGTGAAAGTGCAAATGTGAAAGTTTGATTACTCCTGAGTTTTGAAGTATACTCATTTAGGCCAATTGTGTTTGATTACTCTTGAGTTTTGATTACACATGATTTGTTTGCTTCATTGTGTAAATTAGGTATTTTAGGCCAATTGCGTGCAAACATGCACGCTTGCGCACACAGAGGGGGAGTGAGGGAGCTTATTGTTCATATGAAGGGCATCTGCATAATTCCTGATAGCGGCGACACACTCCTTGAACATGGCTATGTTCAGGCATGCATGCACTTCCTTCAATTTCTTGACCTTCGGTTATTGTTTTCATACAATTGGAAGATTTTATTAAATGAAAACCTTTGGAAGATTGGTTCCTTCAATGTGACCGTTGGATACAATTGTGAGAATGTATAGTCTTCGTCAAATATGCCATTCAGGGAAAATGATTAGACCTTCTTTAATGAATAATTTTTTGTGATTGCAATTTGAAAAAAGAAGCTGCTTTTGGAGATTATATTCATGTTTTGTTCTCCCTAAAAGAGAATGCCTGCCATATCCAAGCATTTTGATGTAGACTACTTGAAAATGACCGACAGGCTTACACATGTTCACTGTTGCTATAAGCATATGCTTTTGATATGTAACGTTCTATTTTTTTCCTTTTATTTTAAGCTGAAAATTGACTAAAAGATTGGGTTTGGTATAATTCCCCATTGTAGTTAGCAATGTAGAAATCAAATGCAAAATTAAAGATGGAACCAATCTGAACTCTTGGTATATATAATCCTTAAGACTTGAAGCATCATGCATGTTGGATTTGATTCATATGGAAGCTACATGCATGTGTTGTGTTGTATCAATTGTGTATTTTCTACTCGAGTCATGCTATTATGCTTTCTTGCTTCACTTTAGCTGTAGCTTTTCTCATACTGTGCTCTCTCCTCAAATGGTTTTCAGGTACACAATTCATTTTGCTCGGAGCTCACCAAGGTTTTGAAGTTTGAACATGTCCCTGAAGATTAAAGCATGTCATTGTCCACAGAGTATGTCTTTTTGTTACTTGGGTGGATGTTTGGCAGAAAATTGGATTATTGGTTTCAAGTTTGTATTATGCTGAAGGAGAGTATGTTGTTAATCTATTATACATTTAATCCTATCAAATAGAGCATACTCTCCTTCATATAAAAAGATGGACTTAATTTTGTGTATGCTTAGTTCTTTTCTTCGATTTTTGGGCATTTTTATTTTAAATTTTTGTTGATTATTTTTGTATTTTGAAGGTTGTATACATCCTATGTATGCCCATATGCCCAGAGAACCTGGATTGCTAGAAATAAGATAGAGAAGTTCATGTTATTAAGGTACATAAATTTGATACCAATATAGAAATTTACAAGATATATGAGATGTGGGTAATATGTGGTTGATAAGTAAAGAGCTCTTACATCCAGATATTGAGGGTATCATTATGAATGGATAAGATGCTAAGGATGGTCTGCTTCGAAGTCAGCAACTCTGCCTGGTAGTAATTCACGAAAAATTCATTGTGCTTTAAGAACTCAGGTAACGAATTATACTTCCTATCGGTAACATGAAATGTGGAAATATGTTGATAAGTTATTTTAAACACACTAGGAGAAATCGCTAAGAGTGTACCAAGTGATGTATGTTGGTGTTTGATGCATTGTTGGGAAGACATGTTTTTTAGACTTCGAAATATATTGTATTCTGGTACATCTTTTTATCCAAGAAAACAACCTAATAGCAAATTGGATACTGCAATTTGACATAGTTTTCTCTACTGCATCAAAATTATGAGTAGTTGATTTACAATATTCTGAAAAACAATCAACCTTTGTGAATGCCAAGATCTTGCAACCTGAGCCTTTGACGCAGAATGCCCTTGCGCTGATTTTTTGCAGCTAAATTTTTTAACGATAATTTGTTGTTCCGCGCCAAAGGTGCCCGCGCCCAATATGTTGTTCCGCGCCGAAAGCGCATGAGCCGAATTTGTTGTTCTTGCCGAATTTGTCGAAAGCGCCCGTGCCGAGGGCGCAAGCACCGAATTTGTTGTTCCGCGTCGAAGGCACCCACCCTGTATTTATTGTTTCTCGCCGAAGGCACCCACGTCGCTAAATATGTTTACGCTAATTTGTTGTTCTTTTAAATTTTGGCTGTAGAAATAATTTATTAGGGAACAAATATTTCGCGGGAGAAAATCTTAAATGAACTGTGCTCGCCGAAGGTGCCTAAATTTTTTCACGATAATTTGTTGTTCCGCATCGAAGGCGCCCGTGCCGAATTTGTTGTTTTACGCTGAATTTGTCGAAGGGGCCTGCGCCAAATTTGATGTTCCGCTCCGAATTTGTGTTCCACGCCGAAGGGGCCTGCGCCGAATTTGATGTTCCTCTCCGAATTTGTTGTTCTGCGCCTAAGGCGCCCATGTCGAAGGTGCACATGCTGCTAAATATTTTTACGTTAATTTGTTGTTCTTTTAAATTTTGGCTGTGGAAATAATTTATTGGGGACCAAAGATTTTATAGGAGAAAATCTTAAATGAACCGTGCCCGCGGGCACGGGTTATGACTAGTATATATATATATGTATGTATGTATGTATATATGTGTGTGTGTGTGTGTGTATATATATATATAAACTAATTAATATGTACGGATGTTACTAACAACACTAACTTTATCATATAATTCTAATACAATAGATTAACATATTAATCCTAATACAACTAACAATATTACATATAAACTAACAAACTATCTTACTAATATTAATAACATCTACCCTTCTAACAATATTACCTACTACTATTGACATATACACTTACCTGTTAACGCCTAGGATGTTCCCGCAGGCTGAAGACGGTGGTGGTACTCCGGCGTGGCACGGCGATGGTGCGTCGGCAGTCCAGTTTGGGTGGTAGTGTGGAGTCACGGGCTGAGGGTTGCGGGCAGGGTTGATGGCCAGAGGGACAGGCAAATGGCGCTGCAGTCTGACGGTGGAGTTCACCGGGGCTTGGGAGGTGGCCTGAGGCGACAGTTCTGTGGCGTCGGTGGGTGGTTTGCGTGGCTGGGTGATGGGGCTGTGCACGGTGACTGGAAGCTGGCAGGAGGGATGAAGGCACCGGGACTGGGTTGTGCACTTGGAAAAGAAGGGAGGAAGATGGCCGAAGTGGGTTACGGTAGGTGGCACCGGGAAGAGGGGGTGGCGCATGGCTGTCTGAAGGGTGGCAGGTGCTTAGGGTTCTGCGGGTGGTTTGGTGGCTGTCGATGCCAGAGAAGGGGACGCTGGGGAGGTTTGCCGGTGGGTAGGTGGTTCGCTGATGCGAGCTGAGGTGAGAGGCGAGGGGAGGTGGCCGGAGGGTGGCGCACTGATTGGGTTGCAGGTCGAAGGGATGTGAGCTTAGGGTTTAAGAGAGTGGGTTTTGTGTGGCTGGTAGAAGAGAGGGGCAGGGTAGCTTAGGGTTTCGGGTAGAGCTTGTATTTGTGCAGCTGAGAGAGAGCCCAGGTCTGGGTTCTTTTGGGTTTTAGTTCTCTTTTTGTAGGATTTTATTTATTATTGGGTTATAAAGAGAGAGGGGGGTGTGTGAGTAATGGCCTAGGTTATATTTGATTGCATGCAATGAAAGAAAAGCCCAATGAAAGTGGCGGCTGGGTTGTAGGGAAAGTTAGGGTTTAAAGAAAATATGGAAGGGTTTGTGTATAAAAGGAGGGATTTTTGATTAAATAAGAGGGATTTTAAGATTAGGAGAAAATGGAAAGGCACAAAGGAGTAATGACAATTTAAGAATGGGATTTAATTGTTATTTAGCATGAGTAGAAGTCTCATATACTATTATGGAAGGGTTTAAATCTCGGAGAAAAAGGAAAGAAACAAGAAGATAAATTGAAACTAAGAGGGGGATTAATAGCTAATTATAAAGGGAAAAAGTCTCATATCCAAATATGGAAGGGAAATTTGAATTCAAATTTGAATTTGAAATATTTATTTAATGAGATTATATAAGAGTTGATTTAAAAGCTACGGTAATTAGACAAGTTGATTTCATACTAATAATTGGGGAGAAAATCAGGGTTTAATGAGAGAGTATTTCTAAAATAGTTATAGTCTTAATTAGGATCTAAAAGAATTTGAATTTTTAAAAAAATTTGAATTTGAAATTTTAAATATAATAAGAACAATATTTAATAAGCTAACTAATGTAAGCATATTAATTAGATCTACATTTGAAAAGTATACTAATGAAAGACATTCATAAATAGAACTTACTCCAGCGTATCAGAAGATACCGGTCGTTACAAGGGCATTGAGCATCCACATCTGGCATTGCTCGAGATGCTACTGAAGCACCCACTCAGCACCAAATTGGCATGAAATCAAAGCGGGAGGAAGATAGAAACGATGATGTGGATAGGGAAGAGGCTCTATGTAACGACCCGCTCTCAAGGGGCCATTACTTATTTTGTTTTATTTGCAGGTCTGCAGTTTACCAGCAATATCAATATAGTCACAATCCAGAGATGTACTAATACTTAAACCAGCGTACATTATTACAGTCCAAATTTAAAATACAACAACAAACAACACTCTCTCACCAAATACATGAAAGGAAATACAGAAAGGAAATTCGGGAAGGAAATACATAATCGCTTATAGCATGCACACCAACTCAAAGGAGCTAGAAATCTGTAGTCTCTGGGTCAAACGCAGGCTCTTCAAACTTGGGGGCCGCTTCTTCTATCTGGTCGTCGTCTGCTGGTGCCATAAATGGAACCGTATGTAAGTCATAACAATTTTAAACATAGAAAAGAAGCAGTGTACAAGTATGACAAAAAGTAACTACATACAAGCAAACCAGAGTGAAAAGTAAAGTACTAAGCAACAACTGTACATAACTAGGTAGTAAAGGTAAACCGAACAGAAAGAAGGGAACGAATTGTACTGTGGTAGTGCAAGTGTAAAGCAGGCTAAACAAGTGAAGCATGCTACCACAGTATCTATAAGAACAACACATAAAGTACTGGTGACTGCACATGTGTGGTAGGTAAAGTGCATGTAATACATAAAGTAGAGGTGATCGTGCAAGTAGTAGCTACACTAGAACTACATGACTCAAGTCGGAGAGTATAATATATGACCATTGAGTTCATCTCTTGCATGGGTGGGCTTACCCAAACAAATGCCGAAACGCAGTTAGCTAGACAGGATGCTGGCACGGTCAGCATATTTATGTTTTTCGAAACACTGGCATCTTGCAGGATGCAGAAACACATGCAGCTAGACATGTAGATGAACTCTAGTCACTCCACACTCTCTCAAACTATGAGTTACCCCAAAACCCCGGTGAAGTGTCAAGTGTTATATGGGATGTTTCACAAGATGTTCTAAACGACGTATCACATGAGGGTAGTCAAACCCAAGACCATTGGTTGACTTTCTTATTGAAAACCAGAAAGTTAGGAACTTATTTCAAAGCAGACGGTGCCAAAGCACAGTGAATGCTAAGAAATTAGAAGATAAAGACAAGTCCAACATATCGGGATATTTATTCCATGCCTTGAGCATGTGGTAGTTTTGTTCGCACACAATTTAGCCAAGTTGATGGTTGTGTGTTACAACCACCAAAGTTGGAAGTTGGCAAAGTAATCTGTAGTTGATTAGTTTCCTATTGGATAAGGTCTCTAGTTTTGGTTCTAGTCGATAGCTGTTCTGAGGCTATAAGTGATGTTCTAAGTTCGTACGCATACACTTAACTAATTTTCTAAATCTAGAATTCATCGCGACTTACTGATTTTGAGGTTGTCGTAGTTAGCCGGGACTAGGTCTAGAGCTTCTAAGGGATTTGGTGCACGAGAATTGGTACCTGCAAACACAAGAAATAATTGGTTAAAACATACTATTTTCTATATATAAAAATTGATCGTTTTAATTTTATAATCAATCGAAACATTGTCGAAAATCGTTCTAAATTTTTTTATAGGCTAGATATGATGAATATAATTTTACTTAAGGAGGAAATACTTTTCTGAAGCTTCTGGTAATTTTTATAATTTTTAAAAGCTCATAATGGGTTTAAAACTAATTTAATTAGTTATCGTAATTATTCAATAATTTCTTCTAGGTGAAATATGCGTTAGAAAGATTCAAGTGAGCTGTCAAAACGACCGTCTCGAAGAGTACTACAACATATATTTATTTATATATCAGTTTACGTGAAAGTAACACGTTATGAATTTTTAAATGAAAACAACATATTTTTATTTTAGGCTTAAAAATTCATTATGGACAATCTACTCATCTGATTGAGATAAAACTAGCACCATTGGGTCTAGAACGTCATTTCTGGTTTACTGGGCTTGGTCTTGTAATTTTCTGAGGCTTATAATATTTACTATTAATTTTAAACCAATAAATCCATATTATAAATATATAAATACGTATATAAGCTCGTATATACGTATCCATATATTACCTTCGTTTTCCTTACGTGCGCATGCGGCCGGGGGGCGGCGTTGTGGGTTCTTCGACTCAGACGGCGACGACCGCGCGGAGAGGAGGCAGGGGACGCGACAGACGGAGGCGGGGTCGGTGTCGAGGGTGGAGCGGTAGGTTGATGGCGACGTGGACGACACTAACAATGGAGTGAGGGCGGGGCGCTCGGGGACGTTGCTTCGTCGGAGTGACGTCCTTGGCGGGGCTGCTGGGAGCGGGAGCGGCGACGTTGAGCTCAAAGGTGGTGAGGACGGTGATGCACGGCGGAGCGTCGGGGAACGGCGATGACGGTGAAGAGGGAACGTGTTCAGGGCTATTACTGGGGCCTCACGGTGAGGCAGAGGGAGTGTCGGCGAGATCTGTCGAAGTCGACGGTGGTGAGGGCGGAGCTTGGGGGCGGTCGTCAGGGAGATGAGCGCGCGATGGTCCGATGGTGGGGGTAGAATGGAGAGGGGGAGGGGTTGCCTGTGTAAGTAGATGGAGGGGGGTTTCGTTCGGGCTTGGCGGTTTGCGTGGGTGGTCGGAGCGTTGGTCGACGGTGACGAGGCGGCAGAAAACCACCAGAGGAAGAGAGAAAGAGAGGTATGAGAGAGGGAGAGTGCTGAGAGAGGGGCTGGCTTTCGTTGCAGGCTGTGGGGGATTCGAACGAGAGAACGGAAGAGAGGGGGGACGTTGGTAGCCTGGGTTATTGAGAAGCTGGGGAGAGTTTTTGTTTATATAGTGATACGAAATGGCATGTTTGTAATTATCAAGGTAGACAATGGGATGGGTGAGATCCTAAATTTTTGGATCTCACCAGCTAAGGGAGGCTGGGTTAAGGGAGGTGGTTGGGGGATTAGGGCGAAATTAATTAGTAAATAGTTAGTTAGTAAGAGTGAAAAGTCATTAACAGTTGTAATTAGTAAAAACGGAGGAATACAACCCCGTGATCGCATACGACTCTACAAAAGTACAAAAACATAGCCACGGGATCATATCATCACGAGGATTGCGAATACGAGATCCAATTTGGGGTTTGAGCTACAGAGATACTAGTTTTAGGCCAAAACATTTAGGCTGCGGGTTTGCAGGTTCTAGGTCGCTATGATTTCAAAAAATTACGAAATTAATATAGGGAGCCCTAAATGATCATAGAATCATACTGTAGAAGTTTGAAATTGTTTTGATGATGTTTATATAGAAAATTAAATCATTCAGCTAAATCAGTAACAATTGAAAATGAATTATTATCAAAATTATTTTCAGGTATTTGATGAAACCGGAACTTACTGAAATACACCATAACTAGTTTGATACTTCAAAATATTTTTTACAAGGAATTTTGAAATCATTTTTGATATAAAACTCCTGACTAAACATTATAAAATAATTTTAAAAATGTGAAAACATGTTAAATACGTACATAGTTGTATTGACGAATACATGTTGTTACATCCTACTCTTCTTAAAATAATTCCGTCCTCGGAATTTCTCAAACTTTCTGAAACAGACAATATATGTTATGAAGAAGCTAAAGCAAATAAAATGATAGAATGATAATAATCTAGTAAATCAGGTTGTAAATAACAGTAAATAACATGAAATATAATGTGATATCATGGCATCAAGAAAATAAGAGATGATGTTTATGAATACTTACTATTGACATCACCATAGCTTCCGTGACTAGCCTCGAGACTAGTAAGATCCTCCGAATCGGTAAATAGGTATGGGTAGCGTTCTCTCATATCATCTTCTCGCTCCTAAGTAGACTCTCCAGGCTAGTCGTGACGCCACTTCACTCTGACAAGGTTGATAACCTTATTCTTGAGGGTCTTCTACCGTCGATCCAGGATCTTGACTGGTTGCTGCTCATAAGTCAGATCCGGGAGAATAGCAATCTGAGAGTAATCCACAACATTACTAGGATCACTCACATAGCGTCGCAGCTGTGAGACATGAAAGACTTCATGTACTCCCTCCAATGCAGGTGGCAAAGCAAGGAGATAGGCCACTTCGCCTACTTATTCCAAAATATCAAATGAACCAATGTATCTTGGACTGAGCTTCCCTCTTCGTCCAAAATGAATCATTCCACGATTAAGAGAGATCTACAAAAACACATGGTCACCAGGCTAGAACTCCAAATGTATGCACTTTGCATCTGCCCAATGCTTGTAACGATCCTGAGCCAACTGTAGCTTCTCCATGATGGTCCTGACTACTTCCACTGCTTCAACAATCAAGTCTAGCCGGATGAGTTCTCGATCACCAACGTCGTCCCAGCTCAAAGGAGAATGACACTTCCTGCCATTTAGCACTGCAAAGGGTGCCATACCAATGTTGGCCTGATAGCTGTTGTTGTAAGCAAACTCCACGATATGAAGATGGTCTTCCCATGATCCCTTGAAATCCAGCATGCACGCACACAACATGTCCTCCAAGATCTTAATGGTGTGTTTCGATTGGCCATCTGTCTGAGGATGATAAGATGTACTGAAGCTTAAGCGAGTCCCCAAACACTCCTGTAAACTCTTCCAAAAGTGAGACGTGAATCGAGTGTCTCTGTCTGAAACGATAATAACAGGGACACCATGCAACTTCACTATCTCATCCATGTACTTCTTGGCAACCACCTCGGTTGACTGGCCCACTCTAAAAGGAATGAAGTGTGCGAACTTGGTCAATTGATCAACCATCACCCAAAGAGCATCGTTATGCTTCGTACTCTTGGGCAGTCCCGTCACAAAATCCATCGTGAAGTGTTTCCACTTCCACTCTGGAATAGGCAAAGGCTGTAATAATCCGGCAGACTGGTGATGTTTAGCCTTCACCTTTTGGCACATTATACACTTCGCCATACTCTGTGCGACACTTCTCTTCATACCATGCCACCAGTAGTGTTGTCGCAAGTCTTGATACATATTGGTGCCTCCTAGATGAATGGAATATGGAGAACTGTGAGCTTCCTCCAATAGAGCTTCTCTAACATCTCCAGATGGTACACAGATGCGGTTGTCGAATCGCATAGATCTGTCCTTGTGGATCTTGAATTTAGGCCTCTGACCAGCCATCAATATGTCTCTGATCCTTCGTAGCTTCTCATCTCCTGCTTGGGTAGCCTTGATCTTTTCCACCAAATTCGACTGGATCTGAAGGTTGAGTAATGAAGGCATTACTCCAAACAATATAACATCATCTCCATGGCTCGTATCTCATGTCGTACCCTCCATTGTGATGTGAGAATCATCACCACAGGGAGATGACTCAATGCATCTGGTACGACATTGACCTTCCTAGGATGGTATTGAAGGTCAATATCATAGTCTGCCATTAGCTCGATCCATCGTCATTGTCGCATGTTGAGCTCCTTCTGGGTGAAAATGTACTTGAGACTCTTGTGATCTGAAAATATCTTCATATGCTCGCCAAGCAAGAAGTGTCTCCAAATCTTCAGGGAAAAGATAACTGTCACTAACTCAAGGTCATGAGTGGGGTAGTTCTTCTCGTGGATCTTTAGTTGTCTGGATGCATAGGCAACGACTCGGCCATGTTGATGCAACACACACCCAAGTTCTATGCCAGACGCGACACAAAATACTTCGAAACTACCAGTCCTGTCTAGAATAACCAGAATCGGGGCCGAAGTCAATCTTCTCTTCAGCTCCAGGAATGCATCCTCACAAGCCTTCGACCAGACGAATACCACGTCCTTTCTCACCAATCGCATCATAGCCCCCGCGATCTTCGAGAAGTCTTGGATGAATCGTCTGTAATAACTAGCCAGTCCCAAGAAACTTCGAATCTCCGTTACAGTCTTAGGGACCGGCCAGTTTCGAACAGCAGCTACCTTCTCAGGGTCAACAGATATTCCTTCTCCCGACACGATGTGGCCCAGGAATGCCACCCTGTTGAGCCAGAACTCACACTTGCTGTATTTGGCATACATTTGGTGTTGTCTTAGAGTCTCCAAGACCCTCCTTAGTTGTTCTCTGTGCTCCTGAGTGTCCTTCGAGTAGATGAGGATGTCGTTGATGTAGACAACTACGAACTTGTCCATATGGTTATACAGAACATGATTCATATGACTTATGAATACAGCAGGTGCATTAGTCACGCCAAATGGCATCACTAAGAATTCATAGTATCCATATCTAGTGCAAAAAGCGATCATGTGTACATCCTCCTTCTTCACCTTCACTTGATGATACCTGGTCTTCAAGTCCAACTTCAAAAATACGCTCGATCCTCCAAGCTGGTCGAAATGGTCGTCGATGCAAGGCAGGTGATACTTGTTCTTCACTGTCATCTTGTTTAGCTCGCGGTAGTCGATGCACATGCGCTTGGATCTGTCCTTCTTCTTCACGAGTAACACAGGGTCACCCCATGCAGATACACTGTGTCGTATCCATCCCTTCTGTATGAGATCGTCCAGATGAGCCCGAATCTCTTCAAGCTCAGGCGGTGCCATGCGATAAGGTCACTTGGTTATCAGCTGTGCACCTGGCATAAGATTAATTGTAAATTCGAGGTCGCGATCCGGAGGCAAACTTGAGAGTTCGTCCGGAAATACATCCAAGAGTTCTTGTACTACTTCAGGTTTCTCTTGCTTGACTTCCATTGCAGTCGCCACTGCCTCTGAAATTCTGGCCCGAAACTTCACTGGTCCTTCCGATGTGCTTCCGCTGAGGAATTCGAACTTAGGATGGTTGGGTATTTCAAATTCTACCCTCCTTTGACGACAGTCAATGGTAGCATGAAATGTCCCTAACCAATCCATTCCAAGAACCACATCAAAACTTGGCATCTTTATCACCATGAAGTCGGTGAAAGGATCTCGTCCATAAATCACTATAGAATAGTGAAGGCATCCACTAGTTATTGGTAGGGAACCGCCAGCCGTGTCGACCTTCCAACGAGAAGTCAGAGGTTCAATGGGGACGACAAGTGTTTTGATAAATCGACTCGCCAAGAAGCAATGTGTAGCTCCCGATTCGAATACAGTGAGGGCGAGTTTACCAGCTACTAAGATGATACCTACGGTAACGAGATTCATGTCTAATCTTACGATTTCTAAATAATAGAATATGTTGCTGAATGGGATATTTCGTACCTATGATCACTTGGTATGTCGCTTCAGCCTCTTCCACAGTCATAGTATAAGCTTGGCACCTTGGAGGTGGTGCCTATTGTCGTGCTTGTTAGAACACTCGCTGCTGAGGAGGGAGTGGCTGTCATTGTAGATTAGGGGGTGGTGCTCGTTGTGGAGCATTCCTAGCAGGGGCATTAGCCAGAGTAGAGTTAGGAGGTGGTGGCCTCCTTGGGCAATCCCTTGCGGAATGGTCCTTCGACCCATAGATCAGGTAAAGGTTCAGATATGATCGACATTTGGATCGGAAGTGTCCTGGCTTTCCACAATTATGACACACCAGGCGTGGTGGTGGGGCCTGCCTCTTGAATTGAGTCTGCTGGGTAGGCATGTACACCTGGTTGGATGGGGGTTGACGGTTGGATCCAGCAGCAGAGGTTGGAGGTAGTGGCCTTCTTAGAGGGGCAGCTATCTCTCGCCTTTCTTCTCTTTCAATGAACTCGTGCTCACGAGCTGCGGCTAGAACCTCAGTATGTGTGCAAAGTTGGCATCCGACTAAGTTTTGTCGGATCTCTATGTTTAGTCCTTACTTGAAGCGTTGAGCTCGAGTTAGAGGGGTGTCAACCATCCTTATAACAAAACGGCTAAGCATAGTGAATTGAGCATCATATTGTTCCACTGACATGGAATCTTGCTTCAACCCGAAAAACTGAGCTTGCAGTTCCATCTGAGCTTCCGGTGAGAAGTACTGGGTGTTTAAGTGATCGGTGAACGTCGCCCAGTCGATTGGTCGTTGCAGACGACGTTCAGTTGAGTTCCACCAAATTCTAGCTCCGTCAGTCAGTTGTGATTTGGCAGTGTCCACCCATGCGTATTCCGTAATCTGAGATGCTCTTAAGTTATCCTCAGTGCTTTGCAGCCACTCTTCAGCCTTCAGAGGACCGTCTAAGACATTCCAGAGCTTTGGGCGGAGCGACCTGAATTGTTGTATACCTCCTCCGTGCTTTTGTTCTCCTCGTATAGCTTGAACCATCTCTCACAATGCGACATCAGAAATTTGATGCACAGTGGGAGGTTGTCTGTTGCTGGTTTGGTTGCTAGCTCCGGACAGATCAGCTCCATTAGGACTCTCAGAAGTGTTTCTGTCCATCGTTTGAGTGTCAAACCTGCATAAATATGAAAATGTCAGCTTAGCTGAGTATAGTATAGAGTACATCCAAATTTTACTATATTGTTCACGATGTATTTTGCGCGGACCTGCATGGGCCAACAAACTTGTAACGACCCACTCTCAGGGGGCCATTACTTATTTGATTTTATTTGCAGGTCTGCAGTTTACCAGTAAAATCAATATAGTCATAATCCAGAGATGTACCAATACTCAAACCAGCGTAAATTATAACCGTCCAAATTTAAAATACAACAACAAACAACACTCTCTCACCAAATACATGGAAGGAAATACAGAAAGAAAATGTGGAAAGAAAATACATAATAGCATATAGTACGTACATAAACTCAAAGGAGCTAGAAATTTGTAGTCTCTGTGTTAAACTCAGGCTCCTCAAACTCGGGGCCACTTCCTCTATCTGGTCATCGTCTGCCGGTGCCATAAATGGAACTGTAGGTAAGTCACAACAATTCTAAATATAGAAAAGAAGTAGTGCACAAGTATGCCAAAAATTAACTACGTACAAGCAAACCAGAGTGAAAAGTAAAGTACTGAGCATCAACTGTATATATCTGGGTAGTAAAGGTAAAAAGAACATAAAGAAGGGAACGAACTGTACTGTGGTAGTGCAAGTGTAAAGCAGGCTAAACAAGTGAAGCATGCTACCACTGTAGCTATAAGTACGACAAGTAAAGTACTTGTGACTGCACAGGTGTGGTAGGTAAAGTACATGTAATACATAAAGTATAGGTGATCGTGCAAGTAGTAGAAACACTAGAACTACATGACGCAAGTCGGAGAGTATAATATGTGACCATTGAGTTCATCACTTGCCTGGGTGCGCTTACCCAGACAAGTGCCGAAACGCAGGCAGCTAGACAGGATGTTGACACAGACAGCATATTTATGTTTTCCGAAACACAGGCAGCTAGGCAGGATGTCGAAACACATGCAGCTAGACATGTAGATGAACTCTAGTTACTCACACACTCTTTCGAACTATGAGTTATCCCAAAACCCTAGTGAAGTGTCAAGTATTATATGGGATGTTTCACAAGATGTTCCAAACGATGTATCACATGAGGGTAGTCAAAACCAAGACCACTGGTTGACTTTCTTATTGAAAACCAGAAAGTTAGGAACTTACTTCAAAGCAGACTGTGCCAAAGCACAGTGAATGCTAAGAAATTAGAAGATAAAGACAAGTCCAATATATCGGGATATATATTCCATGCCTTGAACATGTGGTAGTTTTGTTAACACACAATTTACCCAAGTTGATCGTTGTGTGTTACAACTACCAAAGTTAGAAGTTGGCAAAGTAATCTGTAGTTGATTAGTTTCCTATTAGATTAGGTCTCTAGTTTTGGTTCTAGTCAATAGCCATTCTGAGCCTATAAGTGATGTTCTAAGTTCGTACGCGTACACTTAACTAATTTTCTAAATCTAGAATTCGTCGTGACTTACCGATTTCGAGGTTGTCATAGTGAGCCGAGACTAGGTCTAGAGCTTCCAAGGGCATTGGTGCACGAGAATTGGTAACTGCAAACACAAGAAATAATCGGTTAAAGAACACACTATGTTCTATCTATTTAACTTGATCGGTTTGATTTTATAATCGATCGAAACATTCTCGAAAATCGTTCTAAATTTTTATATAGGCTAGATATGAGGAATATAATTTTTCTTAAGGAGGAAATATTTTTCTGAAGCTTCTGGTAATTTTTATAATTTTTAAAAGCTCAAAATGGGTTTAAAAACTAATTTTAATTAGTTATTGTAATTATTCAATAATTTCTTCTAGGTGAAATATGCGTCAGAAAGCTTCAAGTGAGCTGTCAAAACGACCGTCTCGAAGAGTACTGCAACATATTTTTTTTCATATATCAGTTTACGTGAAAATAACAAGTTATAAATTTTTAAATGAAAACACCATATTTAAGCTTTAGGCTTAAAAATTTATTATGGAAAATCTACTCATCTGATTGAGATGAAACAAGCGCCATTGGGTCCAGAACTTCATTTCTGATTTTCTGGGCCTGGTCTGGTAATTTTCTGAGGCTTATATTATTTACTATTAATTTTAGTCTAATAAATCCATATTATAAATATAAAAATACATATACGCTCATATATTCGTATCCGTATATCACCTTCGTTTTCCTTATGTGCGGATGCAGCAGGGGGTGCGTTGTGGGTTCTTCGACGTCGGACGACGGCGACCGGGCAGCGGAGGTGTCGGGGGACGCGGCAGACGGCGGCGGGGTCGGCGTCGAGGGCGGAGCGGCGGGTCGACGGTGACGAGGGCGTTGCTGACAGTGGAGTGAGGGCGGGGGTGCTCGGGGAAGTTGCTTTGTCTAAGCGGCGTCATTGGCGGGGGCAGCTGGGACGGGAGCGACGGCGTTAAGGTCGGAGGCGGTGAGGACGGCGATGCACGACGGAGTATCGGGGAATGGCGGCGACAGTGAAGAGAGAACGGGTTCGGGGCTATTGCTGGGGCCTTACGGCGAGGTAGAGGGAGTGTCGACGGGCTCCGACGAAGTCGACGGCGGTCAGAGCGGAGCTTGGGGGCGGTCGTCGGGTAGATGAGTGGGCGGAGGTCCGACGGTGGGGGAGGAAGAATGGAGAGGGGGAGGGGTTGCATGTGTCAGTAGAGGGAGGGGGTTTCGTTCGGGCTTGGGGGTTTGCGTGGGTGGTCGGAGCGGTGGTCGACGGCGACGAGGCAGCGGAAACCCACCGGAGGAAGAGAGAGAGAGAGGTATGAGAGAGAGTACTGAGAGAGGGGATGGCTTCCATTGCATGCTGAGGGGGATTCAAACGAGAGAACGAAAGAGAGGGGGGGACGTTGGTAGCCTGGGTTATTGAGAAGATGGTGAGAGTGTTTGTTTATATAAGGATAGGAAATGGCATGTTTGTAATTAACAAGGTAGACAATGGGATGGGTGAGATCCTAAATTTTTGGATCTCACCAGCTAAGGGAGGCTGGGATAAGGGAGGTGGTTGGGGGATTAGGGTGAAAGTAATCAGTAAATAGTTAATTAGTAAGAGTGAAACGTCATTAATGGTTGAAATTAGTAAAAACGGAGGTATACAACCCCGTTTTCGCATACGAATCCGAAAAATTACTTAAACATAGCCACGAGATCGTATTGTCGTGAGGAACCTGAATACCAGATCCAATTTTGGATTTGAGCTACAGAGATACTAGTTTTGGCCAAAACATTTAGGATGCGGGTTTGCAGGTTCTAGGTCGATTTAATTTCAGAAAATTACGAAATTAATATGGGGAGCCCTAAATGATCATAGAATCATACTGTAGAAGTTTTAAATCATTTTGATGATGTTTATATAGAAAATTAAATCATTCATCTAAATCAATAACAATTGAAAATGAATTATTATCAAAATTATTTAGAGGTATTTGATGAAACCCGAACTTATTGAAATACATCATAACTAGTTTGAAACTTCAAAATATTTTTTACAAGTAATTATGAAATCATTTTTGAAATAAAACTCCTGACTAACCATTATAAAATACTTTTAAAAATGTGAAAATATGTTAGATATGTAAATAGATGTATTGACGAATCCGGCCAACTTCCAGTCGCCGCGTACAGTCCCAGCACCCAGCCACACAAACCACCCTCCGACACTGTAGAACTACGACCTCCTGCCACCTCCCAAGCCCCGACGAACTCTACTGTCCGACTGCAGCGCCAGCCGCCTGTCCCTTCGGCCATCAACCCTGCCTGCAACCCTCAGCCCGTGTGACTCCACGCCGCCAACCAAACCGGATTGCTGCTGCACCATATTGAGTATTGGTATTTCATACCAATGTTATTTTGATGATGATCACAACATTATGTTGTTGCTAATGACTCTCTTGTTTTAGTCTCATAGTTAACATTTCAAGAATATCATTTTTGGAGACTAAACACTTGATGCAAGGATGGACATCAAGAGGAGAAGGGCCAAAGCTTGGACATAAGGGGTGCCAAAGCTTAGAGATGATGTTGAGCATCAAGGCATCAAGATTGAAGCCATAGACTCTAAGGAAAGCAATGTAATCCATGTAATATTTCATTTATTGTTTTTATCGTTTTGAGTCTAGCTTTAATGTAATGCCTTGTTAGATGGTCTGCTCATTCATGCATTTGCATCTAACAATCTTAGTGAGCATTAGGATTATCATAGAATCCAACCAAATATGCTCATCTTGCCCAAAGACTCATTTGGAGGCTCTGGCTCTCCAACAATCGCCTGATGATGGTTTTACAGTCGACTGAGTGATTTCCAGTCGCCTGTCGAGCCTTATACAGTCGACTGTGGTGCACTACTCAAGTCAACTTTTTATTGACTCTACTTGAGCTTTTTGAATCAGTCGAATGATGAATTATTTACAGTCGCCTGTATATTTAAAGTCGCATGTGAAATGGTCAATAGTCGTCAGAAAGGCTGCTCAAGTTGAAACTCTCTATTTATTTCCATCTCCTGCAGCAGTCGACTGATGAAGGATAAACAGTCGCCTGTCTATTTTACAGTCGACTGTCATCTGTTTATTAGTCGCATATATGCATACTGGGAGTAAGTTTCAACTCTCTGGTTATTCCATCCACTGCAGCAGTCGCCTGATAAAGGATATACAGTCGACTGTCTGGTTTACAGTCAACTGTGTAGTCTTCTACAGTCGACTGTCGAGGCTCGGTTTATAGCCGTTGGGATTTATTTAGTCGTTGGACAGTCGACTGTCATTTGTTCATCAGTCGACTGTCAGTGACGTTTTAGCCTAAAATCTAACCGTTGCAGCTGTTTTTGCTGTTTTCTTGGCTTTTGAGAGTTCTTATAGGGTTCCTATATATATGATAGGGCTGAGTTCATTAGAACTTCTTGATGCTATTGAAAATCTTTACAGTTTAATTAAGCCACTCTCAAACTCTCTCATTTCCCTCTTAGAGCTCTAAATCTCCTTCATGCATTGAAGTCAAGCTCAAGGGAAATCACCCAAGTACATTTCTAGCAAATCTCATCACTTGGAGATCCCCGTCCATGCCTTGCATTCATTAATGAGTAAGTTCATCTCATGGCATAGGTAAGAGTATTTGTTTTACTTTGTTATTTCATTGAAACCCTAGCTTTCTGTGTGAGAGCTAGTTTCTTTCTATGTGAGAGTATAACCATCTGTGTGAGGGTTGGTCGAGATCTCTTTGTGTAAGAGTTTCAGTCTCTCTGTGTGAGAGCAAAAGTCTTTCTGTGTGAAAGCAATGATTTCTCTGTGTGAGGTATCTCTATGTGAGATTGTATTCCTTCTCTATATAAGAATTATAGTGGATATTGGTGTGGCTGGACGTACCCAAGTTCGGTGAACAAGGGTAACATATTGTGTTTGTGTTTGGATTTTTGTGGTATTTAAATTCCTCTTGCATTTATAATTCCGCATTTGCAAGTTTAAATTTAAATATGCAATTTGTGCCATTACACTATTAACCCCCCTCTAGTGTGTTGTTGTTAGTATTTCAAGGGTAATGCGATCCTTACACACCATCGATGTGCATGCCGGAGTACCACCACCATCTTTAGCCTGTGGGAACATCCTAGGCGTTAACAGGTAAGTGTATATGTCAATAGTAGTAGGTAATGTTGAGTATTGATTCCCCGGATTTGGTTTTGGTGATGAGCAAACATAAATATCGTGAACTAACTCTTTATGAGCGCAGTTTTGGAGATCGTCGCCAAATTACTACGTACATCAAAAGAGACGTCTCAAGACTTCTCAAAGCGCGTGATCGTGTGCCTGAAGCTTCGTTGAAGCTCAAGGACCATTTTTGAAGTCAAGAGATTCGGATTGAAGCTTTGAAGACGGGTTGTCAAGTTTATTTATTTAGTCTTCGAGTTTCTTTTCATAGAATGTTAAGCCTTGAGTAGGTCTTACATTATTAGAGCTAGGATTATCACAGAAGACCATAGAAACTTTCCCGAAGCCTTACGCTTCATCTCGCGGATTCTATTGCATCTTAGTGTGTTCAAGAAGAAGAACCAACCGACTAGATGGAAATCTAGTCGGTCGGCAATCCTTCTTGAACCGACTAGATCTCCTTGCTCAAATTCAGCTCATTCACTTTTTACAGTTAGTCGGTCCAAGAAGGTTCACTGACCGACTAGTTGTTAAACTAGTCGGTTTGGAATCCTTCTTAGACCGACTAGTTGTGAATTCATTTTCACAGCCTGAGCTACTGTTTATCGTTAGTCGGTCAAAGAACATTCATCGACCGACTAGTTGAGAAACTAATCGGTTAGGATTTGTTCTTAGACCGACTAGTTCTCCTTGTAGACAGCCTATCGTTTTTCAACTCTTAGTCGGTCAAAGAACGCTCACCGACCGACTAGTTGTCAAACTAGTCGGTTGGCAAGTCTTCTTAGACCGACTAGTTCTATCGACCTGAACTTTATATTCTTGGCTGTCATCCTCTTAGTCGGTCCAAGAAGAATCACCGACCGACTAGTTGAGAAACTAATCGGTCAGTGATCCTTCTTAGACCGATTAAGCTGCTTCAAAATAGAGCCGTTGGAGCATTTATTGCACGAATTTCTTCTCTCTCTTTCCTCTACTGTATATATACTTGGAGAGGTTCTTTCCTAGTATTCAAGGCTGATATTCTAGAGGTTTAGAGAAATCAAAGAGGAGCCATTCAACTCTTTTCCAAAGCTCTCTCTTCTCACAAGAATCTCTCCCTCAACTTCTTGAGCTCTAATTCCTCAAGAGAGATTCTCTCCATTGTGAGCCTATCAAGCTAAGAGCTTGATTCAAAGTCACCAATCTCTCCCTAGCCACATATTGCTGGTTATCTTGGTGGAGCTAGGGTTTGGTGTCATCTTCTTCCTCAAAATCCTTCTTGCCCTAATATTGGCAAGTTTACTCAAGGCATAGGATTTTGTTGGTAAGTATTTCATTGTTTCATTTACTTTTTTTTGCAAGTTATTACTCTCGGTTTGTGAGAGTTTGCTTAGTCTCGGTTTGTGGGATTAAGGTTTTGCTTAGTCCCTGTCACGCCCCGCTTCCCAAAATGGACGGAGGCGAAGCGTGACTAAGGCCCGCTTAGGCCGGAGCTGTGAAGCTCAGACCCAATAAGCGTCTGTAGGGGGTACCATTTTAAAAACTACAGGTTCTTGCATTAATAAAGTTCGAAACAACAGAAGTATAGAAAGGAAAAGGCATTCGTTAAATTAGAGATATAATATCCAACTGGTACAAAAGTCTAAAAAGGAAGCCTAAGCATGGCAAAAACCTAACTAAAAGCAAACTAAAAGCAGTAACCTCTGAAAGAGACGACTAAAAAGACCTCAAGGTCTGGTCCTCGTCTGGCACGTACTCTGGGTTGACGTCCTCGGCTCCTCGTACTCCAGTGAGTCTGCCTCGTCCACGAACTCTGACTGAACATATGACGTACAACACCCAAGAAAAAGGAACTGTACGTCAGGTAAAGTCTATAAGGAGGGTTAGACTTCACTGCAAGTGCACCGAACTTTAAACAATGGTTTACTGGTTGGTTAGCATGCTGAGGTTCTATTTCACAACAGTTTACTGGTTGATTAGCATGCAGTGGTTATAACAGAGTAACACAACAGGAAGTAACGCAGCAGGAAAGTAAAGCGTAGCAAGTAGTAGTCGTAGCGTGTGCTACCAACTACGGGACTAACCTACAGGTGTCATGACAAGTCGGGACGTGACGGGACAAGACAAGACAAGACAAGTGAGACACGAAAGGGTTCACGCCTTACGGTTCGAGGGGGATCAAACCCTCTTGCTGTGCGCACGCTTAACCCAACCCCAAACCCAGGAACTCAGGACAAGAATTACAGGGATCACTTCCTCTAGGAAAACATCTGAAACGCCCGAAGGCTTTTTGTGTAACAGGGATCACTTTCGCGGGGGAAAGCATCCGAAACGCCCGAAGGCTTTTGGGTAACAGGGATCACTTTCGTGGGGGAAAGCATCCGAAACTCCCGAAGGCTTTTTGTGTAACAGGGATCACTTTCGCGGGGGAAAGCATCTGAAACGCCCGAAGGCTTTTGGGTAACAGGGATCACTTTCGCGGGGGAAAGCATCCGAAACGCCCGAAGGCTTTTTATGTAACAGGGATCACTTTCACGGGGGAAAGCATCCGAAACGCCCGAAGGCTTTTTGTGTAACAGGACATGACATGACAAGTGTAGGGAGTTTTTATTCTAGGGTGTCCACACACACGCACACACATGATAGCCCTACAGTATCAAAAGTTGTTGTTGTCAGGCTTAGACTTCGTCGTCAAGTCTGAGCCGTCAGGAG
The DNA here is from genome assembly GCA_030789695.1 of Scilla litardierei. NCBI lineage: Eukaryota > Viridiplantae > Streptophyta > Magnoliopsida > Asparagales > Asparagaceae > Scilla > Scilla litardierei. The sequence continues at coordinate 203,093,079 of CM061141.1, forward strand.
TCGTCCCGGACGCTATCATTTCACGTCTAGTTCTATTTGTGCACAGTTATCAGTTCTAACCAACTAGGGCCTAAGCACGGCCAAAAGTGCAAGTGGATACACTTGCCTACGATGGCGAGTGTGTCGTCCTCTCGAAGCATCTCGTCCAAGCGTCTAGTCCTCGGAAGTCCGTCTGAAACAGTGTCACTGTGGCGGTGTCAGGCCTCGTTTTCAGAAATTCCTATTAGGGTTCGTGTCTATGTTATCGGGACTATCCTATTTTTCAATCATCACATTTTGATGTTCCGCCCTATTCGATGATTCTATCCTATGTGCACAGTCAAAAAGTTCATTCGTCGAATCTACTGTTTCACAACATTTTAAGGGTGCAGAAAATAAATTTAGTTACAGTTGTCCGATTTTAGTTAGGGTTCAGTTTTGCTACGGTGTGGGTTTGCTACAAGTTAGGGGACCAACCTTTTCGGCGTTTGAACATAGATCGGACATCTGGTTTGAAAGTGGCAACAGGTCGCATGGAAGACGTATTATATCTGCGTCGATGGATTAAAAGTGTCAAGCTACCCACAATTAACTCCTTAAAGAAATTTAAGTATACACCGTTTGCTAGGCTTACTAACATGTTAATACCAGCGTTATACAGATATAATATGCTGACTATAAAGATACCAGTAATACACTACCACTGGCCTATTGATTAATGAATCAAAGTTATTATTGTCATCACCAATTGTTAACTTAGGTTTAGTAAGTTTATTACTAACATGCTAACCTACTGTCTAACTAACATTACCTTATGAACTAACATTCCACTAACCTCTAATAATTAAAATTACATAAGTATGGACCAAAAATTAATACTAACATCTCTAACTTAACTGGTATAATATTTGTATATTAACATAACTACAAGTATATATATATAAGTCATAAGCATCTTAATAAATGAAACTTACAGTACTTACTTGGGCATCTAATGTTTGCAGGGGGTTGTTCGGATGTCGCCATGGCAGCGGCTTCGGGTCTTGGCAACGGCGAGTCGGGCAACGTGTCGTTATGGATGGCGGTGGCACGGAGTCACGGCGGATGGCGGCTACGCAGTGACGGAGTGGAACCGGGAAGACGATAAAAGGAAGGTGTCCGGGATACGTTCGGAAGGGAGAGGAGTAGGGAGGCCGGAGGACTGATGCGGCTTAGAGCGGCAGCGAGAGGAACAGATGCACGGACTGGAGGTGGAGGCGGGGGAAGAGGGAAAGACGCGGTGGCGTGTGCTCTGAGAGGGGTAGTGGCGGCGCGACTGTAGATGAGGGAGAGGGGACGCGAGGTGGCGGCTGTCGGGCGACCGACGTCGGAAAAGAACAGCAGCAGCGTTGGGCTGCTGCTGTCTGCTGCTGCTGTGAAAAACAGCCGACAGCTGCTGTTTCAGGCGGTCGGGGCGAAGAGCTGGCCGCCGGCGGGGTGCTGGGGATGCTGGCCGTGGGCGAGGGTGAGCCGTGGAGGAGAGGGACCGGGGAGACGAAGGTTGCGTGACTAGGGTTTAAGGATATGGGGCGGCTGCGAAAGAAAATTTGGATGGCCTTGTTACGCGCAGGAGAAAATTTGTGGCGACCGAGAGATAAAAGCCCTAGGTTAAGTTTTAAATAATAGAGAGGGGTATAGCAGCACGTGGGGAGATAAAAGAGAGTGGGCCGAAAAAATTTGAACTGTGGTTAGTTGGGATTTAGCAAATCAAGAATTTGGTTTGTTGAAAAATTTAAAAGTTTGATTCATTCCTCCTAACAGGTTTTATTTGATGTAGATTCTTATTATAAAAAAAATTGTTAAGAAAATATAAGACCTTCCAGTTAAGCAACCTAAGTTAATGGGGTTTAATGATATGTAATAATTTGTTGCAAGGGAAAACGTACAGTACAACAAATAAAAAAAATAGCTTTACGTTAGTGGTTTGAAGACAACAAAAATAAAACAATTGGCAGCCAAAATGTACAGAGTCCTAGGGGAAATATATTATGGAGGCGCTTAAATAATTACTAAGGTGTTAATGCAGGTTGGTCCACGGGTGTTCGAAAATTTCAAAGAAGGTACCGGGATGATCGCGCCTCCGAGAGGATCGAGATTACGGAGTTCGATCGCGCGTTTGAGCTACGGAAGATAGTAATAAAAAAATCAAGTACGAAAATTACGGACACGAAACAACCATACACGCCAAAATACGTGCGGTCGGAAAGTGACCGTTACAGTCCCGGGTTGTGGGATTAAGGTTTTGCGTGTTCCCGGGTTGTGGGATACACGGACATTGAGTGTAGGTCGATTGCACTTGTGGGGTTTCCGCAAGTGGGCTAAAGGAAATCTTGGGTTAGTGGTTTCTAACTCAAGTATCCGGTGGGGATCCGGGTGGTTGGGACGTAGGATCACCGGGAACAAGTCGGGGAGACTTGGGTGGATCCGAACCAGTTAATTCGTATTGTTTGCATTGTTTTATTCTTGTTGTTTGTAGTTATTCCGCATTGTTGTTTGTGTTGTGCACAATAATTAGGAATAACGCTCTTGAATATTTTAAAGTATTATTCACCCCCCTCTAGTACTTGTGCAGTAGCTACACAGGGCACTACAATTGGTATCAGATCCAAGTTCAGAGCTACACAGTCTGATACCAAACTACAATTGGTATCAGAGCCAAGTTCATAGCTATGACAAACAACGACTACAGCATCTTCAAGAATCGCGAAGGAGCTTCTTCGGTGATGGAAGGAGACTCCTCAACTAGGCCTCTCTTCTTCAACGGTACCAACTATGGGTACTGGAAATGCCGGATGGAAACGTTCCTCCGGAGCACTTCACTATGGAGAGCCACGATGACGGAGTATGTCGAGCCCACCGAACAAGATTTCGCAAAGTGGACTACCGCGGAGGTCGCCGCGGAGGTAAGCAATGCCAAGGCAATGAATGCCTTGCAATGCGCTTTGGAGCCCGAAGACTTCAACAAGATATGCACATGTAAGAGTGCATATCAAATCTGGAACTCACTCCTCATCTTGCATGAAGGAACGAGTTGGGTAAGAGACTCCAAACTCGTTGTTGTAAATAAAGATTACGAGTTATTTCATATGCAACATGGTGAGAAGATGAAGGAGTACTATGCTTGCTTCGTCGACATCACCAACGAGTTGGAGGCTCTTGGAAAGACTTACACCCAAAAGGAGAAAGTCTCAAAGATCATTGACGGACTTCCTTCTTGTTGGGAAAAGCATACCTTCGCCATCGAGGAAGGTAACGATATGAGTAAATATATTGTCGTTCAACTAATGGGTACCTTGATGTCTTATGAGGTACGCAATGACAGTAAGATAAAGATGCAGGAAAAGATGAAGTCATACTTGGAGCAAGACGTGCCAAAGAAAAAGATGATTGCGTTCAAGGCCGCTCCATCCACATCTACCGATGATGAAGAATCGGAAGATGAGTTGGACATAGAATTTTTGGCCGAGTTGGCAAAGAAGCTCAACCGATTCTTCCGAAAAGGAAAGTTGAAGAATAAGTCAAAATTTATTTCGACTAATGCCTCTGCTCCTATGTGTTATAAATGCAACAAGCCAGGACACATTAAGCCGGATTGTCCTCTCAACAAACACAAGGAGAAGTGGAAGGCATCCAAGTACGACAAGTCGAGAAAGTATAAGAAAGGGTACAAGAAAGGGCTTGTCGGCACGTTCACCAGCTCCAAAGAGGACTCCTCAAGTGGAGAGTCGGATGATGAAAAAGTGGAGAAAGCACACATGTGCTTCATGGGAAGAGAAGAACATGATCAAGAGACCTCCTCCGATGAAAGCGAGGATGAAAGCGAGGATGATGGAGAAGAGGTAACTATGGATGAACTTAGATCAGCCAACAAACAACTTTGGTAAAATTTTTCTAAATTGGCTAATAGATTTATTAAGACTAAAAATGAGCTAACTAGTCTCCAAACCTCGCCTAAGCCTATCATCATCAACAACGACACCGTTGTTGAAGGGTTGAGAAAAGAGATTGTAAATCTCAAATCTCAACTTGAGCATGTTCATGTTGAGGATTCGAATGAACATGTGATAACGGATTTGACGTCTCAAAACTCAACTTTGAGTATTGAGAATAAGAATATCAAGTCACGTGTTTGTGCACTCACATCGCAAGTGTCCACCTTGGATGCTTCTATGCATTCTCTCACCGAGAAGTATGAGTGCACATTAGGCCGAATTCATGAATTCAATAAAGGTAAGGGCCATTTGGATAATATCCTAAATGACTTACTTCCGGCCAATCATCACATTGGCTTGGGATATAAGATGGGAGAATCATCCAAATCGTCTACCACCTTTGTTAGGCCAACTTCCGATGCCTCAACTAGTGGGAGCAAACACTCCATGGGTAGTTCATCTACAAATGGTTCTTCCACTAGGTACACACCCTGGTTTGGAAAGAAACCCACTTTGGGTGGACGTCCAAAGAAGGGTAATGCATTTATGTACACCAATGCTATGCCAAGTAGGAACACACATCCTACCCCACATGTTCGCACGTATGATGATTTTTATGCTCCACGTCCACGAGCACGTGCACACCATGTTAGACACACTCATGCACGTGTTCCTCCACATGCATATGTTCATCCTCATTATCATATGAACAATTATCATCATGGACCATTTCATCATATGCCATATGCTTATCCATGACATGTATCACGTCGAAATCAACAACGTATGCATGCTCCCAATAGGAATATGGCTCCCAAAATCTTCACTATTTGGAGTCCGAAGGACACAAGCATGCATGAAAAACAAGCTTACATGAATTCCTATTTTATGAATGTCGTGCATAATGATGATTTCGTGGGGAAGTCTAAGTCCAATTGGACTTGGCTTCCAAAGGTCTAATCTCTTAGGACCCAATGGCCTTGGGTACCATGGAATGATATTTTATCTTCAGGTACTCAAGAAATAGAGAAGGAGCAACAAATCTAAATTTAGCTCCAAGAATTGTGTTTTCTAGGTTCAATCCACCGTGGGATACCAACGCTACCAACTCCTTGATTTGCAAAGAGTTTCATTCAAATGGAGTTGATGGTGCTTAAGTGATGCACCAAAGTAGGGGGAGCTTAATGTTGTAAGTACATTCTTACATATGGTATCCATGTGTGTTGAATGCATGTAGATGTCTCTTTATGTTTTAGACTATCTCATGCATATATTGATGCTAGTTTTGAGCTTATGATTATGCACTTATCTTTCTCATGCTCATGGCATTCCATGCTTATTATTGACTCATTTAGTGAGTATTTTGTTTGGGAATACATGCTAGTACTAGTATTGAGTAAGTCATATGTTTTATGAAGTTACTATCTATTTTTGGCATATCACTTTTGCATGATATTGATAGTTGATATTCATATTGCATTTTTGTCTCTGATGTTGACTTTCTTCGCTCGACGATTTTAGTGATTAAAATAGATTTGCTCTTATGAAAACATAGAATTGTTTTCCATGCACTATTTTAACCAAGAATGTTGATATTGGAGAGTATGTTCCATAACTCAATTCGTGAAATTGATTTGAGTTTTGATGATTTTGATTTTCGACTATGGTCTCGTTGGCACGCTTTGACTTTCTTCGGTATTTTACATTTGGTATTTTACTTTTGTGTCATTTCGACCATGGTCGTATTCTTGGACTCTCGTGCTTTTATTTTAGCCATTGATGTTGTCGTTGATCTCCTCCCGCTCTTTTTGCTAATACCAAAGGGGGAGAGAATTAATAATGACAATATGCTAAACCATAATTTAAAGAATTTTACCATGAATCTAATTTGATATGTTAGATTCAGAGGGAGTTAAGATATAAAAATGGGTTTAGATCCTAAATTGCAATAATAGGATTCATATTTTATATCTTCCTCGTCTGCTTGATGTGTATGATTATTATTCAATACAGAACTAACGTGTCATCAATGCAGGGGGAGTAAGTAAATTTCATTTGGATCATTATTATTGATTATTATTTATGTTGGTTTGTCATCACCAAAAAGGGGGAGAATGTTGAGTATTGATTCCCCGAATTTGGTTTTGGTGATGAGCAAACATAAATATCGTGAACTAACTCTTTGTGAGCGCAGTTTTGGAGATCGTCGCCAAATTACTACGAACATCAAAACAGACGTCTCAAGACTTCTCAAAACGCGTGATCGTGTGCCTGAAGCTTCGTTGAAGCTCAAGGACCATTTTTGAAGTCAAGAGATTCAGATTGAAGCTTTGAAGACGGTTTGTCAAGTTTATTTATTTAGTCTTCTAGTTTCTTTTCATAGAATGTTAAGCCTTGAGTAGGTCTTACATTATTAGAGCTAGGATTATCATAGAAGACCATAGAAACTTTCCCGAAGCCTTACGCTTCATCTCGCGGCTTCTATTGCATCTTAGTTGGTTCAAGAAGAAGAACCAACCGACTAGATGGCAATCTAGTCGGTCGACAATCCTTCTTGAACCGACTAGATCTCCTTGCTCAAATTCAGCTCATTCACTGTTTACAGTTAGTCGGTCCAAGAAGGTTCACCGACCGACTAGTGGTCAAACTAGTCGGTTTGGAATCCTTCTTAGACCGACTAGTTGTGTATTCATTTTCACAGCCTGAGCTACTGTTTATCGTTAGTCGGTCCAAGAACATTCATCGACCGACTAGTTGAGAAACTAATCGGTTAGGATTTGTTCTTAGACCGACTAGTTCTCCTTGTAGACAGCCTATCGTTTTTCAACTCTTAGTCGGTCAAAGAACACTCACCGACCGACTAGTTGTCAAACTAGTCGGTTGGCAAGTCTTCTTAGACCGACTAGTTCTATCGACCTGAACTTTATATTCTTGGTTGTCATCCTCTTAGTCGGTCCAAGAAGAATCACCGACCGACTAGTTGAGAAACTAATCGGTCAGTGATCCTTCTTAGACCGATTAAGCTGCTTCAGAATAGAGCCGTTGGAGCATTTATTGCACGAATTTCTTCTCTCTCTCTTTCCTCTACTCTATATATACTTGGAGATGTTCTTTCCTAGTATTCATGGCTGAAATTCTAGATGTTTAGAGAAATCAAAGAGGAGCCATTCAACTCTTTTCCAAAGCTCTCTCTTCTCACAAGAATCTCTCCCTCGACTTCTTGAGCCCTAATTCCTCAAGAGAGATTCTCTCCATTGTGAGCCTCTCAAGCTAAGAGCTTGATTCAAAGTCACCAATCTCTCCCTAGCCACATATTGCTGGTTATCTTGGTGGAGCTAGGGTTTGGTGTCATCATCTTCTTCAAAATCCTTCTTGCCCTAATATTGGTAAGTTTACTCAAGGCATAGTGTCACGCCCCGCTTCCCAAAACGACGGAGGCGAAGCGTGACTAAGGCCCGCTTAGGCCAGAGCTGAGAAGCTCTGACCCAATAAGCGTCTGTAAGTGTACCATTTTAAAAACTTTCCAGGTTCTTGCATTAATAAATTTCGAAACAATAGGATGTACAGAAAGGAAGTTGCATTCATTAAATTAGAGATATAATATCCAACGAGTACAAAGTCTAAAAAGAAGCCTAAGCATGGCAACAAAATATTTAAAAGCAAACCTAAAAGCGGTAACCTCTGAAAGTGGCGACTAAAAAGACCACTAGGTCTGGTCCCCGTCGGGCACGTACTCTGGGTCGACGTCCTCAGCTCCTCGTACTCCAGTGAGTCTGCCTCGTCCACGGACTCTGGCTGAGCACCTGACGTACAGCACCCCAAAAGAAAGGAACTGTACGTCAGGTAAAGTCTACAAAAAGGGTTAGCCTCTACTGCAAGTGTATCAACTTTTAGACAACGTTTTACTGGTTGATTAACATGTTGGGGTTATAACTGAGTAACAAACAGAAGTAACGCAGCAGGAAAGTAAAGCGCAACAAGTAGTAGTCGTAGCGTGTGCTACGAACTACGGGACTAACCTACAAATGTCAAGACGGGACGGGACGGGACGGGACAAGACAAGACAGGACAAGTGAGACACGAAAGGGTTCACGCCTTACGGTTCGAGGGGGATCAGACCCTCTTGCCGTGCGCACGCTCAACCCAACCCCAAACCCAGGAACTCAGGACAAGATTTACAGGGATCATTTCCGCTAGGGAAACATCCGAAACACCCGAAGGCTTTTTGTGCAACAGGGATCACTTCCGCTAGGAAAGCATCCGAAATGCCCGAAGGCTTTTTGTATCACGGGGATCACTTCCGATAGGGAAAGCATCCGAAACGCCCGAAGGCTTTTTGTGTAATAGGGATCACTTCCGCGGAGGAAAGCATCCGAAACGCCTGTAGGCTTTTTGTGTAACAGGGATCACTTCCGCTAGGAAAGCATCCGAAACGCCCGTAGGCTTTTTGTGTAACAGGGATCACTTACGCTAGGAAAGCATCCGAAACGCCCGTAGGCTTTTTGTGTAACAGGGATCACTTCCGCTAGGAAAGCATCCGAAACGCCCGTAGGCTTTTTGTGTAACAGGGATTACTTCCGCTAGGAAAGCATCCGAAACGCCCGTAGGCTTTTTGTGTAACAGGACACGACATGACAAGTGTAGGGAGTTGTTATTCTAGGGTGTCCACACACACGGACACACATGATAGCCCTACAGTATCAAAAGTTGTTGTTGTCAGGCTCAGACTTCGTCGTCAAGTCTGAGCCATCAGGAGTCGTCCCGGACGCTATCATTTCACGTCCGGTTCTATTTGTTCACAGTTAACAATTCTAACCAACTAGGGCCAAAGCACGGCCAAAAGTGCAAGTGGATACACTTGCCTGCGTTGGCGAGTGTGTCGTCCGTCCGGGATGTCTCGTCCAGGCGTCGCGTCCGTGGTAGTCCGTCTAAAATAGTGTCACGGCGACGGTGTCAGGTCGCGATTTTAGAAATTCCTATTTAAGTTCATTTCTAGGTTGAACGTGGCTACCCTAACAGTCATGAGTCAAGTTGGTGTTTTCTCAGCCTAGATCGACCACTACCCTATATGCACAGAAAATTGTCCGATGGTCGATTTCTACAGTGAGCAGCGTTTTACTTGTGCGAAAAAGTAAATTTAATTGTAGTTGTCCATTTTTAGTTTAGGGTTCAGTTTTTGCTACGGTGTGGGTTTTACTACTCGTTAGGAAACTAACCTCGTAATGTCGTCCAACAAGCGGAAGTCGGGTCTGAACGGCGAAACGTCGGCGTCGTCTGGAACTCCTCAGCCGCGGGTAGCGCAGCGAGGTACCTCTGGACAGCGGGGTGATGACATGAAATCAGCGAGCTAATCAGCGATCTCCCTCCCCGTTGCGAGTAGCGCAACGGTTCTTCACGATAACGGCGACGTCGGCTAAAAGTACGTGCGTGCGGCAACGCACGTGAACTCCGAGAGTCCAAGGGGGCTGTTGGCAGATGAAGTGGGACCAAAGGAAGATGCTCTGCATGGTGGATGGCCGACGGCGTGAGCGCACGGCGGTGGGCGGCCGTGAGAAGCCGGGGAGGACAGATTCGCGCCACGTCCGTTGTCGCGTGTCTCAGTGAAATTTCAGAGACGAACAGCGTAAACAGGAATTTGCAGTGGGTAAAGGACTTCAAGAAGAAGCCAACGGCAGTGGATTTGTTGCCGGGGGTGGTCGGAGGTGGCCGTGCGCGGGCGGCGAAGTTCAGCTTCTAGATCTGTGAAAAACAGCGGATGCGACGTGTTCCGACGAGGATTCTGGGATCTACAGGTGGGCTATGAGCGTGAGGAAAATTGCAGTTCGTAGGTGGTTTCGATAGGAATCCAACGGCGGTAGGGTGGTCGTTGTAGGTGGCCGGATGGCCGGTGGGCGCAAGTTTTTCCGGCGGTGGCGTAGATTTGTAAAACTGTCGTTTGGGTTGTGTTTGAAAGCGTTTTGAGGGAGATAGAGATGAGGGAAGAGGGTAAGGGGCGGTGGAGATGCTCGGGGGGTTCGATAAGAGTCCGACGGTGGTGGAGTTCATCGGAGGGGGTCGTCGGAGTGGCGGCGGCGGTCGTTTTCCGGCGGGCGCGCACAGATCTGGGACTGGGCAGTTTCTTGGTGTTTCAATGGGGGTTTGAGAGGTTTTGAGGAGGGAGGAAGGAGGGAGGAGGGGTGCAGCGACTAGGAGAGGTCGTGGGGGACCCGAGGGAGGTGGAGTCGGCCGGAGGGGGTCGCCGGAGAGGGATGGCCGGTGGTTAGCACAAATTTCGGCCATGGAGGTTTGTGAGGGGTTTTTTTTTGATGTATTGGAGAGAGGAGATGGAAGAGAGAGATGAGGGGAGAATGGTGGCCGGACTTTGGGGTGGCCGGAGCCTCGCCGGTGGCGAGGTAGGAGGAAGAAACGCAGGTAGGGGGGCTGGCGGCCAAGTTACGTGAGCCCTAGCATGGGTTCGGTTTGCATTTGTTATAAAAGAGAGATGAATTGCTATATGGGGTATGTATTTAAGGGATGTGAGAGAGAGTGTGTGAGAGTGGGGTGTGCAAAGAGAGGAAAATCCGGTTGAGGATAGCCCAAATGAAATCCATCATGATACGCAGGGGATCTCATGAGATTTGGGATTTAGATTTGAATTTTGAATTGATTAGCGACTAATCAATTGTCGAGGTTATTCCGGGCGATATCTCTCAATCCGGGCGTCAGAAAAATAATCCGAAAATACCGGGGCGATCGTGGAGACGAGACGCACAGATCTACCGAGCCCGATCGTGCGTAACGTCTACCAAAATTTTACGTAAAATTGGGAACGGCGTTTTGAGTCAAATGACTAAAACGCCCCTATCGTTCGAAGTCATTTCGCGAGAAAACGAGCCGTGAAAAGACGTTCCCAAAAATTACTATAAAATTCAACACCCCAAAATGATCGCAACGGCATATCACATCGCCTATGCCGGAGATCAGAAATAGCCAAATAAAATACGTGCACGATAAAGCACTCGCACGCTGAAAATACGAACGGTCGGAAAGCGGCCGTTACATTCTACCCACCTTAGAAATGATTCCGTCCTCGGAATCACTCATACTAAGACTAATTATAAAATCTATAAATACCTAAGCCTATAACTCCCATCCTCCACACAATGGTCTCTAGTCCTATACTTTTAACATCGTTCCTTAAATAATCCGTCGTAATCCTTCTTTTCACTGGATAATGCCACGACTAAACTCACATCCTAACACTTAGCTATAGACCTATTACTACTGTTCAAATTTCCAACTCCAAGTCCTCACAAAAGAATAATAACCATCTTCTCATACCATACCGCTCTATAAAACATCATCGCTCAAAAACAATCTTTTAACTCTCTATATCTTCCCAATATTAATCAATCGCTAAAATGATGTTCTAGTCAAACACCAACCCAAAACAAAAAAAAACTCTGTCTATCTTATAACAACTTCACAAATCAACAATCGTTGTGTCCGCAATACGTTCCTTGTCATATCTTCCCATAAATTCATCCGCCAAATAATTGAACTACCAAAAACATATCTTATCCTACTCACTATAATTAATCCCATGCAATATTAAGTCCGACTACTTAACCATCCATTTATCTCAACGCATCGTATCATTCTCAAAGCCTTCTCACGTCAACTCGACAACCAAGTCTTGACGCTTACAATGTTCTACTTATTCTCATGATCATCTTAACTCATACCATACTCTGCAGCCATCCCTATCTACTATTCGTTTAAGCTTCAAGTCTGGTAGTTCTCATCTTCACGCTTATAATCTCATTCAACCAGAGTTCTCCATTGAGTCCGCCACACTTCGGTTTTATAAATAAGTCTTGGACATCCCATTCTTTTCATCCGAAAGAAATCTATTCCAATATCTTATCGTTCCAAAATTGGTCAACCATTGCTATAACAAATCTCATCTCTCCCTGAGCCTATCCGCAAACAAATCCTACAACAATAATAGCTAGTCCCAATAATACACAACCACAAAAATTTCTAAGGAAGAGGGAAGAGGAGAGAAAGAGAGACTTAAGGCCAATGAAATATTTAAAACATCTGGAAAAAACGTGTGGAGTTGCGGTAATGGATGAGGGAGGATAAGTCATTTGTGATCCTGTGAGCTAGTTTCAAAACTTTAAAGATTTGGTTTAAAAGAAAACAAGATTTTTGATATAATCACAACCAGTCAAAGATAAGCTATTCAATAATGCAAAGGGCTAAGTCTAATGAACTGTCTGCTATGACACTATTCACATATATGAATACCGTCATTCAGACAACTTCAAGCATATCACAGTTAGCACTGAGTACACATTCAAGACACAAAAGGCAATCATCAGGATACTAGGGATAACATAGACAACCACAAGGACTAATGTCTAAACAATAAAAAGGAAAACTAAACCAAAAGAGAAACGAAATGAGATCGGAAAGAACGAGTTCAAATAAGGCGGGGTACGGAGATAGTTGGTCGGATGAACAAAAATATTTCTCAAAATAATCAGATAGAGGAAAGAAGAATTTGGTGCAAAATAAGGTATCATTTACCCTTTAAAAACATATATATTTATATACTTAAAAGTGAGCAGATGTAGCAGATTAAAATTTTGGAAAAAGTAAGACGAAGGGAGGATGGATAGGGTGAGAAACGATTGCTTTGCAAATGAAATTAAGTTTACACAATGATTTTAAAATGTGGTCACGAAGAACATAGAACTGATATAATAATAACAATAAAATAATTGGAGTTCCCTCTAGTTTAGAAAATGTTTTAAAAAGTATATACGGTAAGCGATTAGAAATAGATCTTGTAGTCCAGAAAAAGTATAAATTGAATTATCAGAATGTTAACTAGGTTTTAAAACTGAAAATATGAGGGATACCGTTTAGAAATAATTACCCGATAGTAACTTGAAAATTGACGACCAAGGAGATTTTAAAATCCAAGAAGGAACTTTCAACCGAAAAGCAAGAAATTTTAAATATGTATATAATAATAAAGGGTTTTCAAAGGAGTTAAACCGAGCGAAGAATTTAGTAATGAGTTTCGAAAATATTTTTTTATAAAGGAAGCAGTGTTTGCAACAGAGGGATTCGAAGAATTATCGACAAGTGTCACGAAACGATAACGTGAATTCGAAACATGATCGTATGAAGAATACGCCTAAGATAAGATTTATGAAAGCTACGATGAACTCTACAGCTGATAATCACGAGAGTGTAACGATTGGAAGATGCTAGAAATCCAAGATTCCTAATTATTGGCTGCCTAAAGATCAGGGGAAAGCTCAACACTAAGACTTCCTCTAAGGAGCTAGACTATAATCAGGATCTAAAGAGAAGGTTCCTAAGAGGATCAAGGTTACGTTCTGCTGGGCCCGAAGTCGGTGGACCCGAGCGAACGGCTAACAGAGAGGGGCTCTAGAAATCTAACACAGTCAGAGTCAAGTGGGGTTACTAAGGTATTCTAGAACGAGGACGACTAAATCTAAACCAAGGCGTCAAACTATCCACCCCAGGTGTCTATCTAAGTCTTCCTACCATCTAAGACTGGGAAAACCTAATTTAGACGTGTACATGGATATTAAATGAATGCGGTACTCTTATTGTTCCGAACTTTTGCATGACCTGCATGGGCCACCACTAAAACCTGTCACGCCCCGCTTCCCAAAACGACGGAGGCGAAGCGTGACTAAGGCCCGATTAGGCCAGAGCTGAGAAGCTCTGACCCAATAAGCGTCTGTAAGGGTACCATTTTAAAAACTTTCCAGGTTCTTGCATTAATAAAGTTCGAAACAATAGGATGTACAGAAAGGAAATTGCATTCATTAAATTAGAGATATAATATCCAACGAGTACAAAGTCTAAAAAGAAGCATAAGCATGGCAACAAAATATTTAAAAGCAAACCTAAAAGTGGTAACCTCTGAAAGTGGCGACTAAAAAGACCACTAGGTCTGGTCCCCGTCGGGCATGTACTCTGGGTCGACGTCCTCGGCTCCTCGTACTCCAGTGAGTCTGCCTCGTCCACGGACTTTGGCTGAGCACCTGACGTACAGCACCCCAAAAGAAAGGAACTGTACGTCAGGTAAAGTCTACAAAAAGGGTTAGACTCTACTGCAAGTGTATCAACTTTTAGACAACGTTTTACTGGTTGATTAACATGCTGGGGTTATAACTGAGTAACAAACAGAAGTAACGCAGCAGGAAAGTAAAGCGCAACAAGTAGTAGTCGTAGCGTGTGCTACGAACTACGGGACTAACCTACAAGTGTCAAGACAAGACGGGACGGGACGGAACAAGACAAGACAGGACAAGTGAGATACGAAAGGGTTCACGCCTTACGGTTCGAGGGGGATCAGACCCTCTTGCCGTGTGCACACTCAACCCAACCCCAAACCCAGGAACTCAGGACAAGATTTACAGGGATCATTTCCGCTAGGGAAACATCCGAAACACCCGAAGGCTTTTTGTGCAACATGGATCACTTTCGCTAGGAAAGCATCCGAAACGCCCGAAGGCTTTTTGTATCACGGGGATCACTTCCGCTAGGGAAAGCATCCGAAACGCCAGAAGGCTTTTTGTGTAATAGGCATCACTTCCGCGGAGGAAAGCATCCGAAACGCCTGTAGGCTTTTTGTGTAACAGGGATCACTTCCGCTAGGAAAGCATCCGAAACGCCCGTAGGCTTTTTGTGTAACAGGGATCACTTACGCTAGGAAAGCATCCGAAACGCCCGTAGGCTTTTTGTGTAACAGGGATCACTTCTGCTAGGAAAGCATCCGAAAAGCCCGTAGGCTTTTTGTGTGACAGGGATCACTTACGCTAGGAAAGCATCCGAAACGCCCGTAGGCTTTTTGTGTAACAGGACACGACATGACAAGTGTAGGGAGTTGTTATTCTAGGGTGTCCACACACACGCACACACATGATAGCCCTACAGTATCAAAAGTTGTTGTTGTCAGGCTCAGACTTCGTCGTCAAGTCTGAGCCGTCAGGAGTCGTCCCGGACGCTATCATTTCACGTCCGGTTCTATTTGTTCACAGTTAACAATTCTAACCAACTAGGGCCAAAGCACGGCCAAAAGTGCAAGTGGATACACTTGCCTGCGTTGGCGAGTGTGTCGTCCGTCCGGGATGTCTCGTCCAGGCGTCGCGTCCGTGGTAGTCCGTCTGAAATAGTGTCACGGCGACGGTGTCAGGTCGTGATTTTAGAAATTCCTATTTAAGTTCATTTCTAGGTTGAACGTGGCTACCCTAACAGTCATGAGTCAAGTTGGTGTTTTATCAGCCTAGATCGACCACTACCCTATATGCACAGAAAATTGTCCGATGGTCGATTTCTACAGTGAGCAGCGTTTTACTGGTGCGAAAAAGTAAATTTAATTGTAGTTGTCCATTTTTAGTTTAGGGTTCAGTTTTTGCTACGGTGTGGGTTTTACTACTCGTTAGGGAAACTAACCTCGTAATGTCGTCCAACAAGCGGAAGTCGGGTCTGAACGGCGAAACGTCGGCGTCGTCTGGAACTCCTCGGCCGCGGGTAGCGCAGCGAGGTACCTCTGGACAGCGGGGTGATGACATGAAATCAGCGAGCTAATCAGTGATCTGCCTCCCCGTTGCGAGTAGCACAACGGTTCTTCACGATAACGGCGACGTCGGCTAAAAGTACGTGCGTGCGGCAACGCACGTGAACTCCGAGAGTCCAAGGGGGCTGTTGGCAGATGAAGTGGGACCAAAGGAAGATGCTCGGCCCGGTGGATGGCCGACGACGTGAGCGCACGGCGGTGGGCGGCCGTGAGAAGCCGGGGAGGACAGATTCGCGCCACGTCCGTTGTCGCGTGTCTCAGTGAAATTTCAGAGACGAACAGTGTAAACAGGAATTTGCAGTGGGTAAAGGACTTCAAGACGAAGCCAACGGCAGTGGAGTTGTCGCCGGGGGTGGTCGGAGGTGGCCGTGCGCGGGCGGCGAAGTTCAGCTTCTAGATCTGTGAAAAACAGCGGATGCGACGTGTTCCGACGAGGATTCTGGGAGCTACAGGTGGGCTATGAGCGTGAGGAAAATTGCAGTTGGTTGGTGGTTTCGATAGGAATCCAACGGCGGTAGGGTGGTCATTGTAGGTGTCCGGATGGCCGGTGGGCGCAAGTTTTTCCGGCGGTGGCGCAGATCTGTAAAACTGTCGTTTGGGTTGTGTTTGAAAGCGTTTTGAGGGAGATTGAGATGAGGGAAGAGGGTAAGGGGAGGTGGAGATGCTCGGGGGGTTCGATAAGAGTCCGACGGTGGTGGAGTTCATCAGAGGGGGTCGTCGGAGTAGTGGCGGCAGCTGTTTTCCGGCGGGCGCGCACAGATCTGGGACTGGGCAGTTTCTTGGTGTTTCAATGGGGTTTTGAGAGGTTTTGAGGAGGGAGGAAGGAGGGAGGAGGGGTGCAGCGACTAGGAGAGGTCGTGGGGGACCCGAGTGAGGCGGAGTCGGCCGGAGGGGGTCGCCGGAGAGGGATGGCCGGCTGTTAGCACAAATTTCGGCCATGGAGGTTTGTGAGGGGTTTTTTTTTGATGTATTGGAGAGATGAGATGGAAGAGAGAGATGAGGGGAGAATGGTGGCCGGACTTTGGGGTGGCCGGAGCCTCCCCGGTGGCGAGGTAGGAGGAAGAAACGCAGGTAGGGGGGCTGGCGGCCAAGTTACGTGAGCCCTAGCATGGGTTCGGTTTGCATTTGTTATAAAAGAGAGATGAATTGCTATATGGGGTATGTATTTAAGGGATGTGAGAGAGAGTGTGTGTGAGTGGGGTGTGCAAAGAGAGGAAACTCCGGGTGAGGATAGCCCAAATGAAATCCCACATGATACGCAGGGGATCTCATGAGATTTGGGATTTAGATTTGAATTTTGAATTGATTAGCGACTAATCAACGGCCGAGGTTATTCCGGGCGATATCTCTTAATCCGGGCGTCAGAAAAATAATCCGAAAATACCGGGGCGATCGTGGAGACGAGACGCACAGATCTACGGAGCCCGATCGTGCGTAACGTCTACCAAAATTTTACGTAAAATTGGGAACGGCGTTTTGCGTCAAATGACTAAAACGCCCCTATCGTTCGAAGTCGTTTCGCGAGAAAACGAGCGTCTTCCCAAAAATTACTATAAAATTCAACACCCCAAAATGATCGCAACGGCATATCATATCGCCTATGCCGGAGATCAGAAATAGCCAAATAAAATACGTGCACGATAAAGCACGTGCACGCAGAAAATACGAACGGTCGGAAAGCGGCCGTTACACATAGGATTTTGTTGGTAAGTATTTCATTGTTTCATTTACTTTTTTTGCAAGTTGTTACTCTCGGTTTGTGAGAGTTTGCTTAGTCCCGGGTTGTGGGATTAAGGTTTTGCTTAGTCCCGGGTTGTGGGATTAAGGTTTTGCGTGTTCCTGGGTTGTGGGATACACGGACATCGATTGTAGGTCGATTGCACTTGTGGGGTTTCCGCAAGTGGGCTAAAGGAAATCTTGGGTTAGTGGTTTCTAACTTAAGTATCCGGAGGGGATCTGGGTGGTTGGGACGTAGGATCACCTGGAACAAGTCGGGAAGACTTGGGTGTATCCGAACCCGTTAATTCGTATTGTTTGCATTGTTTTATTCTTGTTGTTTGTAGTTATTCCGCATTGTTGTTTGTGTTGTACACAATAATTAGGAATAATACTCTTGATTATTTTAAAGTACTATTCACCCCCCTCTAGTACTTGTGCAGTAGCTACACAGGGCACTATAGGTAATACTGTTAGTAGGGTAGATGTTATTAATATTAGTGAAATAGTTTTTTTGTTTATATGTAATACTGTTAGTTGTATTAGGGTAAATATGTTACTGTATTGTATTAGAATTATATGATAAAGTTAGTGTTGTTAGTAACATCGGTACATATTAATTAGTATATATATAATCATGTTAGTGTACAACTGCATGTTATGTTAATAAATGTACATGAACCTAATATGTAATAGGTTAGTAAACATATATGAACGGGATGTATTATAACCTAAGTTTATAAATAAATAATAGTTATGATGTAGTTCTGTTAAAATCGGTATGTGGGCATTATATTAATGTTAGTAGCTAGTAGTATACTTATCTAAAACAGTAATGTTAGTTTATAACCTGTGTCCATAACATTAGTTAATATGTTTCTGTCAGCGTGAAACTAGTAGTTTCATACGCAGATCTTTACATCGCAGATATTATACATCTCTCACCGCGATCACCCTGGACACCCGAAATAGTCAAATCAGGCAAGCGTGCAATTTAGCACATGTATTTAAATGTCACTCATTTAGACTTGAACCGTGATATCTTGTACACAAAAATGCCATGTGACACATTGACACTAAAACCCTTAAACGAACCTTTGTGAATTGCTAAACTTGAACTTTGCGTGTGTGTGTGGGCACCTTTAAGAAAAGTGAAATACTTTGTTACGTCATGAAATGCACAGACAATGAAATGAACAACTTGAATACCATGGAACATGATAACCGGTTTGGCTAACTCATAGATATTGCATACCGTTGGCTCATAGATATTGTATGCCAATATTTGGCTATTCCCGTTGGCCGATTGGCTAGTCTGGCTGGTGTACAGTATATAACTCATGATGGCCGGTTGGCTGATTCTGGCTCATGGTCCAGAAAGTGCATGTTGGTGGGGTTGGGTTCCCGGGCACTAGCTGGTAGTAAAAGGGTCGCCTTCGAGGGCACTTGAAGGTAGATTCACTTACTAGCCGTCTAAAGACGGGAACCTTAGTCACAGACTTGCACACACAATTAAACAACCTGAAAAATGTTGTTAACTTATAGAACTGCTTTTCCTTTATTTTAACTGCCATGTTTCCATTCATAATAGAACCGCCATGTTTAGAAGTACTTTACCTGACTTTAAAAGTACTATGTTTATAATCATACTGCTGACATCTTGTGCAAACAATTAATGATTCATAATTTATTACTATTCGTACACCTTGCCTTGGGTCGTCTCACTTTTACTTGCAGACCCTTGCTGACATACATTCATGTTTTAGAATGTATGTCAGATCACGAGCCAGAGTACCCAGAGGACCTGTTTGAGACGCCTAACCTAGAGAACCAGGAGTTCGCTGTTGATTCTAAGTCACTCCCTGTAGAGGACTAGAGACTTGTGTTGTTGCTGCTTTTCTTTTAGTTTTGCTTTTACTACTTAGTTTTAGCGTATGCTCCTTATTGTAGTTCCTTTGGCCATGCTGGGGCCTTGTTGATTTATTTCGTTTATGAATATTTTTTGATGTGGTTTCTGAATAAATGAAAGTTATTATTGTTCTGAAATGCATGCAAGAACCTGTAATGATTTTGTCACAGACGCTTAATGAACTTGAGCTTCACTGCTCTGGTTCATGCGGACCTTTGTAACATCCTAGCTTCCGTTGTTTTTGGGAAGTGGGGCGTTACAGCCCTTCACCTTCATCTCACATTCTCTTAGAGGCTTCTTCTTGATCTTCTTTTCTTTTCACCAAAGCAGCATAATAAGCCTGTAGATACTTGTTCAGCAAATTTCAAGAGTAACGACATATTAATTCATTATACAAAACGTTATGAACAATTAATCATGTAACTACTATAATGAGCATAATTTTAGAAAAATCTCAGTTATCTAGCTACCTGTATGCTTTTTTCATGTGCTTTCTCAACCGTTGGTTTCTTATCATCCGGAAGGGTTGAGCTTTCATCCATTTTAACTCATGCTTGACATCTCCATGTTGCTCTCCTTTAAGATTCATGCCTTGCTTAATCATCCAAGGAGGTAAAACCTTCATAGCTTGAGTCATGGTATCATTTCCCGCCTCGTCTTTTAACTTTCCACCGGATAGATCAACCTGAACCTGTTATTAAGCACGCTGCTGAAGAAGAGATTGATGACCCTGCTGAAGACTTCTTTATATATAACTACTCTTGCCTCTCACTTCCTCATCCGATTCCAACACGGTACTCGAATCGGGCCCCCACTCTTCCCTCTCTTTTCTGTGCTTCTGAAATTGCAAAAGGATCATATTTTGATCAAATGGATATCTCTCAATTGAGAAAACTCAAACCATAATCAAGAAAACAAAAGCAAAAAACAAAAACAAATCAAAAGGAAGATAGAGAAAACTCAGAAACTGATTTTGATTCATTCAATTTTCAGGATGAATTCTCTCCTTACAATCCCTCTTCTTTTATACAATTTTCGGTTACATTTTTGTTACCACAACTTCCTGACAACCTGGTTTCCTTTCAGCGGTATCAACAAAGCTTTGGTCGTTTGAATCAAGGAGCCGAGCTGTCGGAAATTCTCTGCGTTTTTTCAAATTAGGTTGGGTTAACTGCGAAAGATACATGGACATGCCCTAAAGGATTTCATTTTCGACGATCTACCTGGACATACCTACAATCATGGTTTTCGGCAATGGAGCTGCGACCAACCTCCCCCCTTACCAGCAATCTACTCCAGCTCCTGGCTCAGCCCCCAACAAAACCATCGATTACGTGGTCTATCTCAATCAGCCACATATCATATTGGAAGCTTGAAACTCAATGCCTGAAGAATAGAACAAATATCCCACACTTTAATAGGATTAAGAACCAAAAGCATCCGCATAAAATATAGTTGAATGCTCCATGACTCAGCATCAGTTACAGGTTCGGTCAAATGAAACCTCAAAACTGTGCACAAAAGGGTTTCAATATTTTGGGATTAAACCTACTCAACATTCATAAACCTGTTGCCATATTGTAGATCGATCGAATAATCACAACCGTTGGTGCTGGTTTCTAAGGTAGATTTGTATCGACAATGGATAAGATCAACAAACTGTTCCATGATACACAATAAAGAGAGTAAACATACAAATCCAATGCATATGAATCAAACATAAGAAGCTCTGCAATAAGCCATGCATTGAGAAATAGAATAAGTTAATCCTTCACTATCTAATTTTAATCCTTATATATCATGTAATGGCAATATGTACAGAAATAAAGCACACATGATTTTCCCTGCATATCACATATTGAGGTACTACATCATGCTCAAACTCCTCGTTTGCATCTTTATTTGCATCACAATATTGAGACGGTCATAACACAAATGCATGCTGCCTGCGTCTCATACTCCAGACTTCCACAATCTAATATTATGCAACCATTTCCCTGTGTTTCACTTCAGCATTTTGATATCACGTAACAGCTTCGCGCAAATTACGACCTTTATAACATATTCAAAGTAAAAATAAAATCTTTAAAAAAATTCTTTTAAAAAGTTCCCAAAATCCAAAGTCGAATGGAGTGATGTGACCAGAATGTATCGGAACCTCTTGCGATGCGGCTCTGGATGATCGACACCAGAACCCGATCCCAAGGGCGGTGACGATGGATCTGGAGCATACAAACTTCGAATCACCTCAGGTAGTTCTTGTAGCCTTCAAATCAATGAAGACAAAGAACTGGCCTTCAAATCGAAGCATGTAGATCTTGTGTTCTTCGTGATTTTCTCTTGAAACGACTTTGCATCCAAAAAAATTATTATTTTTCAAATAAATAAATGAAATACATTCAAAACCTAGATCACATCGTACTGCTCTCACCATGCCTGGGACTTGCGAGCTTGAGCTCTCTCGCGATTGTGCTCCCTCTCGTTGCCACATGAGCCTTACTGCGAGCTGAGGGCTGAGTGCTTTTTCCGACAAATTTTGAGGGTTGAGGGCTTTTCGGTGTTTGAGGAATGAGGTTTTTGCGTTTGAGGGCTGAGGGGGAGGAGAGAGGCAGAGCGAGAGTGAGAGAGAGTTCTGGCGTTGGAAAATGACATATGGGAGTTGGGCTTTTAGAGCAGCTTTCCTTACCCCCCCCAAATATTTCATTCCCCCCAAAACACTTTTCTTCCCCCAAAAATTACTTCCCCCCAAAATTTTGTTTCAAACATAAAATTTCAAACCTCATATTAAATAGTTCCACCCAAACTTAAGTTCTCTTCTCCCAATTTCAATTTCTCTTGTCTTAACCAATTTCTAAGCACTTATCCAAATTCTCTTATCCATTTCTCTTGATAATATCCCTTAAATGTATAATTTAACCAATTTCTCAACTCTTCTCCAAATTCTCTGATCCAATTTCTCTTGATAACATCCCTCAAATGTATAATAGCTATATACATATATACAAATACTAGTTATAACACGTGCCCTAAGGGCACAATTCACTTAAAATATTTTTCCTTCAAAATCTTGGATCCCCTAATTTTAAACAAATAGTATTAATTAAAACTCAATAATTGTTATGTTATTCCCCAACAATTCTAGATCCCACAAAGTTTAATTTCCCCTAGAAAATCAACTTTCCCAAAAAAATTAGTTCCCTTCAAATTTTAGGTCCCTCCAGATTTTAATCAGTCCATCTAGATTTAATCCATAACATAAGGCACAGATCACTTAAAATCTTGGATATCCTAATTTTAAACGAATAGAAAAAATTAAAGGTCAATGAATTATTATTTAGTTCCCCCAAAAATTTTAGTTCCCCGTAAAATTTATTTCCCTCCAGATTTAACCCTTGCCCTTAGGGTGCGATTCATTTAAAATATCCCCCCCATAAAATCTTAGATCTCCTAATTTTATACAACAACAATAAGTAAGATAATAGTTATTTAGTTTCCCCAAAAGTTATTTAGTTCTCCAAAAAAATTTAGTTCAACCCAAAATTTAGTTCCCCGAGAGTATTTAGTTCCGGCCATTGTTATTTATCTCTCATAAAAGTTATTTAGTGTTACTTAAAAATTTTAGTTACCCAAAATTTAGTTTCTCCAGAAAATTTAGTTCTGCCAAAAATTTTAGTTCTCCTAAAATTTAATTCGATTCAGATTTAATCCCAAAAAAAATTAACATAAGAAGATTTCAAGAATCCCTCCCAATTTTGGGCCCCCCTCCAAAATTTCGGTTCCTCGCCAAAATTTAAGACATGTAAACTTTCAGGTTTTCTCCCAAAATGCACATGTTTTCCCCTATAAATTTTTACAAACTCTCATCCTACTAATCGAGTCCTTAAAATTCAGTATCAACTATCATTCTTCCCACATTTTTGTCCTAATCAGCAACCAGATTCAAAACATACCTCAATTATATAATAGATAGCGATTGGATTACCCAGAGTACACACTAAAATATAAACCAAAATTGATTATGAAACATGGCTAACTAGGAATATGTTATAATTTTCATCATTATAGTTGGATTATTATTACAGATTTCAAGTTCAAATGAGACAGACCTTTGAATTTTTTTAATTATGCTCATGTTTCATTTATACTGGGATTCATGGTCCGATTGAATTGGAATGGTATTTGCTCATTTGACATTGTCTTACTCTATTTCATTAGATTGGTCACGTGAATCTCCATATCATTCTGTCGTTCACAAAAAGACATCTAATATAATTTGTAATTGTTTACGTATAAACATTCACCCATCGGATATAATTAGGTCAAGAGACATAGTATTAGTTTACTAAAATTAATTTATATATAAATCGGCCAAATTATGCTTTTTTGTTATAATTTATAAACTTGGGATTAAGGAGTACTTGTTAGCTTATTTGGGCACTAAGGTATCCCTTGAGGACCTTATGACAGTCGAAAGATTTGCATCCATTAAAGCTTGATACAATCATCTCACTTCAACAATCAGGGTACCAAAAGCTTTCATTGTCATCACCATTAATATTTTTTCGTAGATTCAGTGTAGTTAATTTATCAAATATATACATTTAACTTAATCACTTAATTTTATTTTACAGTGAAGGATATCATTCGATCATCAATTAAGAGTACAAAGAGAAGTTGAGAGTTATAATTTATGGGTAAAATTTTCATCATAATCCAATAAAATTGTTGATCAGATGCTTTCATTCAAACTTAGATCAATCTCAACATCATCGCAAAATAATTTCGAATGTCCCAAACAAATAGAAACAAAAAATCCACAAATTTGAAATCCCAAAATCTACTCCAGCTTGATGAGTGGCATTATTTAACCCAACCTTTTTTATTATATCAAACTAATGGATATTTACAAACTACATACATAGTTTTTCCCCCAAATTTCAAACCAAATGATAGTTTCACCCTACTTAAATAGAATGACTTGATTATACAGTCTCATACAAAAATAACAGAATTTCATTAATCCCAAAGTAACATAAACATGCAACTTTAAATCAACAGCTTTTTTGATTATAAAATAATAATAGGAGTTCTCAAGAATTTACTCCAGACCCCCCATCTTTTGCCTTTTTGGATACAAAAAATAAAATTGCTGAGTCCCTTTTTTCTATTATACAATTGGGCAAAAAAATATAACATCCAAGACACTTTCTTTCTTTTGTATATGATCAGGCAAAATATTAGGCAAATAACAAAATAAAATCTATTATACAACTGGCGCTTGACTCTTTCTTTAGTTTCTTCTCGGGCCTACAATGAAATAAGTCGTTGCCCCTTTCTTTCTTCATTTTCTTTGCAGAGCAAGCTATCACCCATCTTTGCTGAGTAATCCGACATGCAAATATAGGATATTCACCAATTTTTTCTTCACTTTCTTTACCCCTTTTGTCACCACCAACCTGCGATCCGCACATGAAGATACCCAAATCGCAAACCCAAACCATAGATGAAAAGTAGAAAAGACGGGTGAAACAAAATTACTCACTTGTTGGTGGCCTTGGATGTGCTAGCCTTCGGCTTCCTTCACTTCTTCACTGCCTGAACTGTAGAAAACCAAGCAGATTTGACAGATTCATGAAAATTGTAAAAGAATGCTCAAAATTGATCGAATCAATGAAATTAGAGCGAAGAGGCAGGGTAACAATGTGCAGCTATGTCATGTATCTTGGTCGAATTGATGCACGTTCAGCTATGTTTAGCATGACACTCAACACATCACAACATGGTCATATTTGCATTCTCTAACATTACATTTGAATGTACTAAGAATCAACTCCAATTTTTTCTTCACTTTCTTTACCCATTTTGTCACCACCAACCTGCGATCCGCACATGAAGATACCCAAATCGCAAACCCAAACCATAGATGAAAAGTAGAAAAGACGGGTGAAACAAAAATACTCACTTGTTGGCGGCCTTGGATGTGCTAGCCTTCGTCTTCCTTCCCTTCTTCACTGCCTGAACTGCAGAAAACCAAGCAGAATTGACAGATTCATGAAAATTGTAAAAGAATGCTCAAAATTGATCGAATCAATGAAATTAGAGCGAAGAGGAAGGGTAACAATGTGCAGCTATGTCATGTATCTTGGTCGAATTGATGCACATTCAGCTATGTTTAACATGACACTCAACACATCACAACATGGTCATATTTGCATTCTCTAACATTACATTTGAATGTACTAAGAATCAACTCCAATTAATTATGTCAAGACAATTATTATGCAGTCAACGAAGCCAGAACTGAACCGTAGAAGGAAAAAATATTAGATGGCAATTCAACACAATAGAAAAAGTTGTTCACAAAATACAAATTAGAACATTGGTATCTCCTTAACTTTAAACTCTGCCATGACCTTAACTTGAGCTAAGAACAATTTATTAAACTCTGAATTTACCATGACATTAACTTGAGCTCATATAACAATTAGCAAGTGTTATAGACTGAGCCCCAAAATATTTCTCATATTGATATGATTTTAAAGAATAATCTTAATAACAGTTAGCTTTTGATTAATGAACCAGCAGCCAAAGCTCTGATGGCATGTTCTCACGTGCTCCAGCAAGCCCACCAATGAGTACTGCTCCTGCAACTGTTGTGGTAGGAACCTTCATACGAACAGGAGGGATGGGTGATGCAGTTGGTGCACAACAATAGTCAAGGATGTGGTGGGACCACCCACCCCAGATGGAACACCAGCTGCTGACATATGCATTATTGGCATGTGGTGGCTCACAATGCTTGTGAGGATGGATGTCAGCTCCATTCTGAGAACTGCGTGTAGTAGTCCCGTTCTAGGATTTTTCCTGTCGTAATGCATCGATCAATATGATCTGCCCAATAGTACATCACATTGACATAGAGTTCCATTAACTGAGATTAATAGAAAACATACTATTAAAAGTGCAAATGTCTTTGGTTGAGAATCCGGGAAAAGATCAAACAGATTGACTACATCATCTACAACCAACAATTTAAAAGGTAACATGTCATGCATTTAACTACAGTTTTCATTCCCATGATTCAAAAGGAAAAGATTTCTATTGAAGTTTGAGTACAGCAAAGTTGGAAACACAGAAAGATGAACATGACGCGGAGAGAGGGGAGAAGAGAGGGAATTTATGTTGGATCTAGATCTTAGCCTAGAGCGGGGGTGAATAGGCTTATAAAAAATTCTCGTGCAACCCACGCGAAATCACACGCAGTTAAAATCACAAGCAGAGTAAATAAAATGCAAGCACAGAATACGCAGCAGATTTACTCTGGTTCGGTCGTAGCAACGACCTACTCCAGCCCCCAAGCAAATACTAGCATTAATAAGTTCCTTCTGTACACCTACAATGTGGTCCTAGCTCCAACTCCCCACCTAGACTGTCCCACACTCAACAAAGTGCAGAACCTTATAAACCTAGTAAATGTGTATCTTGATTGCTATAACACGTCAAGACCCTCTTGTCTAGCCCCAACCAGACAAGTCCCAAAAGAACACAATAACGGTAAAGTTTCCCCTACAGAGGTCTACACACAATCACAATTCTAATGATAAAGTAAAGGGTTCAGAAATGCTCAGATTCTGATGGTGTTCGTCTCTGTCATTCAGCACGGCTTCATCTTCAGTCTGGTGCAAGCAGTGTCTCAATCTGACTCATGTATCTCAAGTTATAGCCCGAATAGCACTCTGGTCTGTGTGTAAGGAAATCCAGTTCAAACTCAGTTATACTGCGGTCTGTGTGCACAGCAATCCCTTAATTTTCGTTAGCATAGAATCATTTCCATGTTAGCGCGTTCTAATCATTTTCGTTCATAGGTCGGATAGAATTTTACGTGCGCTTCGAGTTATTCTTCGATGGCTCGATGGCTCCGACTTCGAGTGCTTATTCTCTCCGATGGCATCACTTCGGCAGTGGCCCTTCTACTTCGATGGCAGCTCTGACTTGTGGCTCTCCTCGACGGCAGCGGGATGATCACACATCAGCTTTCGATCTCTACTCTGCAAGAAGTGAGGTCGACAGCCTGAGTCTCGAACGCCGGTAACAAGAGGATCTTGGCGGCTTAGAGATGGGTCGACGGCTGTAATGGAAGTCTCACCGATGGTCTGATTTCGACAGCAAGAAGAGCTTTGACGGTGACTCGATGGTTCATGATAGCAGAGTCTTCGCCTTCTCCGACGACTCG
Source organism: Scilla litardierei (assembly GCA_030789695.1). NCBI lineage: Eukaryota > Viridiplantae > Streptophyta > Magnoliopsida > Asparagales > Asparagaceae > Scilla > Scilla litardierei. Next base: position 203,120,498 of record CM061141.1, read on the forward strand.
ACTTTGTCATGCGGGATCTTCAACAGCAACGCTTGATCTCTTCGACATCGACGAGGGAGGAAGATGTACAACTATAGGAAACAATGGTAGCCGGCTGTTGTACCCCATGGCAGTGAGCAGATCGTGGCAACGTAACAGTTCATAGCTTCATCAATGATAAACTCACGACAGCCTTGCCTGCTTGATGATAAGGAACTCCATGATAGCAGGGTTGATGGCATCGTCGCTCTTATTTGCTGATGCATGGGCAAGTAACCTTTTGCCGTTCTTCTCCTCCTTAAAGATGCATGACTTGATCTCCTTCTTCAAGATGTAGCTATTAAGTTCGTGATTGGGATGTATAGGTACATAAAGAGGATGGCTTTGATGTGTGAGTTGAAGCTTTGAAAGAGATGCAGCAAGATGTTATGAGCTTGGATATAAGTAGCTTGCGACATGTAAAGCTAGGGTTTTTTCCTTTTTATTGTTGGCCGCTCCTTGGTGTTGGTTGCCGCAAGTCCCCTTTAGAATTTTATATTGGCATGTCTCTCTCCTTCCCTTTAGATGATAGGCTTATATAGGTTAGGGTTTCTTTTTCTTTAAGTTGCGGCAAGGAGGATGTGGACTTGGGTTTGGTCGGCTATAGGCAAGGGAAAGGCTAGAGGAGAATCTCAAGTTGGTTATGGAGAATCCTCTTGATGATATGAATAGGAATTTATAATTTGATCTCCGTATGAGTCTCTCGCTCTCTTCATATAGATCAAGTCCTCTTTTGCTCTCCATTGACAAGTCTAATAGTTCTATAAGCGTAGCAATTCCTCCATCTCATTGACTTTGTCATCTCTTCAATAATTACTGCTTTTCCATTCCTGAAACACACTTATTGCACACGTTAAATAGCAACACACGTTTGTCATCATCAAAATAAAGATCCTAGATCGTTGCTTCCAATAATCTCCCCCTTTTGATGATGACAAAACCATAAAAGATTTGAGCAAATAAATGCACGTGTCTGAGGTGTGATGGAGGATGTAATGCGTATGATGTATACAATGAGCAAATAGATTCAAGCATTACTAGCATGCACAATATAACAATGAAGTAAGCATGCTCGACCGTTTTCCAAGATCCCCCTATTCATGTATTTTCAATTCTCCCCCTTCAACAAATAACACCATTTGATACCAAATCTTTTTCCAACCTTCTACCCCTTTTGTTATCATCAAAAGTGGATTAATGAAGTCAAACTAATATCACATGAAAAAATAAGGCATTATTGATTATAGATAGTACTTGCATGTCATTTTCCATAAAGTAGCCAATTCAATTTCAAATAAAGTCATAATATAGACTTCATCACCATTGTGTTTGTGTGATAACATAAACATTGAAGTACAAAGGGAGATTAGATCTAGAACATCAACCAAAACCAATCCACATTTTCCAATTATCATGAATATCACTACGATTGATTTTTTCCACCTCATTTGAAATGAGTTCAATGTACCAAACCCCAAAACATAGCCTATAAGGACTTTTAGATGTGGGGTGGCATTGCTTAACGAGTAAAATACACCAACACTAAAGAATACCCATAAAGCGTATGTTGGATACCCGTGGGTAGTGATTTTGCCATGAATTGTATCCATTTTACACACGGAGCAATTTTCATGTATTTTTTTCATATTCAATTCTTTTTGTGCTCAATTTTTATTCAAGGCAATACACATCATATTCCGTAGATTATTCAGTTTTGTTCATCCTACATTCACTTTCCAATATTCATAAAAAGAATCTCCAACGTACAACTAAGTTTAATATTCGTGGAAGTGATGTAGGTGTAGAAATCAAATTAATCATTTCATGAAACATGTCAGGGCTACTAAATAGAGTCTAGCATGCTCATGTAGCAATAACGATAATATAATGATTTCTACAAAGGATATGAATGAACGTTCAAAAATACCACTTATAATGAATCATAAAGAGGTATTCATTAAGCACAATTTTTTTTGGTTTTTCAATTTTTTTTTGCTTTTATAAATAACTAAAACAAATCTAAAAAGCAAACAAATAAAAATTAAATCAAGCACACAAACAATCTAGGAAGGTACGCAATGAAGGCAAAGAGGGAAAAGATATACCTTCGAGTTGCTATTTGACTAAGGAGCTAAAAGAATGAGACCTTAAATTCAATGCTCCTCGCCAAATCTCCATCTCACCAACATGAAAGGTGTATCCAACAAGGTCTGCTAGTGTTGCCATTAAAGTTTTAGGAACCCACACTTGTTTGAACTTTATGTTTGTGTTCCTAAACTTACCATAATAGGATGTGTGACCAACACTATCACAAGTAAATTACTTTGCATGCATATTTTTCACAATAGAAGGTACATTGTGGAATTGCTTAAATTTGGGCTTTTCAATGTTTTTCAAACCAAATCCAAGTCCTCTTCTATTATTGCCATGTAATTGATTTACAATCATGGTATCCAGAGAATGTTTACCAATTGAAAATTTTCTTAATGATAATTCTAGATTAGAAACTTTGGATTTTAATAATTTATTTTCATCCACAAGCAAGGTGCATTTACTTAGAAAGGCTTTCTTGTTTTCCTCTTCCTTCTTTTCAAATTCATCCATTTTCCTTTTAAGTTCGTTATTTAACATGCACAACTTATCATTAAGCTCGCTAATCACATAGGCTTTTTCAGTTTCGAGCTTAATCAAATCCTGCTTATGCTAACATTATTCAATAAGGAAAGACAAGAAATACATGTAGCTTTTTCAGGCATGCTAGCTTTTCCTTTTTCTAGTGACACACTTTTAGCGTTACAGGCAACAAGTTTCTCTTTAAAAATATCTACTTCATCAAAAATGTCACAGTTTTCTTTTTGTAATTTAAAGCTAGCATTCCTATAGTCATTTAACGTGAGTTCTAGCTCATTAATCTCATTTTGTATTCCTTTACAAACATCTAACAATTCAGCTTTAGTGAAGGAATTTACCTCATCGTTATTTTCCATTAAGCAGACGACATCGGAGTGGGCCACCACCTCTTCATCCTCATCCTCAGCTTCGATGTCATGTCCCAAGTTACCACCTTGGCTTTTCCTTTATCTTTAGCAACCGGAGCAGTCTCTTGTCTGCATTGCTTCGCGAAGTGTCCCTTTTTCCTGCATTTGAAGCATTCAACTCTATTAGCAGAATCTTATTCAGAAGAATTTTTATCATAATTAAAAGTGTTAGAGCGAATGAACCTTTTATGCATTTCTAATCTCCCTTGAGGAGTTCTGACGTACTTTCTAAAATTTCTAACTATTAGCGCTATCTCCTCATTATCATCTTCATCATCGCTAGCTTTCAGAGCAAGTGGCTTTGAAGCTTTTTCCTTCTCCTCAGGTTTCTCTATTTCTTTAATATTTTGCTATGCAAGCTCATGGGACATTAAGTTACATATCAAGTCCTCCACCCTCATATGTGATAGATCCTTTGATTCTTAGATGGCGGTGACTTTAGGCCTGAAAGAGCTTGGCAGTGCTCTTAATATCTTCCTCACCTGTTCAAGGCTAGACTATGGCTTACCGAGCGAGCTAGACTTGTAGACGATATTGGTGAACCTTGCAAACATCTCTGATATGGTCTCTGATGGTAGCATGTAAAATCCCTCGTACTCTGTGCTCAGAAGTGCAAGTCTAGACTCCTTCACCTGTGACGTTCCCTCGTGCGTCACCCCCAATGTATGCCATATTTCTTGCACAGTTAAACGATGCGAGATACGATTATATTCAGATTTATCTAAAGAACAAATAAGCGCATTCATGGCTTTAGCATTAAGAGCATCTAGTCTCCAATCATTGTCATCCCATTTATCATCAGGTTTAAGCATTTCAGTATTTTCAATTTTAATGACAGGTGGCTCATAACCATTTTCAACAATATTCCATGCTTTTTAATCAAACTATATCAAGTAGATTTTCATACAATTTTTCCAATAAGCATAATCTACACCATTAAATCTAGGGGGACGTGATATGGACAGACACTCAGCAAAAGCACAATCAATGGGATTCATGGTCAATCCTAGGCTAGATCCTAACACCTACTCTGTTACCACTTGTTGGATATGGATCCTAGCCTAGAGGGGAGGTGAATATGCTTATAAAAAATTTTCACGCAAATTACGTGAAATCACACGCAGTTAAAATCACAAGCAGAGTAAATAAAATGCAAGCACAGAATATGCAGCAGATTTACCCTGGTTCGGTCGCAGCAACGACCTACTCCAGCCCCCAAGCAAATATTATCATTAATAAGTTCCTTCTGTACACCTACAATGGGGTCCTATCTCCAACTCCCCACCTAGATGTACCACACTCAACAAAGTGCAGAATCCTATCAACCTAGTAAATGCATATCTTTACTACTACAACACGTCAAGACCCTCTTGTCTAGCCCCAACTAGACAAGTCCCATAATAACACGATAACAGTAAAGTTTCCCCTACAGAGATCTACACACAATCACAATTATAATGATAATGTAAAGGGTTCAGAAAAGCTCAGATTATGATGGTGTGTCATCTCTGTCATTCAGTACGGCGTCAACTTCAGTCTGGCACAAGCAGTGTCTCAATCTGACTCCTGGATCTCAAGTTATAGCCCGAATAGCACTCTGGTCTGTGTGTAAGGAAATCCAGTTCAAACTCAATTATTTGGGGGTCTGTGCACACATCAATCCCATAATTTTTGTTTGAATGGAATCATTTCCATGTCAGTACGTTCTAATCATTTTCTTTCACAGCTCGGTTAAAATTTTACATGGGCTTCGCATTCTTCTTCGATGGCTCGACGGCTTCGACTTCGAGTGCTTCTTCTTCTCCGATGGCTTCACTCTGACGGTGGCCCTTCTGCTTCGATGGCAGCTCTGACTTGTGGATCTCCTCGATGGCAGCATGATGATCACCCAGCAGCTTTCGATCTCTCATCGGTAAGAAGTGAAGTTGACAGCTTGGTTCTCGAACACCAGTAGCAAGAGGATCGTGGTGGCTTGGAGATGGGTCGGCAGCTGCAATGGAAGTCTCGCCAGCAGTGTGATTTCGACAGCAGGAAGAGCTTCGAAGGCTACTCGATGGTTCATGATAGCAGAGACTTTCCCTTCTCTGATGACTCGACTTTGTCGTGCGGGATCTTCGACAGCAGCGCTTAATCTCTTCGACATCGACGAGGGATGAAGATGTACGGCAGAGGGAAACAATGGTAGCCGGCTGTTGTACCCCACGGCAGTGAGCTGATTGTGGCAACCTAGCAGTTTGCAGCTTCGTCAATGATCAACTCACGGCAACCTTGCCTGCTTGATGATGAGGAACTCCATGATAGCAGGGTTGATGGCGTCGTCGCTCTTATTTGCTGATGTATGGGCAAGTATCTTGTTGACGTTCTTCTCCTCCTTCAAGATGCGTGACTTGATCTCCTTCTTCAAGATGTAGCTATTGAGTTTGTGATTGGGATGTATAGGTACTTGAAGAGAATGGCTTTGATGCATAAGTTGAAGCTTTGAAAGAGATGCAACAAGATGTTATGGGCTTGGATACATGTAGATTACGGCAAGTAAAGCTAGGGTTTTCTCCTTTTTATTGTTGGCGGCACCTTGGTGTTGGTTGCCTCAAGTTCCCTTTGGAATTTTATATTGGCATGCCGCTCTCCTTCTCTTTAAATGATGGGCTTATTTAGGTTAGGGTTTCTTTTGCTTTAGGTTGTGGCAAGGAGAATGTGGACTTGGGTTTGGTCAGCTATGGGCAAGGGAAAGGCTAGAGGAGAATCTCAAGTTGGTTATAGAGAATCCTCTTGATGATAGGAATAGGAATTTGTAATTTGATCTCCATATGAGTCTCTCCCTCTCTTCATATAGACCAAGTCCTCTTTTGCTCTCCATTGACCAAGTCCAATAGTGCTATATGAGTAGCAATTCCTCCAGCTCATTGTCTTTGTCACATCTTCAATAATTAATGCTTTGCCATTCCTGAAACACACTTAGTGCACCCATTAAATAGCAACACACGTTTGTCATCATCAAACTAAAGATACTAGATCGTTGCTTCCAACAATTTATCGGTGTTTTTAAGACATCCATTCATTGTTTGAAGTGAATTCAAAGTTTTGATTTTCCCCCCAATTTGTTCACCCCTAAACTTTTCTTTCAAACTTCGAATTTCAAAATTCCACCAAATTTCAAATTCTCCATAAGCTCCACACATCCTAGTCAGCGTCCTAGTCAGCAAAGTTTGTCCTAGTCAAAAGCAGTAACACGTAGGAAAAACATTCAAAAAAGGTCCTCAAATGTATAATAGATATCATGTTTACATCAAAGATTAAATTAAATTACTATATAGAAATTGTAATTATTGATTGCAGAATATACATCAAGTTATAAGTTATAGTATATCAGTAGCATGTTATCTTTAAATACATATAACTTGATAACTTGAAAAATTGGTTCCAGGATATACATCAAGTTATCAAGTTACATCAAAACTGGAAAAATTGTTGTAAATTGATAACTTGATAACCAATGTATATAGTCGAAAAATTTGTTCCAGGATATGAATTTTAATAATTGGTTCCAGTATATGAATGTGTAATAATTGGTTCCAGGATATACATCAAATTATCAAGTTAAAAATGAATTTGCATGATACACAAACTTGATACATCAAAGAATAGTTTTTGTGTTAAAACATCAAGCTACATCGAACACTTGGATACATCAAAAAATAGAACACCAAGTTGGACGTTTTAAGTTTTCTTGTTAACTAATAGCTTTCAACTTAAAACATTACATATAGTTAACATCAATTTTTTTTGCTTGGAAACATCGCTTGGATACAACTTAAAACATCAAGTTTTTTCCTGGAACCCAAAAACATCAACTTAAAACTTGGATGATATCTGCAACACAAAAATATCATGGAATCCAAATCAAAAACATTGAGGATGATTAGTTAACATGATAGTAGTTAACATAAAACGGTGAGGATTAAACCCAAATCAAAAAAATAAAGGGATATCTTTCTGAAATCCGGCCATAAATTAACAAATGCAATGAATGACTGTATCAGTCCGTAGCTAAATTTGAAACATATTAAGCTACAGCCATAGTCACACTAATCACTAGCTTACTTGCTATATCCTGAGTCTCTTTCTTAGCCTCGATTGGATGCTTCTTGAATAGTTGACGCACACGCACACATACAAACCTATCATTTTATGCCACTGAATGTAATCAATTTGATACAAAATTGAGCTTATGTTGCATATGCATATGGATGATTGACGTTCCCCACGGTTTCGTATGTGATCATGCAAGTGCAATATTGGATTAGGGGCGTGAGATTTAAATATTTGTAACCGCAAGTGCACGGTGTTGTAGTGTGGCTTGGGGGTCGAACTCAAGGAGGCGTGGTTGCACCTGTGTCAAAAAGGACCAAATTCACCCCATGGGTGAGCTAGCTTGGATCAGTAGATGGGTTATCACAGAAATTGAATGCGAGGGATAAACAATATAAAGGGAAACCCGGGACTTCGGTTTCCACCCTATCATGTGATTCTCGCTAATACGACCGGCGGATGGGATAACGATCGGAATTTGGGTCTAATGGTGAGACGTTGCCTTTATGAGTGATACCAACGTCCCATGGGCCCGATATTCCGGTCGGTGCCCAGGATGATACGCCGGACTACCCGGGTTCGATCTGTGGGCATACCCATGTCCATTAACACTGACCGACTCCGGGAGCATTAAGCTCGCAACGATAACTCCCAACATCTCATCCTGCCGCTCCCGCGCGCTAGGATTCGATGTCTACGTGATGGGCGTGAGCTATGGCTAGGGAGTCAACTGCCAAGTTTATTCCCCCTTGGCCCAATGGTCAAAGGCGGTCTTTTTCCCGCCGATGACAATAAAACACCCCGCGTAACTAATAGATTCCTAATCCCTATCGATATCATAGTCCAATGGACGCATTAGGGAGAACCCACGAAGGGGTTTCCACCAAAATCCCAGATTAGGGAACTACTCACACATATTAGCTAAAAAGCAATCTAAATGAAAATCGACCGCTAAAAACATAATCAGGCGAATGAAATGCAATAGTAGCAATGCAATTAAGATAATATCAAGGTTTGGTAAAGATCGGAACACTTACAAATGACTAGAAAATTACAGTCGTCACAAGAGAGAAAAACAGTAAAAAATACAACAACACTCGTTTCTGAAAACCTAGGGCTTATATTTATAGAAAACGACATCACCCGATCATGTGAAGAATCACCCGATCGGGTGACCTGCTTCGTTCATGTTGGGGTTTTGGCGGACCCCCAGAGCTCGGATCTGTGTCCGTCCTAAGTCGGACGGACCACAGAAGCACCAAAGCGCAGCGGAAATCGAAAATCAAAATTTTCTAGACTAGATAAACTATTTAGTTATGCTCTGAGGGAGCCAGAACCTTGCCCGATCTATGCCAACTTGGGGTGGATCTGACCACCCCAAGAGGGATCTACTCTAAAGCGACTAATTCAAATCTACACTACAATTACTTAACCACATACCCGGAATCTTGGCCCTGAAGCAGGCAAGATGTACCGCACCGTCTTCAAAAGCTCCTCGTAGCTGAGCCACCTTGACTCGATCCGCCTGAGCCGCCTTGCACCCTCGCACCGATCCGCCCGAGCCGACTTTCGCCTCCGAGCCGATCACACACGGTAGAAAGTTTCACTTGAGAAGAACCCGCATCTTAGACGTCCAGATCAAAATCCAAACCCCCTTTGTAGTATTGATAGGACTACTCCAGAGAATAGGAAGAGAGAGAGAGAATAATTTAGTCACCGATTGAGCTTGCTCTAAAATTCTGGAGCTACTCGATCGATGACTTGGTGTGTTTTTCAACGAAGAGAGTGCACCCCTATTTATATATGGAGTCGGCACTCACTCTTTCATTGCGAGCAATGTTGGACTATTGCTAATAGGAGAAAAAAATCAATTAAGCCAATTTGGCTTAATTTCTAGTTTAAGTGAGCTTTTCATATAAGCAAACTTTAACTAATTAATTCTCTTTGCTCATTGAACTTTAGACACGAAACGAGCTATCAATTCGAAGGGCTTCGAATGGTGAATGCGTAGGAACCGACGACGACGAATTTCGACTTCGTTTGACCCCTCAAACAATTGCCCAAAGTTGGTCAAATAATCGATTTTCGTAGCCGTCATTTGGGGTTTAAAAAAACCTAAATGACTTAAGTTGCGGGCGCGCCCGCTAGCGGGTGTGCGTGCCTACCCAAGGAGACAGGGTCGGGCCGCACGCCCGTTGCCGCAGCGGGCCGTGCCTGCTGCAAGCAGCAGAGGGCACGGCCAGCCCGCTGCAAGCAGAGGGCCGTGCCTGCTGCAACAGCGGGCGCCCGTCCACTGCGGCAGTGGGCCACGCCCGATCCTGCAGCAGGCGCCCGCCCGCTGCAGTCAGCGGGCTGTGCCCACTACTACCAGCGGGCTGCGCCCATTGACGTGCCCCGCCACGCCGGCGGTGGAGTTCCGCGTGGCAGCGGGGGCAGGGTTTAGAAATTTGTAACCGCAAGCGCACGGTGTTGTAGTGTGGCTTGGGGGTCGAACACAGGGAGGCTAGGATGTGCTTGTGTCAAGGAGGACCAAAATCACCCCGTGGGCGAGCTAGCCCGAATCGGTAAATGGTTGTCACGGAAAGGAATGATGGGTATGAACAATAAGAAGTAAACCCGGGACTCTGGTTTCCACTCCAACGAGCGACTCTCGCCGATACGGCCTACGGGTAGGATAGCGATCAGAATTAGGGTCTAATGGTGGGACGTTGCCTCTGAAAGTGGTACCGGCATCCCATGGGCCCGATATTCCAGTCGGTGCCCAGGATGATACACCGGACTTCCCAGATTCGATCAGTGGGCACTCCCGTGTCCATTAACAATGATCGATTCCGGGAGCACTAAGCTCGCAACGATAACTCCCAACGTCTCATCCTGCCGCTCCCACGTGCTAGGATTCGGCGTCTACGCTAAGGGCGTGAGCTATGGCTAGGGAGTCAACCGCCAAGTTTATTCCCCCTTGGCCCAACGGTCAAAGGCGGTCTTTTTCCCGCCGATGACAATGAAACACCCCGCGTAACCGTTAGATTCCTAATCCCTATCGATTTCCTAACCCTATGGATGCATCGGGAAGAGCCCCCGAAGGGGTTTCCACCAAAATCCAAGATTTGGGAACTACTCACAAAAATTCATTAAAAAGCGATCTAAATGAAAATTAACCGTTGGAATCATAATCAGATGATTGGAATGCAGAAGTAATAGAGTAATTAAGACAATACTAAAATTTTAGAAAGATCCGAAAACTTACAAAAGAACAGTAATTACAGCCGTCACAATGGGAGAAAACAGTAAAAACTAGCAGCTCCCCCTGGTTCTGGAACCCTAGGGGTTCTATTTATAGACTCTCGTATCACCCGATCGGTTGACAAGTCAACCGATCGGGTGATCCGTTACAGATAATGAACAGAAAACGGTGAGCTTTCACCCGGTCATATGAACCGGTCGGGTGAGTTCTTGGAGTGACCGGTTGGATCTTGGCGCCATCAGGTGAAGTGATCGGTTGGGTGCCCGTGTCTTCAGCTCCTCAGCATCAGCTACAGATGAACCGATCGGGTGAGAGTCACCCGATCGGTTGGAATTTTGCTCGAAAAAACAGAGAACAGGCCCCCGCTGAACCGGCCTGCGAACTGGTCGGGTGACTTTCACTTGAGCTCCGGCTGAGACCGGGTGGTGCACGCGTGCATCACCCGATCGGTTGGAGATGACCAACCGACCGGGTGAGGGGCTGAAAGATGTATTCTTTGACGTTTGACCCCCTGGATCACGCGTGACTCCTCCCGTTGCTCCGGGGACTTGAGATATCGTCGTTAAACGTCCCCTACGCGGTCAATCTCCTGCAAACATGAAGAAACAAAGAAAAGTGAAAGAAAACGAGAAAATACAAGAAAACGAATAAAAGACGGCGGAAAAAAACGGAGAAACACAAAAGAAAACGTGCGTGAATATATGAAATATAACCGCACGTCAAAATCCCCCAAGCTGAACTCTTCCTCGTCCTCGAGGAAGACGAGTGAGAGTAGGAGCTCGGAGGGAGAAAATAGAGAGGAAGAACGAAAAAGAAAACTCTATATCCTAGATCGTCCGTCAGAGCCAACAAAATCAAAAACGACACACCAAGCAAGCAAACGTCAAATCACATCACCAAACCCAGGAAAACGAGTCCAAACAAGTGCCGTGGGCCCACGCGGTGAAGCGCGAGTGAGTGTGGTCGTGCGCTAGCAGTCGGTGTCGCTTTCTACAATGTGCCATGAGCTCATATACGTAAATCCAGGAAATGACCCAAATACCAATTCGAATTTGAAATTGCGGTGAATATTAGTTCAAGCATGCACGAGAAGAGTATAAGAAGTGAAGCGTATCATGCATCGGGGACTCCACAACTAGGGTCAAGGAAATCATGCCACTATAGCCTAGATACTAGCTAAAAAGTTCCTAAGCCAAGTGTTTTCGAAAACGATGGGGGTTGAGATGATGTGGAGAAGAACACTCGGTGCAAATTCTCGCCTTCCCTTTATTCTCGAAAAGTAGGAAAATATTCACACTTGAATTTTTTTTTTGGTTTTGGGTATTTGTATTTTTTTTGGCTTTTTGGCTATACAATTTTTTTCTTTTCTTTTCTTTTTTGGGTTTTTCTTTTCTTTTCTCTTTTTTTTTGGATTTTTGGGTTTTTGGCTATACACATGTGTACTCTCCCAAGTGGGAGAACGGTACACGACGAGGGGATTTGCACCAAGTAAAACAAAAAAAGAAGTCGAAATCTAAACACTTGGGCAAAGGAAACTATTCTCGCTAAATAGAGAATAGGCTAAATGGGTTATCCTAGTCCTTAATTGTGGAATCCCGACGCAATGCGAATTGAAATATACGATATTAATATAGCATGCATATAGTAGAAGCAAATACCGCATATTCAAATCGAAGCATGATAATCTAGGGGTCATTCCTGGACAGGTATATAAAGTAAAATCACAGAGTAGAAGCACACCAAACAGATAGGCACGACGCACGACTCAAAAAGCTAAGTGGACCCACGATGCGTGAAATGCAAGAGGACTCGAAATCCTAGGGTCAGTGAGTGTGATTATCGAAGCCATGCTAGGTGTGTGTGATTTCGTGGCGATTCATCATAGGGTTCATTTCTAGGAGAAAGAGATAAAAGAAGAGAAGAGAGAAAAAAAAGAAAAAATAAAAAACACGATGAAAACGACACAAAAACGAAAAAGAAGGACTCAAATGACGCACATAGTGCGACTCCCCCAAGCTGAAGCTTGCATTGCCCTCAATGCAATATGAGTGAGTACGGGAGGGCAATGAAGATGGGGGGAATACGCACCGACACAAAAAGAAATGAAAACGAGGAAAACACAGAGATGAAACTGAAAATAAAGAAAGAATGTAACGACCACTTTTCGTCGTACGTTGTTCGTGCACGTGCTTTTGGCCGTGCACGAGTTTGCTTTAGACTTTATTTGTTTGTGAACACTTTTGTGTGATATGCCGTTGCGAACGTCTCTGAGAGTATTAAATGGTGGCACTATATTGGAACGACGTTCTCGAGTCGTTTTTCCACAATTTAATCTTACTCGATGAGACGTGACGATTCTCACTCTTGACGGGAGACGTTTCTATTTTTAGTTCCGTCGTCCGACGTCAAAACTGAGATCCGTCTTCTTAGTTAGCTCACATTCGTCGCCACGATCACCCCGATATTTATTTTATAATTTTTGGAGTTCATTTGACCACTTTTATAATTTTTACAAGTTTTATAATATTTTTAATAATTTATTTTTAACTAATTTCGGCCAAATAAAATTTATTTGAGTTTTAAACGTTTTAAAGAATTTTTGAGCCAATTTCCAGCTCATTTGGACCAGGTCAAATCCTAGAATGGGTTGGAGAAGTTTAAATTCAAATTTTAAATCTTTTTGAATTCTAATCCTATTAGATTTAGCCCTAGACCAAGTCAACCCACCTATACTATATAAGCAACCCCTAGCAAGTCCTATTTTCCAAAGAAATTAGCCCTAGCCTCTTCCAAACTCATTTTGGACGTTGCGACGATTCGTCGCAACGTTGCGACGAACGGCGGCCGCACGACCGAAGAAACGAGGCCAAAACCCCCGCTACGACCGCTGGCCGCCCCCGCACCAAGCTTGGCCCGCATCGCTGCACAGCCGCTCCGCTCAATTCCTCCGCACCGACCGAAGGGAGCTCTCGGTCAGACCGAGAGCTCAAGCGCCCGCCCCGCACCGCAGCTGTCGCCCGCTTCGTCCCCCGCTCCGCTCCGTGCCCGACCGAAGGCCCCGCCCGCTGTGACCGAGCGCCCGAGCGCTGTAGCGCTGCAACGCTGTCTCGCCCGCATCCTAGCGAACGACCGAGGGTCTCTATCGGTCTGACCGAAGGAAAGTGCCGCACCCGAGCTGCTGCACGCCCCCAACGCTGCAACAGCGCCGCCCACCGTGTCTGACCGAGCCATCACCCCGCACCGAGGCTGTACGACCGACGGCCATTCGTCGCAACCCCGCACCCGTCGCACCACTTGCCTCCGTGGGCCCCCCAAGTTCTCCAGAGTTATTGTGGGTCCCCCAAAGGCCCCTAGGACTGATGTGGGCCCCACCTAGGTGCTTGCCCTTCGAGGATTCGTCGCGTTCGACGTCATCGCACGTCGTAGCCCGTCGTCGCACGTGCGAGCTTTGGAATCTGGAATCGTCGCCCGGGTTATCTTCTCTGAAATTTCCAGCGAGGAATCTAATTGGAATCTGGACTTGGAGCGCGATCTATTATTCCAACCCCCGGCGTCGCTACCCGACGCCGGTGTAGCTTTCGCGTCGTGTTGAGGTAACGTTTTGCACCCCTAGGACCCCCAACCCAATTGCATGCTAATAAAGACTAAAAATCAGTATTTTAAAGTATTTTTAAATGTTTTAGAATCACTAATCAAGATTAATAAAACGGATGTAGGCCGGTGGACTTGTGCACGTAGGAATCGTGACTTTGGACTCGTTGGACGGCGTTTTCTTGACGTGATAGTTGCAGGCAAGTGAAACTTGCCAACTCTTGTGTAGGGCCATGTTTTAGGCCACTTACTTGTTTTTAGCGTAAAAGAGACTAGTCAGTGAAATGATAGCTGGCTAGACGCCTACTTGATCTAGTTTGACAACGAAACTAGATCCGACACCTAAATGATCTAGTTTGACAACGAAACTAGATCCGACACCTAAATGATCTAGCTTGACAACGAAGCTAGATCCAACCCCTTAAAATTGTTGTTCATGCATGCTAAAATGTCACGTTTACTTTCCTTACCTGTACGCTTTACTTTAACTGCCATGTCATGTCATCCATGCATTGAATGTTGCATTCGTAGCACACGCTACATACTTGTACTTGCTTGTCCCGGGCTAGGTGCACCCCTATGCCATACTTGTTAAAGACACTTCCTGGCTCGTGATCCAGAAGCGAGCATTACCGTTCGGGGGTAAGGCCCTGGCTCGATACACGTGGAGGGGTAGGGTTGAGCGACCACTCAGCGTAAAAGTGTGCCCGTACAGCCTCTTTAGCTGTAAGGCGTGAACTCTGTGCACGAGGTACTTACTTTTCTTGTCTTGTACTTGTCTTGTGAATGTCATGCCATGCTCGTACTTTTACTCGCTTTACTTTACCTGTTGCACTCTTACTTTAACTGCCATGTCATTTGCATCATGCTAGAACTGCTAGGTTGCTTTACTTTCAGTTTCACTTGCACAAGTCTTCCAGACTTGCTGACATGTGCCCCTTGCTCTTTTGGGTGTCACATGTTAGACCTGAGCCAGAGATCGTTGCTGTGTACGTGATGAGTTGCCGACGCTGAGTCTGAGTCCATGGCTGCCCAGGAGGATTTTGGTGGACACCGGTGACCATGCTTTGAGTTTTTGTTGAGCCTTATGTTGTTTTAGGCCTTTTGTTAGTCGTTGGTGCGTAGCACCGTTGTTTTGTACCTTGTACTTTTGTTGGCCATGTTTGGGCCTTTAGTCTCTTTTCTTTTAGCCTGGTGGCTTTTTCTGCGATGTTGGAAACTTATTTTATGGATATTCTGAGATATTTCTTTTGTCTCATTTCATTGTTATTATCTTTGTTTCGTTAGCGTTGCAAGGACCTGCAGTTTTAAGTTTGATTGACGCTTATCGGACTTGCGGCTTTGTAGCCTCAAGTCTGAGCGGACCTTCTCACGCTTCGCCTCCACGTTTTGGGAAGCGGGGCGTGACAGGTTTTGTTGGTGGCCCATGCAGGTCCAATCTTGCAATTGCGAATTAACGGAACAACGATAATAACGGAATGTCCATTAAATAAATTGCAACATCCGAATCAGAAGCCCTGAGTTTAGTCGTTTTTAGGACACTAGGTGATGAGAAGACTTAGTTAGACGTCTGTGCTTGCTAATTTGAGGCCTCTGATTGATAGTTAGACCCCCTTTCTGGCAATTGATTTAATCGTCGTAGGAGTTACCTTAGTGGTTCATGTCTACCCCTGACCATATTAGACTTCTAGATTTTCCTTCGGTCGTTCGCTGTTGGGTTCATCGATTTCGGACCAAGCTGAACGCATTTCCTTACCGTCTAACCTTTAGAGGTCTTAGCGCCTAGTTCCTAATCTTTAGTTGGTCGACCGTAGGAGTTTCCCCGTAGCCTCTTCTGATTCATATCCTAGGCGTATGAATGTTTTGATCATCCGACCAATTTCCTTGCCTCGATACACGAGATCGCCTCATGACGATCGTCGTCCTTTTTCGAAACTCTCCATTATGAACTTTTAAACTCTTGAAAGTATTTTACGATTTCCTTTTTCCCTAAGTTTAATTTTGTTCAAAATTTTAATATACTTATACTTCATACTTCTTCATTGATTTAAATTTTAAAAACGTTTGTCGGAATTTTGAACTCTAGCTTATAATATTTTTCCCAGCCTATGTTTTCGTACTCATGTCGTCTTTTCATATATTACTTTTATTCTGAACCGTACTTTTATTTTGCTCAGTTCGATTTATAATTTTCCCTCTTATTTATGCCATTTGAATAATACATCGTGTTTACTTTTAATATACTTTTCAAGACACATGGAATTTCAGATTTCAGCAAGTTGGTTTTTGACTCGTCGTTTTCGCTACTTCAGACTTTTGCAAAAGTACTATTTTCATAACCACTTCCTGATTTAGACCCTCCCTGAATTGATTTTAAAGATTTGCTATTCGATCTTGAAAATTCTTATGCTAAGTTACTACTATTTTCTTTCCGCTCACCATACACGTTTTAGAAAAATTTCTAAACCAAATTGAATTTCAACTATTTTTATAACCGTGCCAGACTTGTTGTGCTCGTGTATTAAGAACCTTGTGTAAATCAGTTTTACATTTTTGGCAAACCTTGGTTTTCTAAAAAGTAGTTTCAAATTGATTATCTTCAATTTTCCATAGCCCAAAGTTTTGAAAGCATTTAACCTAATTTTAAATTCTTCTGTTGCTTGATTCCATTCTTTGACTTTCAAAAACTTTTGGCAACATTTTATTAAATTACTGACTGATAGAATTTTCTAAACCATGTCTTTAATATTCGCGTAAATGATTTTACTTCCTTTCAAAATGATTTTTAGAAACAATAGACCATTTTCTCTTATTAAGAATGATCGACTCAAATTTACTTTGAACAACTCGTTTTATCGATTCCGAAATATTCCTTTTCAGACGAGGATTCTGATTTTGAAGAAAAAAAACAGTTTTCAGATTTCACGTATTCTAGCTTGTGCTACTTACCCTATCTTCTTTTCTATATCCTATATAAGCATCACTATATCCTTTTCCTTCAACCTAAACATCACCATTGAGCCAATGTTCGTCCAACCAAGCTGTCTCCTTGCATTCGCTCTATCTGAACACGTGCTTATCGATCCTTCCCTCGTCACGCTTTCGACCTCCCTCTATTGCTTAGGTATTAGTGCCCGTCAATGTCTATGTCCACCCTAAGTTTTTAGTAGGCCCTTGGACCCTGTGAGGTGTCGTAGTGCACGTGCCTAAGTTGGGTACGTGAGCTTGAATGAGAATTCCCATAGTATATTGGTGCTTGCCTATTGTGTGGTATATATATATATACTCGGAGTTATTCGTGATAGTATGAAGTTGTTGTGTGTTAGTAATTATAGATTTTTGTGTGGATAGCTATACTATACTAGGGATGCCGGTGTATATAAGAGCTAGCGTTGAAATATCTAATGGAATGTATGTAGTAAGAGATACTGATAATGGTTGAAATAAAATGATTGGTAAAGTTATGAGTGTGCTAAGTGTGATAATAATAAGTGTATGTATAGTAAGTAAGTAGGCCTATTGAGTGACCCATATATTATTACGTGAGAGTATTGTGCTCGTAGGTAAATATATATAGTGTTTAGACGTAAGTAGTTATGTTTTGTTGCCTGAGTATATATGTGATATACATATAGTATTAGGGTTATAATTTTGATTGGTATTGTTGCTTTTACGGGATGTTGCATGCGTGCATACCGTGAGGTATCCACGACTATTGCACATCTTAATTATGTACGTGTGGATGTGTTAGAATACTAATTATAGGTAGTAGGCTATGGTGTGAATATATATGTTACATGTGGGAGACTATACGATGAATACGTATGCATGTATTAGGGAGCGTATTATAATTATACGTATGTTGATGTCTATATTATTATTATTATGGTGTATAAATTGATTGAACTACGTGAGTATTGCCTGACTAAATATTAAGTGTGATTGATCTAGGGAATGTATATGGTTGTATTGGTAGACGTATAAATATTGGAATGGTATTGGTATAGGTATGAATGCCGTGCTACGTATATAGAATATCCTGATATGTGTATTGAGTCTCACTCAAGCTTGAGTGAGTATACTCTAAGTATATTGAATGTATGATTGTAGTTTGAATATAGAAATGCTTGATGTATGTATGGTGATAGAAGTGTTTGTGCCTGGTTGTGCTACGCACATGATTGTGGGTCGCTACGCCAGTATATAGTTAAAGGTGTTGGTCTTGCGATATAGCTAAATACTAAGGACTTGTTATGTGAACGTATGTGTACTAGCTAAAAATTAGGTGTGTTTGTGTGCTAGTTATATAATAGTATGATTGGTATGCGTAAATGAAATACTAGCGTGTATGGGAGTGCACCATGCACGGGTAAGTATGTGCTTAGCTATAGGTGTGGATGACTATGGTATATGTGGCGTGTCGTAAATATAGTTATAGGACCGAATGTGATGTGAATATACGGTGAAATTATTGCATGCATTTGTATGACTATATATTGTGAAATTATAGTAGTGGTGAATGTATATTAGATATAGTGAACTTGATTTAATAATGGTCTGGTGTGACTATATGTGCTGAGATGTTTGGTATTGGATGAATATTAGAGGGTAGTGTACCCTTGATGTTTGTGCATAGGAAGCTACACATAGGTAGAGCGATGATTGTATTGGCTAAAGCGTGAAACTATCATTATATAAGTATCTGAAATATTGTTTTGTGATTAGGTAGGTAGTAGCTATATAAGGGATGCATGCTTATATATATGATTGAAATACGTGTATGAGTTTGACTGACTATAATAGGTATAAGTATATGACGTACGTGAATGGATATGTATACGTGTTGGTAGTATTAATGTTTGACTACCTAGTGCATATATAAGCATTTGTAATGACTATACCTGGTTTAAATTAGTATGACTTGAATGGGGTAGTTACTAGAGCGACTAGCTATATTAGAAGGTCCGAGGACGGACTTTATTCTAAGGTGGGGAGGATGTAACGACCACTTTTCGTCGTACGTTGTTCGTGCACGTGCTTTTGGCCGTGCACGAGTTTGCTTTAGACTTTATTTGTTTGTGAACACTTTTGTGTGATATGCCGTTGCGAACGTCTCTGAGAGTATTAAATGGTGGCACTATATTGGAACGACGTTCTCGAGTCGTTTTTCCACAATTTAATCTTACTCGATGAGACGTGACGATTCTCACTCTTGACGGGAGACGTTTCTATTTTTAGTTCCGTCGTCCGACGTCAAAACTGAGATCCGTCTTCTTAGTTAGCTCACATTCGTCGCCACGATCACCCCGATATTTATTTTATAATTTTTGGAGTTCATTTGACCACTTTTATAATTTTTACAAGTTTTATAATATTTTTAATAATTTATTTTTAAATTAATTTCGGCCAAATAAAATTTATTTGAGTTTTAAACGTTTTAAAGAATTTTTGAGCCAATTTCCAGCTCATTTGGACCAGGTCAAATCCTAGAATGGGTTGGAGAAGTTTAAATTCAAATTTTAAATCTTTTTGAATTCTAATCCTATTAGATTTAGCCCTAGACCAAGTCAACCCACCTATACTATATAAGCAACCCCTAGCAAGTCCTATTTTCCAAAGAAATTAGCCCTAGCCTCTTCCAAACTCATTTTGGACGTTGCGACGATTCGTCGCAACGTTGCGACGAACGGCGGCCGCACGACCGAAGAAACGAGGCCAAAACCCCCGCTCCGACCGCTGGCCGCCCCCGCACCAAGCTTGGCCCGCATCGCTGCACAGCCGCTCCGCTCAATTCCTCCGCACCGACCGAAGGGAGCTCTCGGTCAGACCGAGAGCTCAAGCGCCCGCACCGCACCGCAGCTGTCGCCCGCTTCGTCCCCCGCTCCGCTCCGTGCCCGACCGAAGGCCCCGCCCGCTGTGACCGAGCGCCCGAGCGCTGCAGCGCTGCAACGCTGTCTCGCCCGCATCCTAGCGAACGACCGAGGGTCTCTATCGGTCTGACCGAAGGAAAGTGCCGCACCCGAGCTGCTGCACGCCCCCAACGCTGCAACAGCGCCGCCCACCATGTCTGACCGAGCCATCACCCCGCACCGAGGCTGTACGACCGACGGCCATTCGTCGCAACCCCGCACCCGTCGCACCACTTGCCTCCGTGGGCCCCCCAAGTTCTCCAGAGTTATTGTGGGTCCCCCAAAGGCCCCTAGGACTGATGTGGGCCCCACCTAGGTGCTTGCCCTTCGAGGATTCGTCGCGTTCGACGTCATCGCACGTCGTAGCCCGTCGTCGCACGTGCGAGCTTTGGAATCTGGAATCGTCGCCCGGGTTATCTTCTCTGAAATTTCCAGCGAGGAATCTAATTGGAATCTGGACTTGGAGCGCGATCTATTATTCCAACCCCCGGCGTCGCTACCCGACGCCGGTGTAGCTTTCGCGTCGTGTTGAGGTAACGTTTTTCACCCCTAGGACCCCCAACCCAATTGCATGCTAATAAAGACTAAAAATCAGTATTTTAAAGTATTTTTAAATGTTTTAGAATCACTAATCAAGATTAATAAAACGGATGTAGGCCGGTGGACTTGTGCACGTAGGAATCGTGACTTTGGACTCGTTGGACGGCGTTTTCTTGACGTGATAGTTGCAGGCAAGTGAAACTTGCCAACTCTTGTGTAGGGCCATGTTTTAGGCCACTTACTTGTTTTTAGCGTAAATGAGACTAGTCAGTGAAATGATAGCTGGCTAGACGCCTACTTGATCTAGTTTGACAACGAAACTAGATCCGACACCTAAATGATCTAGTTTGACAACGAAACTAGATCCGACACCTAAATGATCTAGCTTGACAACGAAGCTAGATCCAACCCCTTAAAATTGTTGTTCATGCATGCTAAAATGTCACGTTTACTTTCCTTACCTGTACGCTTTACTTTAACTGCCATGTCATGTCATCCATGCATTGAATGTTGCATTCGTAGCACACGCTACATACTTGTACTTGCTTGTCCCGGGCTAGGTGCACCCCTATGCCATACTTGTTAAAGACACTTCCTGGCTCGTGATCCAGAAGCGAGCATTACCGTTCGGGGGTAAGGCCCTGGCTCGATACACGTGGAGGGGTAGGGTTGAGCGACCACTCAGCGTAAAAGTGTGCCCGTACAGCCTCTTTAGCTGTAAGGCGTGAACTCTGTGCACGAGGTACTTACTTTTCTTGTCTTGTACTTGTCTTGTGAATGTCATGCCATGCTCGTACTTTTACTCGCTTTACTTTACCTGTTGCACTCTTACTTTAACTGCCATGTCATTTGCATCATGCTAGAACTGCTAGGTTGCTTTACTTTCAGTTTCACTTGCACAAGTCTTCCAGACTTGCTGACATGTGCCCCTTGCTCTTTTGGGTGTCACATGTTAGACCTGAGCCAGAGATCGTTGCTGTGTACGTGATGAGTTGCCGACGCTGAGTCTGAGTCCATGGCTGCCCAGGAGGATTTTGGTGGACACCGGTGACCATGCTTTGAGTTTTTGTTGAGCCTTATGTTGTTTTAGGCCTTTTGTTAGTCGTTGGTGCGTAGCACCGTTGTTTTGTACCTTGTACTTTTGTTGGCCATGTTTGGGCCTTTAGTCTCTTTTCTTTTAGCCTGGTGGCTTTTTCTGTGATGTTGGAAACTTATTTTATGGATATTCTGAGATATTTCTTTTGTCTCATTTCATTGTTATTATCTTTGTTTCGTTAGCGTTGCAAGGACCTGCAGTTTTAAGTTTGATTGACACTTATCGGACTTGCGGCTTTGTAGCCTCAAGTCTGAGCGGACCTTCTCACGCTTCGCCTCCACGTTTTGGGAAGCGGGGCGTGACAAAGATCAAAATCAAAATCAAATGACACGAAAATAGAAATAAAACCACACGACACGACACTCAAAAAAGTGAAAAACAAGCACACACACAAAAATGAGAAAAACAACAAAACACGACAACACACCAAAATAGACGTCCCCCCAAGCTAGACCTGACAGTGCTAGCGAATAAAATGTTATCGTGAAATGCAGAAATATGCAAGGGGGAGTCAAAAACAAATAAGGTAAAACCAGAAAGCAGGAGAAGGTGAGTCCTCGTCCTCCTCGGAAGAGGGTGTGATCGGGTGGTCGGGGGAGGCTGGGGGTGTGCGGAGAAGTGGGGAACGAGGTGGAGGAATAGGGGCAGCGGTGGTGTGAACGATAGAAGGAGTGTCGGTGGAGGTGGGTGGTGGTGGTAGGAAGGCGATCAAGGCGGTGGTGAGAGGAATAGAAATGGGGGAAGAAGATGTGGTGGTGACGGTAGTGGGAGGTGGTGGGAGGGATCTGGAACGCACCGGCAATTTACTCCGACGCACATATGGAGTGATGGAGGAAGGGGGTAGCGTGGGTGCGATGGAAGTGGTCGGGAGGGGGGAAGTGGATTCCGAGATGGGATTAGATGAGGGAGGAGAAGAATGTGGTGAGGGGGGTGATGGATGTGGGGATGTGTGGGAGGGTGGAGGAGAAGATCGTCGAGGTGGTGAAGGTGGAGGTGGTGAAGGTGGAGGTGGTCCGTGGATGTGAGTGAGAAGGCGAAGAATGGCGGCCACGTTCCTCTCAAGTGCGAGGAAATGTGGGTGAGTGAGAAAAGAGGACGGTGATGGGTCCGAGGAGGCAGAGGAAATGGCGAGCTCACGAAGGGCAGCGACCTCCCTTTCAAGACCTAGACGGGCAGAGACCTGACGGCGACCAAAAGATGTGGACTGACGTGAGGCAGAAGTGGTGCCGGCAGGTAAGGTCGAAGTGGTGCCGGCGGCGGTGGTCATGCCGGCACAGGAGACAAGGCCAGAAATGGCCGCAAAGAGGTGCTCAGATGTGATGTGCCCCGGAACAAAGACAAGATGACTCGGGCCAGCCCCTATATCTCCCCGAGACGCAGGGATATCCTGCTCGCCCAAGTGGGCGGCAGGGGACGGTGGTCTGCGTGCGTCCACGAGGAGGAAAGGAAGGTTCAACCCCGCTAGGAAGTTGGGATCAGGTGGGAAGGTCCAATCTCCCACAAAAGCAATGGTCATGCGAGCGGGGTTGGGGAGAATGGTGTAAGGGGCTGGGGGTGGCCATAATTGAAGATGAAGCGGCCATCAGAGTAGGGTCTAATCATGTGAATGTGCCGCAGTACATCAATATCTAGCTGTGAGGGTCCTGCGGCAGCGGGAAGATTATTGGGGATGGGAATATGAAATTGGGGGTAAGAGCAGATGATAGTAATGATGCCCCCACAACAAAACTTCCCCTTACCGGCCCGGCTGATCTCGAGTAGCTTGTAAACAAGCCAATCACCGCCATGGATGGGGACGGTAGGGGCCCTGAAGCTAAGTCCATCATCGTCCCGGACAAAAGGGAAAGTCATGGCCCAGAGGATAAAAAGGTCAGGGATAGTCACGGTGCCGGACTCGTCCCTGGGAAAAAATGCAGATGATATGATCCTGTGGGCCAAACGAAACACGGGATGAATGATGGAGGAGGCCTTGGCCCTTCCTCGGGGATAGTCACGGAGCAGTGTGAGGCGGAACCAGAATTGATCGACGTTAAACTCGGGCGTGAACCCGTAGTGTCGGATGGAATCATCCCCAAGATTGGGGAAACCAAATATATCGTTAATTGTGTTCAGATTTGTGGTGACACTCCGGTTACGCACCCGGAATTTAATGATCGACCCGGACTCCCAAACAAGTGTAGAGAGAAATTCGAGGGTGAGTGCCGGGTAGGATATGGCAGAAGCATTAAGGAAGGCTAACCATCCTAAGTTAGCGAAAAGAGATTCGACCTCGGTGTAGACACCGAGATCGATCAGTGTTTGTGTGTGCGGGAACTTAGTCGATAGATGCCCCCGAGCATCGAGCAGACGATAAAAATCCTTGTGTTCCTGGTTCCTAAAGATATACCCATGCGGGCCCAACATTGGGTCCACAGGGGGGATAATAGGTGGGGGAGGGCCAAGTGTAAGTGCTCGTGTGTGGGAAGGGGGACGTGTTTGTTTTCGTCTCTTTCGAGACGGTTCCTCTTCCCGCATAATTCCCTTCCCCTTGTCCTTATCCTTAGCCATGCGTGAGTGTGCGTGTATGAATGAGTGCACAAGTGATGAATGCACACTAACACAAGCAAAATGAGCAAGCACAATTTATAGGGCAAAAGTAGGAATACGAGCGTAGGAGCGAGTGTACCCAAGCGAATTGGCGAAGCTTGCCCGTAGATGTCCCCACACTGCGCAATGAGAGTAGCGTGGAGCCACGGCGACCTCTTTCAGCAAGAATTTCGAATGGGCGTGGTTTGGGGGGAAATTAGGTCAGAAACTCGAGATGGAGGGGAGGGAGAGTGAAAATGATGGAGAGATTGGTGGAGGAGGTGGAGAGAGGGAGTATTGGAGGAGTGGAGGACGTGGGGGAGTGAGAATCGGCCGTTGGGGAGTAGAAGCAGGTGAAACGACGGCGACAATGGCGATCGGGCGAGGGTGAAAACGAACGGGTGGTCGGGGGTTTATATAGGGTTTTAAGTCGAACCGATCGGGTGACTTGTCACCCGATCGGTTGACGGTTAGGTCAAAAATTCTTGCTGAAAAATTGCTACAGGCGAAACGGTCGGTTGACTTTTCAACCGATCGGTTGGCCGCTCCACCCATTTTCCCGAAAATTGAGGGTTGCACACCCGGTCGCTTCAACCGATCGCGCTCGAACTCAACCGATCGGTTGATATTCCCCAAAAACTTCCCGAGAATTCTCCCCAGCTCACCCGGTCAGTCACCCGGTCTCTCCATTCTTCAACCGATCGGTTCATTTGGGGACAGATTTCGGCTTGTATCTGATACATCCCAACCGATCGGTTGAGTTATCACCCGATCGGTTGGGGCTTTGTTTCCTGCAAAAACAAACAGATTTGTCTAAGTCCCTGAACGGATGTTCTCGCGACTGATTTTATTTATAAAAATAGATAAAATAAAGTACAAAAAATAACACTAAAAATTGGGGAAAAGGTTTAGAACATGGGTTGCCTCCCATGAAGCGCACTTGTTTAACGTCGTTGGCTCGTCGCCCGCAAGAGATGTTCACGGTGGTTGATACGGGTGATGCCCGAAGTTCGGCATCTCTTCTTCATTGGAGTTTAAGGCCTTTGGAGTAGTCAGCGGCTGGAGAAAGATTTGCTCGACTACCCTCTCCTTGTTCTTGGGATCCGGGGGCTTCTCTTTCGTATTGGCGCTTACCGCCATCTTCTTAAGGATCCAGACATCGTCTTTGGTGAGGCCCATGGGTTCTTTCCACGCTTTCCTAGCAGGAAGAGCCTTGGGGAACCCGGGAGGGGTCGTTCTTGCTGCACTCGCTTTCCCAGCAGCATCATTGTTCTTAGGGCCGTCTCGGTCTTCTGAATCCTCCAAGTCATCGGGGGGGGGGGGGGGGTTTCTTAAGAGAATCTCCCAGGAGCTCTCTTCAGCAGCTTTTTCTTCTTCCACCTCCAGCAAATTACACCGAGGGTCATCTGGGGGATCGGGATACTTCATGGACAATCCCAGATCAAATTCAACCTTTTCTCCGCTGACGTTTAGCGAAAGTTTTCCGTTCTTCACATCAATCAAAACTCCAGCAGTGGCCATGAAGGGCCGTCCCAGGATGATGGGGGTGTGTGCATCTTCAGGCATGTCCATGACTACAAAGTCCACTGGCACATGCACCCCTTTTACATTAACGGGGAGGTCATCCACAATCCCCACCGGATATTTGACCGACCGGTCAGCAAGTTGTAGGGTCATACCGGTGTGTTCCAAATCACCCATTCCTATCCTTTTATACATCGACAAGGGCATCAAACTTACACTCGCTCCGAGATCGACGAGTGCACGATGAATCTTTACTGCCCCGATCGTGCAAGGAATAGAGAAGCTCCCCGGGTCTTTAAGTTTCGGCGGATTTGCCCTCTGGATGAGAGCGCTACACTCCGCCGTCAACACTACTTTCTCCTTTCTAGACCCTCTCGTCACCAAATCTTTCAGTAATTTTGCATAGGAGGGGATTGTTTCGATTGCTTCCAGGAAGGGGATTTGCAAGCTCAGGTCCTTGACCATGGCGAAGAACTTGCCATATTTCTCGTCGATTTTGGCCTGAGCTAACCGTTGTGGAAATGGCACAACGGGTTTGAACACTTTCGAGCTCACTTCCTCGTTCTTCTTCTTCTCTTCTTCAGAGACTCCCTCCGGAGTCGTAGGATTTGATGACGAAGCACCGGCGTCGTTTGATTTTTCGATCGGTAGCTCCACGACCAACGGTTCTTCCGGTCTGTTAGGGGGCACTCTAGTAGGAATTTGTGTCCCGCTTCTCAGAACGATAGCGGACACATTTGCACTCGTGCACGAGTGCCGACGTTTGGGTTGCTCCCCTCGGGTTCACCTCAGGTTGTGGCGACAATTGGTTTTGTGACCTTGAAAGGTTCGCCACTTGTAACCCCAGCTGGGTTACTTGGTCCGTGAGGGCCCGCTGACCCATTTCCAGCTTCTGATTGATCTTCTCCTGGTTGGTTATATATTGAGTCAAAAGAGACTCAACCGGAGAGACGGCCCTCTGTTGGTCATACTGCTGCTGCTGCTGGATTGGCTGCTGATTCCTGGGGGCGTAAAATTGTTGATGAGGTTTCTGCTGATATGGTTGCTGCTGAATCTGACTCTGCTGTGGCCTAGCTGGCTGATATGTTTGTTGCTGCGGCTGTTGAGGCGGCGGGGGCTGAAATGGTGCCCGGTAACCAAAGTTAGGGTGGTTCCGGTTGTTTGGAGAGTAGGCCGGGTTGGAATTGGTTCTTGGCGGGTACGGCGCATTTCCCGTGGGGTTGTAAAATAGTGCGCTCGCCTGATCCAACGGTGGTGAGATGTCACCACCGTCAAATTCCCCAAAGATTTCGGATTCTACCGCTGAAATCTGCTGAGTACCGGCCCCACCGGCTCCTACCATTAGTGCGGAGATCTGGGTCGAAAGCAAGTCGAACTTGCTTGAAAGTTTGTCGACGTCCTCGACTCTGTGTATACCCCCAGACTTGGGTGTGGCTCTCTCGTCACACCACCGCTCATTGTTGGATGCCATATTTTCCAGAATATGTCCGGCATCTTCCTCGCTCCTTGACATGAAGGAACCCCCAGCCGCGGCGTCCATAGAATATTTCAGGTCATCCCTCAGCCCATTGTAGAACAGATTAATAATCTGCCACTTCAGAAGCTTATGGTGAGGGCATCTTCTTTGCATCTCCTTGTATCTCGTCCAAGCTTCATGCAAGGACTCGTGGCTGGCCTGGGAGAAGGAGGAGATCTCACTCCTCAACTTCATGGTCTTCCTCGGGGGAAAGAACTTCGTAAGAAAAGCATTGGAGAGCTTCCCCCAGGTATTGAAAGTGTTAGGGTCCTTCCCCCTAAGCCATTGCTTGGCTTTGTCCCGAAACGAGAAGGGGAACAGCTTCAGACGGATCGCCTCAGTCGTGACACCATTAATCCGGAAGGTGTCACATTTCTCCAAGAAGGAGTCTAGATGCTCGATCGGGCTCTCCATGGGTGCACCCGCAAACTGGTCCTGCTGGATCCATGTCACTAAAGACGGCTTTAGCTCAAAGCTTTGGGCCGCAATAGCTGGAGAACGGATGGCAGAAGTGGACTCGATAGATGGCATCGAGTACTCCAGCAGGGACTTGTGAGGCATGGTGTTCTCCTCCATGGATTCGGGATCCTCTCTTCTTCGCTTCTCAGCGGACAAGCGCCTAAGGGTGGCGTTAATCTCTGGATCAACGGGAATCAAGTCGTCGGGACTTCTTGAACTCCTGCGCATGAAAAACAACAAACACCCGTGAAGCGACAAGTGGGAAAGAAACAGATAAGATAAGAAATAAAAATAAGAAAAATAAAAAGGAAAAAGGAGAATACGAAAATTATCGCGAGGTAGGGATGAGAGCTAGACACTAGGGTTCAAGAGATCCTAAAATAACAAGCACGTTGCCTCCCCGACAATGGCGCCATAAACTTGACGTGCCCCGCCACGCCGGCGGTGGAGTTCCGCGTGGCAGCGGGGGCAGGGTTTAGAAATTTGTAACCGCAAGCGCACGGTGTTGTAGTGTGGCTTGGGGGTCGAACACAGGGAGGCTAGGATGTGCTTGTGTCAAGGAGGACCAGAATCATCCCGTGTGCGAGCTAGCCCGAATCGGTAAATGGTTGTCACGGAAAGGAATGAAGGGTATGAACAATAAGAAGTAAACCCGGGACTCTGGTTTCCACTCCAACGAGTGACTCTCGCCGATACGGCCTACGGGTAGGATAGCGATCAGAATTAGGGTCTAATGGTGGGACGTTGCCTCTGAAAGTGGTACCGGCATCCCATGGGCTCGATATTCCGGTCGGTGCCCAGGATGATACACCGGACTTCCCGGATTCGATCAGTGGGCACTCCCGTGTCCATTAACACTGATCGATTCCGGGAGCACTAAGCTCACAACGATAACTCCCAAACGTCTCATCCTACTGCTCCCACGTGCTAGGATTCGGCGTCTACGCTAAGGGCGTGAGCTATGGCTAGGGAGTCAACCGCCAAGTTTATTCCCCCTTGGCCCAACGGTCAAAGGCGGTCTTTTTCCCGCCGATGACAATGAAACACCCCGCGTAACCGTTAGATTCCTAATCCCTATCGATTTCCTAACCCTAAGGACGCATCGGGAAGAGCCCCCGAAGGGGTTTCCACCAAAATCCCAGATTTGGGAACTACTCACAAAAATTCATTAAAAAGCGATCTAAATGAAAATTAACCGTTGGAATCATAATCAGACGATTGGAATGCGGAAGTAATAGAGTAATTAAGACAATACTAAAATTTTAGAAAGATCCGAAAACTTACAAAAGAATAGTAATTACAGCTGTCACAATGGGATAAAACAGTAAAAACTAGCAGCTCCCCCTGGTTCTGGAACCCTAGGGGTTCTATTTATAGACTCTCGTATCACCCGATCGGTTGACAAGTCAACCGATCGGGTGATCCGTTACAGATAATGAACAGAAAATGGCAAGCTTTCACCCGGTCATATGAACCGGTCGGGTGAGTTCTTGGAGTGACCGGTTGGATCTTGGCGCCATCAGGTGAAGTGATCGGTTGGGTGCCCGTGTCTTCAGCTCCTCAGCATCAGCTACAAATGAACCGATCGGGTGAGAGTCACCCGATCGGTTGGAATTTTGCTCGAAAAGACAGAGAACAGGCCCCCGCTGAACCGGCCTGTGAACTGGTCGGGTGACTTTCACTTGAGCTCCGGCTGAGACCGGGTGGTGCACGCGTGCATCACCCGATCGGTTGGAGATGACCAACCGACCGGGTGAGGGGCTGAAAGATGTATTCTTTGACGTTTGACCCCCTGGATCATGCGTGACTCCTCCTGTTCCTCCGGGGACTTGAGATATCGTCGTTAAATGTCCCATACGCGGTCAATCTCCTACAAACATGGAGAAACAAAGAAAAGTGAAAGAAAACGAGAAAATACGAGAAAACGAATAAAAGACGACGGAAAAACACGGAGAAACACAAAAGGAAACGTGCGTGAATATATGAAATATAAACGCACGTCACCCGTTTGCCTTTGTCTATGGGCTTATTAGCCCAGTGAGTCTAACCCACTTCGCCTTGGACTGTTTTTGCATTTCCGGGCTCGTTTGAGCTCCGATTTGGACGCGGTTTGAACCTGTGTTTAGAATTGGATGATCCCGTCAGCCAGGTAACCCTTTCTAATATATTTGTTCCAACTAAATTTATTGTAAACAATTTTCGACGCGTTTAATCGTTGTTTGCATCAGATGCAACATATGTCCTTATTGCTATTACGACTAACTTTCACAACAACATTTGTGAATATTAAATATCATCAAATGATATATCTCTCTCTTCTATGTTCCTATTACTAAGACACAAATACTACTCGGTGTGAGACCCTACAGCCTGACCTTACTACAGGTTGGGGCTCGGAACCCCTAGACGACGGTCACTACGAGCAGTAGCTGTCGTCCCTGTTTCAGAATCATCATAACGTGATCGACCCTTTGACAAAAGTATCATTGGGTTTACATTGGATGTGTCAGTGATGAACTCCGTTAGATATAGTCCCTTCGTCAAGACTGTGTTCCTATTGGCATAGGGTAAGGTTTACTGTCAACCCTATCAGACAACATTGGTCAGTATACGGCGGACTTTGTTGTATTCACGTCGTACTTCTTACAACGTACCCTGGCCGAGGATTAACATGAAGACCGTACTGAGCCTGTAACACTAACTTCCCTTTAACAGAAGTGACGAATCCTATCGTAGTCATCTACTCACCTCGAGAGCTTCAGGTGCAACTCAACCTAAGATCTTTCAGCATGCCTAGCCTTGAAGCTAGATCATAGGTCTAAGCTACACGGTTCGCTCACAGGTTCGTACAAATGACTTCAGGTCATAAGGACCAGCTAACCTATCATCACCTTAGAGTTATTAAAGACAGTTTAGTTAAAGTCAACCATTTAATAACTCTAATTTGGTCGTTCAGTGAACTCATTCTCCAATGAGCACCTGTGTCTCATCTCCGACTTCACCAAGTCGAATGACTATGAGATCATCATTACCCTAAGGTAAGACTAAAATACAGTGGTCTATCCGATGTGTCGATATCCAGTTCTCGACACATCTATGACCATGAACCGTTTAAGACTTACGTTTCTATTCGGTCGCTTACGAACTCATAATCGAGATCTCATCTAGATACATAAGGACCTAACTATAAGTCTATGGATATTATCTAAGTATATTAATACAAACGATTTCATACTTAGAATAATACATACCATTTACAGTATCAACAATACATATACTTAGGATAAATTGCCTTATGGGCATATATCCTCCTACAGTTAATCGGCAGCGGTCTTCAGAAACTTATCAGTCTTCAGAAACTTACAGTTAATACGACACGATCGGTTGGAGGAAGCATATCAGTCACTTTGACATTTATATGACAAACCTAAGAATGGTTCTACTAATGAGTATCTACAATGAATTTTAATGGATTAAATAATACATCTCTTGATCACACAGGGTTGATCCTTTGGAAAAATGATCT
Organism: Scilla litardierei; assembly: GCA_030789695.1. Lineage (NCBI taxonomy): Eukaryota > Viridiplantae > Streptophyta > Magnoliopsida > Asparagales > Asparagaceae > Scilla > Scilla litardierei. The sequence continues at coordinate 203,151,613 of CM061141.1, forward strand.
GGATCAATTTTTCCTATCTTTGTATAGCTAACAATTAGCTAATACAACCTAGATGTAGGGTCTAACATTATAATCTATAAGTCAGTCTCAGCTCATTCCACTTTTGTTGTATCAATATGTCAAGTACATACATGACACCCTAAGTCTTTATATATAAGATTAAATCAAAACAATTTTGATTCAATGTTCTATATAGATGATTTATTTAAGGTGGAAATCCTTTTTATTTAGTCCGAAAGACTGGAACCAAGTATACGAGCTGGCTCCCACTGACTTTAAGAATTACCTGGTTAAATACTTCAATATTATATCTAAATCAAATTTAGATTATATATACGAAGATATAACCATTTGATAAGTGCTTTAGATGGAATGTACTAGTGTCAGGTTCGATTTGACGAATGAGTCAAGTCAAGATCGGTTTAAGGAGTCTTAACATTGACTCGCTCAATCAAAATGTCCTACACTGTACTTTTCCCTTAACCACATTTAATATTAACTCTTTAATAACTAAATGCAGTTTATTAAGAATTAATCTTAATATGCGTATGATTGTGATCGTACACAATTTATACGCCCCTGGAACCTATACTTAACTACCAATTGACTATAACATTAAGTCAGCTCAAAAATCAACATTTTCCGAAGCTTCACATCATAATTTCGAGAATTTCGTAACCATCTCAGAAAGCCACAATCACAGAAAATTTAAGCCAATTAAATTTCAACTCAACAGAAAACGCAATTTCTGAGACATTCATTAAAACAACGGATTCATTAAGATGAACCGTAATTTGTTTATCCCATAAACTTTGAGTGTAGAACACTCAATCATTGTTTTCAATCTTCAATAAATGATACATTTTATTTAAATCAAATTCAGTATCATCCCCTTCTCTATCATGTCTCTTGAAGTCGTTTGAACGGCCCTAGCAACAACGATTGCTCAGATTGCCGACCGTCCTCCGCACTTCTCCCAATCTTCGCTTCATTTCAGCCACCTGTATACATTACACAGATGTCTTTTAGTATCTCATACTATATGATTGGAAATAATTACGTTTTATTGAATTGAATTTGTACCTGAGGTGGAGGCATCCGTATGCCCCTTCTTTTTCTCTGCAAGATAGATCTTACAGTTCCTCTTCAGTGGCCAATCTTGTGGCAATGGAAGCACTCAGATTTCGACGGGGCCCCTTTAGTCTTTTTCTTCCCTTTCTTTGCCTTCGCAGGTTGTGGGACCTGCCTCTTCTTACCCTTGCCTTTCGGCTGGTCGGAAGAAGCAGAGCCAACAACCAGTGCAGTCAGCTTCTTCTGAATCTCCTCAAACTGTCTAAGCATATTGAGGAGACCAGGAAGATCTGTTTCAAGACTGTTCATTATAAAAAAAGTGATGAAAGGCTTAAACTCAGGAGGTAAAGACTTCAGGATAATGTCCATGGACATCTCATTGTCCAGGACAAATCCTAACTGGGCGGCGTCCTCTACGTACCCGATCATCTTGATAACATGATCCTGTACGGGCCCTGCCTCCATCTTTGTGCCCCAGAGGTTGCTGGTGGATTCGAACATGGCATCTCGAGATCGCTTGCCGTATAACTCTTGTGCATTGAGAAGCATACTTTGAACATCTATATGTTCATGATTCCTCTGCAGCTCGTTACTCATCAAAGCAAGAGTAAGGCACCTGGCCTTCTCTGCATCCCTCTGGTACAGCTTATAGGCTTCCTTTTCCTCGAAGGTCGAATCTTCATCGGGCTTATCTGGAGCGTCCTCGAACAGTACGTATCCTATCCCGGCTAGGGAAAGGACCAACTTAATGTTCCTAAGCCAGTCTTTGTAGTTCGTTCCATCGAGCACGTTCTTCTCAACCATATATCTAAGTCCCGAATCCATTCTGCATTTTTATAGATACTTTAGTCAGTATATGTTCGTAGTATAGTTTTAATGGTTTTTAATAAAACTATATTCTCCCACTAAATTTATTAAAGCAATAATAATAAACAATTTATTATAAAATAACATTTGTGAGAGAGGGATCCGACTACCCTGAGTCTGACAACCTTGAGTGTGTCTCAACAAGTTGTCAGACTCTGCAGTCGGTAGACGAACTCGTCGTCAATCATATTAGATATGATTCCCTATCGATTTTACCCCTAGTCATTTGTGATCATGAGTGTGCTCAACCGGATCACAATGGCTAGCCTAGTCGGACCCTTGTTTTCGTGTCTAGCCTGATTTGCCCCGCCGCTCGGTGTAGCACGACACGTCGGTTTTGGGTCCGGACTTAGACTACATTCTTGGTTAGACTTACACCGATGCTCGGAGGATGAGTCAACGGTTTCAGTCAGGTCAAGATGTCAATCAAGAAATCGGTTTATATAAGATTGACATGTCACGGCTTGAGTGTAGCTCAACAACCGTAACATATTTCTTACAGTTGCCAACTCCTAAAACAAGGAGGGCTACGATTTATCTTGAACAAGATTATTATCGTATTGACTTAGGTATAGTCGATGGACTTACACAGTCATGAATTGACTTCTTGCGGTCCAGCGGACGCGGCCAGGGAATTGACTAAGCCAGGACCACTTGTTACCCAGTCTAGCTCGGTTGGTCCAACAAACTTAGCCAAGCACATTGATCGGCATCATGATCCATTGAAGGAGTTTTCATCAATTTTATGTTTGTCCAAACAACTAAATGGCTTTTAATTAAGAAAACTAGTTAATCCTTATCAACTAGTGGATCCTAAAATTCGAAATTTTATGGATTGGTTGAACAATTTTTATTTTAGCCATTGATGTTGTCGTTGATCTCCTCCCGCTCTTTTTGCTAATACACAAGGGGGAGAGAATTAATAATGACAATATGCTAAATCATAATTTAAAGCATTTTATCATGAATCTAATTTGATATGTTAGATTCAGGGGGAGTTAAGATATAAAAATGGGTTTAGATCCTAAATTGCAATAATAGGATTCATATTTTATATCTTCCTCGTCTGCTTGATGCGTATGATTATTATTCAATACAGAACTAACGTGTCATCAATGCAGGGGGAATAAGTAAATTTCATTTGGATCATTATTATTGATTATTATTTATGTTGGTTTGTCATCACCAAAAGGGGGAGAATGTTGAGTATTGATTCCCCGGATTTGGTTTTGGTGATGAGCAAACATAAATATCGTGAACTAACTCTTTGTGAGCGCAGTTTTGGAGATCGTCGCCAAATTGCTACGAACATCAAAAGCGACGTCTCAATACTTCTCAAAGCGCGTGATCGTGTGCCTGAAGCTTCGTTGAAGCTCAAGGACCATTTTTGAAGTCAAGAGATTCGGATTGAAGCATTGAAGACGGTTCGACAAGTTTATTTATATAGTCTTCTAGTTTCTTTTCATAGAATGTTAAGCCTTGAGTAGGTCTTACATTATTAGAGCTAGGATTATCATAGAAGAACATAGAAACTTTCCCGAAGCCTTACGCTTCATCTCGCGGCTTCTATCGCATCTTCGTTGGTTCAAGAAGAAGAACCAACCGACTAGATGGCAATCTAGTCGGTCGGCAATCCTTCTTGAACCGAATAGATCTCCTTGCTCAAATTCAGCTCATTCACTGTTTACAGTTAGTCGGTCCAAGAAGGTTCACCGACCGACTAGTGGTCAAACTAGTCGGTTTGGAATCCTTCTTAGACCGACTAGTTGTGTATTCATTTTCACAGCCTAAGCTACTGTTTATCGTAAGTCGGTCCAAGAACATTCATCGATCGACTTGTTGAGAAACTAATCGGTTAGGATTTGTTCTTAGACCGACTAGTTCTCCTTGTAGACAGCCTATCGTTTTTCAACTCTTAGTCGGTCAAAGAACACTCACCGACTGACTAGTTGTCAAACTAGCCGGTTGGCAAGTCTTCTTAGACCGACTAGTTCTATCGACCTGAACTTTATATTCTTGGCCTTTATCCTCTTAGTCGGTCCAAGAAGAATCACCGACCGACTAGTTGTGAAACTAATCGGTCAGTGATCCTTCTTAGACCGATTAAGCTGCTTCAGAATAGAGCCGTTGGAGCATTTATTGCACGAATTTCTTCTCTCTCTTTCTTCTACTCTATATATACTTGGAGAGGTTCTTTCCTAGTATTCAAGGCTGATATTCTAGATGCTTAGAGAAATCAAAGAGGATTCATTCAACTCTTTTCCAAAGCTCTCTCTTCTCACAAGAATCTCTCCCTCAACTTCTTGAGCCCTAATTCCTCAAGAGAGATTCTCTCCATTGTGAGCCTCTCAAGCTAAGAGCTTGATTCAAAGTCACCAATCTCACCCTAGCCATATATTGCTGGTTATCTTTGTGGAGCTAGGGTTTGGTGTCATCTTCTTCCTCAAAATCCTTCTTGCCCTAATATTGGTAAGTTTACTCAAGGCATAAAATTTTGTTGGTAAGTATTTCATTGTTTCATTTACTTTTTTTGCAAGTTGTTACTCTCGGTTTGTGAGAGTTTACTTAGTCTCGGGTTGTGGGATTAAGGTTTTGCTTAGTCCTGGGTTGTGGGATTAAGGTTTTGCGTGTTCCCGGGTTGTGGGATACACGGACATCGATTGTAGGTCGATTGCACTTGTGGGGTTTCCGCAAGTGGGCTAAAGGAAATCTTGGGTTAGCGGTTTCTAACTCAAGTATCCGGAGGGGATCCGGGTGGTTGGGACGTAGGATCACCTGGAACAAGTCGGAAAGACTTGGGTGTATCCGAACCCGTTAATTCGTATTGTTTGCATTGTTTTATTCTTGTTGTTTGTAGTTATTCTGCATTGTTGTTTGTGTTGTACACAATAATTAGGAATAATACTCTTGATTATTTTAAAGTACTATTCACCATTGATGTTGTCGTTGATCTCCTCTTGTTTGAACTTTATGTTTGTGTTCCTAAACTTACCATAATAGGATGTGTGACCAACACTATCACAAGTAAATTACTTTGCATGCATATTTTTCACAATAGAAGGTACATTGTGGAATTGCTTAAATTTGGGCTTTTCAATGTTTTTCAAACCAAATCCAAGTCCTCTTTTATTATTGCCATGTAATTAATTTACAATCATGGTATCCAGAGAATGTTTACCAATTGAAAATTTTCTTAATGATAATTCTAGATTAGAAACTTTGGATTTTAATAATTTATTTTCATCCACAAGCAAGGTGCATTTACTTAGAAAGGCTTTCTTGTTTTCCTCTTCCTTCTTTTCAAATTCATCCATTTTCCTTTTAAGTTCGTTATTTAACATGCACAACTTATCATTAAGCTCTCTAATCATATAGGCTTTTTCAGTTTCGAGCTTAATCAAATCCTGCTTATGCTAATATTATTCAATAAGGAAGGACAAGAAATACATGTAGCTTTTTCAGGCATGCTAGCTTTTCCTTTTTCTAGTGACACACTTTTAGCATTACAGGCAACAAGTTTCTCTTTAAAAATATCTACTTCATCAGAAATGTCACAGTTTTCTTTTTGTAATTTAAAGCTAGCATTCCTATAGTCATTCAACGTGAGTTCTAGCTCATTAATCTCATTTTGTATTCCTTTACAAACATCTAACAATTCAGCTTTAGTGAAGGAATTTACCTCATCGTTATTTTCCATTAAGCAGACGACATTGAAGTGGGCCACCGCCTCTTCATCCTCATCCTCAGCTTCGATGTCATGTCCCAAGTTAGCACCTTGGCTTTTCCTTTATCTTTAGCAACCTGCGCAGTCTCTTGTCTGCATTGCTTCGCGAAGTGTCCCTTTTTCCTGCATTTGAAGCATTCAACTCTATTAGAAGAATCTTATTCAGAAGAATTTTTATCATAATTAAAAGTGTTAGAGCGAATGAACCTTTTATGCATTTCTAATCTCCCTTGAGGAGTTCTGACGTACTTTCTAAAATTTCTAACTATTTGTGCTATCTCCTCAGTATCATCTTCATCTTCGCTAGCTTTCAGAGCAAGTGGCTTTGAAGCTTTTTCCTTCTCCTCAGGTTTCTCTCTTTCTTTAATATTTTGCTATGCAAGCTCATGGGGCATTAAGTTATATATCAAGTCCTCCACCCTCATCTGTGATAGATCCTTTGCTTCTTAAATGGCGGTGACTTTAGGCCTGAAAGAGCTTGGCAGTGCTCTTAATATCTTCCTCACCTGTTCAAGGCTAGACTATGGCTTACCGAGCGAGCTAGACTTGTAGACGATATTGGTGAACCTTGCAAACATCTCTGATATGGTCTCTGATGGTAGCATGTAAAATCCCTCGTACTCTGTGCTCAGAAGGGCAAGTCTAGACTCCTTCACCTGTGACGTTCCCTCGTGCGTCACCCCCAATGTATGCCATATTTCTTGCACAGTTAAACGATGCGAGATACGATTATATTCAGATTTATCTAAAGAACAAATAAGCGCATTCATGGCTTTAGCATTAAGAGCATCTAGTCTCCAATCATTGTCATCCCATTTATCATCAGGTTTAAGCATTTCAGTATTTTCAATTTTAATGACAGGTGGCTCATAACCATTTTCAACAATATTCCATGCTTTTTAATCAAACTATATCAAGTAGATTTTCATACAATTTTTCCAATAAGCATAATCTACACCATTAAATCTAGGGGGACATGATATGGACAGACACTCAGTAAAAGCACAATCAATGGGATTCATGGTCAATCCTAGGCTAGATCCTAACACCTACTCTGATAACACTTGTTGGATATGGATCCTAGCCTAGAGGGGAGGTGAATATGCTTATAAAAAATTTTCACGCAAATTACGTGAAATAACGCGCTGTTAAAATCACAAGCAGAGTAAATAAAATGCAAGCACAGAATATGCAGCAGATTTACCCTGGTTCGGTCGCAGCAACGACCTACTCCAGCCGCCAAGCAATTATTATCATTAATAAGTTCCTTCTGTACACCTACAATGGGGTCCTATCTCCAACTCCCCACCTAGATGTACCACACTCAACAAAGTGCAGAACCCTATCAACCTAGTAAATGCATATCTTGACTACTACAACATGTCAAGACCCTCTTGTCTAGCCCCAACTAGACAAGTCCCATAATAACACAATAACAGTAAAGTTTCCCCTACAGAGATCTACACACAATCACAATTATATTGATAAAGTAAAGGGTTCAGAAAAGCTCAGATTGTGATGGTGTGTCATCTCTGTCATTCAGTACGGCGTCAGCTTCAGTCTGGCATAAGCAGTGTCTCAATCTGACTCCTGGATCTCAAGTTATAGCCCGAATAGCACTCTGTCTGTGTGTAAGGAAATCCAGTTCAAACTCAATTATTTGGCGGTCTGTGCACACATCAATCCCATAATTTTTGTTTGAATGGAATCATTTCCATGTCAGCACGTTCTAATCATTTTCTTTCACAGCTCGGTTAAAATTTTACATGGGCTTCGAATTCTTCTCCGATGGCTCGACGGCTCCGACTTCGAGTGCTTCTTCTTCTCCGATGGCTGCACTCTGACGACGGCCCTTCTGCTTCGATGGCAGCTCTGACTTGTTGCTCTCCTCGATGGCAGCAGGATGATCACCCAGCAGCTTTCGATCTCTCATCGGTAAGAAGTGAAGTTGACAGCCTGGTTCTCGAACACCAGTAGCAAGAGGATCGTGGTGGCTTGGAGATGGGTCGGCAGCTGCAATGGAAGTCTCGCCAACAGTGTGATTTCGACAGCAGGAAGAGCTTCGACGGCTACTCGATGGTTCATGATAGCAGAGACTTTGCCTTCTCTGATGACTCGACTTTGTCATGCGGGATCTTCGACAGCAGCGCTTAATCTCTTCGACATCGACGAGGGATGAAGATGTATGGCAGCGGGAAACAATGGTAGCCGGCTGTTGTACCCCACGGCAGTGAGCTGATTGTGGCAACCTAGCAGTTTGCAGCTTCGTCAATGATCAACTCACGGTAACCTTGCCTGCTTGATGATGAGGAACTCCATGATAGCAGGGTTGATGGCGTCGTCGCTCTTATTTGCTGATGTATGGGCAAGTATCTTGTTGCCGTTCTTCTCCTCCTTCAAGATGCGTGACTTGATCTCCTTCTTCAAGATGTAGCTATTGAGTTTGTGATTGGGATGTATAGGTACTTGAAGAGGATGGCTTTGATGCATAAGTTGAAGCTTTGAAAGAGATGCAACAAGATGTAATGGGCTTGGATACATGTAGCTTGCGGCAAGTAAAGCTAGGGGTTTCTCCTTTTTATTGTTGGCCGCACCTTGGTGTTGGTTGCCGCAAGTCCCCTTTGGAATTTTATATTGGCTTGCCGCTCTCCTTCTCTATAGATGATAGGCTTATATAGGTTAGGGTTTCTTTTGCTTTAGGTTTGTCACGCCCCGCTTCGAAAAATGGACGGAGGCGAAGCGTGACTAAGGTCCGCTTAGGCCAGAGCTGAGAAGCTCGGACCCAATAAGCGTCTGTAGAGGTACCATTTTAAAAACTTTCAGGTTCTTGCATGAATATAGTTCGAAACAACAGAAAGTACGGAAAGGAAGTTGCATTCATTAGTTAGAGATATAATATCCAACAAATACAAAGTCTAAAAAGAAGCCTAAGCGTGGCAACAAACTATCTAAAAGCAAACTGAAAGTAGTAACCTCTGAAAGTGACGACTAAAAGACCTCAAGGTCTGGTCCTTGTCAAGCACGTACTCTGGGTCGACGTCCTCGGCTCCTTGTACTTGTCACTCCCCGCTTACCAAAAATGTGGAGGCGAGACGTGAGATGGTCCGCACAAACTTGAAGCTGTGAAGCTCCAAGTCTGATAAGCGTATAAAAACACTTATTATGGCAAGTCCTTGCAAATGCGATACGAAACAAAGATAACAATAAGAAAATGAGACAATAAGAAATTTATTGAATCCCTGAATATCCATAAATAAATTACAATATCACAGAAAAGCCACCAGGCTCAAAAGGGAAAAGCTAAGGCCCAACATGGCCAACAGAGTATAACTTACATACAAAGGTGCCACGCACCAAAGACTAACAGCAAACCTAAAAAGGAAGTGAGCACGAGCGGTCTTCAAGACAGGCCCCTGGTGTCCACTCACCACCACAGCAAACATCAGCAACACCATATCCCCTGCAACAAAGCTTTGGCTCTGGGTCTAACATGTGACACCCAAAAGAGAGAGGGGCACATGTCAGCAAGTCTGGAAAGACTTGTGCAAGGAAACTGAAAGTAAACTAACAACCTAGCAGTTATAATAAGATGCAAAGACATGACATTTTAAGTATGATGCAACAGTTTAAAAGAGAGGCAAGCACGCACTATGTAGCCAAAGCTACCAATTCACCAATCACTATTCACTTATCACTGTTTATCACTTAGTGCATAGAGAGTCCACCTGCTGGCCAGCTCGTGGCTCAGGCCGCTTATCTCTATCACTATTTATCACTTAGTGCATAGAGAGTCCACCTGCTGGCCGGAGTGGCGGATCAGGCCAACTCGGGCTCAGTCCGCTTATCTCGTATCACTATTTGTCACTTGTGCACTAGAGAGTCCACCTGCTGGCCGGAGTGGCGGATCAGGCCAACTCGGGGCTCAGTCCGCTTATCTCTTACCCCACCCACATGTGTCGAGCGTTGTGGTTAGCAACTCATTATGCTCGCTTCTGGTCACGAGCCAGGAAAAGAAGTGTGTGTTTGGCATAGGGGTACACCTAGCCGGTATCCGAGCGTTGGGGTTAGCAACTACATGGCTCGCTTCTGGAACACGAGCCAGGAAACATAGTATTGTAGCGTGTGCTACGCAGTCACGATAAATAATCACTATGCAATTCCATGAGCAGATAATTGCGTACCGTTAATGGAATTTAAACGTGACAGGCAAAATGCAATGACATGAACATATTCGCGTACCGTTAATTTAAAGTAAACGTGACATATGAGCATGATGGGGGTGACGGACCAAGCTTCGTTGTCAAGCTAGGTCAATGGCGTCTAAACGGCTATCCTTTCACCGTTTAGTCTCTTTTACGCTAAAGCATGGTAAATGGCCTAAGACATGGCCCAAATCAAGAGATGCAAGTTTCATTTGCCTATCACCGGGGATGACGGTTACGAAAGTTCGTTTCCGCGGATGCTAGCCTACGGGGAATCGCTGTTATGGGGAACAATCATCAAAACACAAGTATTTCATTAGGGTTTCATAAAAATTACAATAGGATATGAAAACATCGGTAGATCGATTTCTTACCGAGAGGAGGCGGAAGAAACACTCCGGGGAACCCTAGGACCAGATCTGGAAGCCAATGGAAAAGTTTGAGGAAACTAGGGTTTTGGGGGATTTTGGGGTTTGATGAGATTTTTGGGGAAGATGAGAGGTGGAATGAGTTGATGGAGGGTTTAGATGATGAATCTAGGGCATGGAATGAAGGAATGAAGCTTGGAAGAAGATGGGGGCTTGATGGGGATGATTTTAGGGTTTAGGGTCGAGTGGAGGAAGATGAAGTCGTTTGGGTTGGGTATAAATAGGATGGGCTGTCGGCTGCCCAGAAATTAGGGTTTCAACACTGGTTAGTCGGTCAAAGAGCAACCACTGACCGACTAGTTTGGAAACTAGTCGGTCGGTCGACCAACGCAGACCGACTAAGTGTAAACAGTAAATCCTGAACGAAAATAGGATTTAGAGTTAGTCCGTCCATGAACAAATACTGACCGACTAGTTTAGCATCTAGTCGGTCGATGAACGTTCTTAGACCAACTAAGAGTAAACAGTAACTCCTGAGAAATTTAGAAAGCTAACTAGTCGGTCCAAGAAGGATTGCCGACCGACTGGATCGTCATCTAGTCGGTCGGTGCCCCTTCTTATACCGGCTAATGAGCACCAAAAGTTCCGATACGGAGCGCGGGGCCCCGGGATCGATTACTAAGACTCCTAGGCTTGATCTAATAGTAAGATACGACCGTTATGAAGCCCGTCACGAATGACATACTTCGAAATCGACGATCCTAAGGAAGAAACAAGAAAATACGACGAATCGATCGAAAATGAAAGCTACGGAGACGAAAACCACGCATGAGGAGAAAATCCACCAAAACATATATTTAATATAGATAATCCAATCGCACGAAAACCAGTCGTTACATCCTACCCACCTTAGATTAAAGTCCGTCCTCGGACTTTCTAACTATAGCTATATCTGGTCACCCTAGTAACTACCCTCAATCAATATCACATTACCATTCAACCACGTATAGTCATTTCAAACGCTTATACATATACACTAGGTAGTCAATCATTTATTCTACAATCATGTATTTATTCACGCACATTATTCTCCTATACCTATCATAGCCAGACAATTTCATACACGTATTTCAATCATTCATATAGTCACAACACCCTTATAGAACTATTAAATACTTATCACCTACCATGGTGCATATACTCACAAACAACCAACTAGTCACGCCACATTTAGATAACTACCTATGAACCAATAATAAGGATACACTACTCCCTAATATTTCCTAGTATACATCCAATACCCAACACTTCGACACATGTAGTCGCACCACGCCATTATTCAAACAAGTCTTACTATATCTAATACACATTCACCATTACTATAAATTCACAAACATAGCCATTCAAAGTGCATGTAAATATTTCACCATATCTTCGCATCACATACGGCCCTATAACTATACTCACGACACGCCAAACCTATCATAGTCACCAAAACTTATAACTAGGCACATACTTACCCGTGCATGGTGCACACCCATACACGCTAATGTAACATTCAAAGGTTGACACAGGCAACGACGAGCTCTATGGCTAGACAATAGGAAGAAATTGAAACCAAAAGCGTAACGAATAGAAGGATCGAAAAGCATGAAAACGGTCGTGTAATGATGTAATGATGCTCCATTAGGACACATGGAAAATAGTGTAATTAACATATTCTAAAATACGAAAAGTTTGAAAACCGTTATACTTCAAAAGTTGGAGTCCCTTTTCGTATAAAAATATTTAGAGGTCGATAAACAAGTTGTTTGAAAACGAGTTTGAGACGAATATACGTAATAAGAGGAAAAGTGGTTTATTGGCTTATATAAAATCATCATGAGGAAAAGGAAATCGTTCACTCGGACATTAAAACATAGGTCAGAAATGTTATGCAACAGCAACATAAAAATTTTGGAAAAGTTTTGAGATTCGAAGGTTGAATTCAGATCAAGTATAGTGTGGAGAGTTTAAGCGCATGCTAAAGGTTTTCCGAATCTTAAAACTGAAGAGAAATCCCAAATAACCATATCGAAAATACTTTTAGAGAAATCCGGATTTGCCAACAAAATTGATTTATACAAGATCTTAATGTACGAACAAACGAACGTGGTACCGATATATAAAAATAATTGAAGTCATATCTCAGAAATTATCTTGAAAGTGTGTATGGTGAATGGAAAGGTAGTATCTTAGTAGTATGGAAAGAGAAAAGGATATTTAAACTCATCAAGTTAGTGTTAAAACTTTTAAACCGTTTTATGAAGGGTCTAAGTCAGGAATGATTTCGAAATAGTAATAAAAATTATTATTATTATTATTTTAATACAAAAATCTGAAATATGGAAAATGTTGAGCATAAAATCGACTTGCTAAAAGCCGAAGTCCAAAGGGGCTTGAAAAGTTTATTAAAAGTAAGCACGAAGTGTTTTCGAATAAAATTTTAATGGCACAAGTAAAAAGAAATTATGAATCGAGTTAGGAAAATAGAAATACAGTTCAGAATGAAATTTGTATATGAAAAGGGACAAGACATTTATATCGATACGAAGGTATATGCAGAAAATATTATAAACTTCTAATCTAAAAATCTCAACACAAGTTTCGATATTTTAAAACATAAATAATTTAAGTCGGCGAAGGAGCATGAAACCTTACATATATCAAAAGCGTTTCGAACAAATTTAAACTTAACGAGTACGACGAACCTATAATTGATATATACAAAAATTAGTTGAAGCCCATTTAGTTTGGAAAAATACCCCTAAAGGTATGTAAGATAAGTGGTTAAAATAGATTTTTGTAGTTAGGAAAAAGGACGGTATATCGAACCACCAGGATAGTAATAAAGTTTAAAAATCAAAATGCGAAAGGTACATCGTTAGAAGAATAGTACAAGATAGTAATTTTAAAATTACGACCAAAAGTCTTCAAAATTCAAGAACGACTTTTAACTCCATCGAAATTTAGGGAGACATATTTAAAGAAGTTTAGCACAAAATTTAAATTGAGTGAAACTTCGAATAAGGAAAGCATTCGAAAATACTTTTGGAAGAATCAAGATTTGCAACGGAAAACATTTGAAAGATCAAGGATAATTGTAATGAGGTGGTCATGTGAATTGAGGACAAGGGAAGTGGTTACGGAAACGTAATTTTCCAAAAATCTGTCGTCGGGAAAATGTTTGAACATAACTTTGATTTGTTGAAAGCTGAAATCATCTGTGACTTGAAAAGTATATTAAGGGAGTGCGACGAGACATTCGAATAGCATAAATAAAAAGGAAAATTCATAAATCGAATTTGGAAAATAGAATTGCAGCTCAGAATTAAATCGATTTATGCAAAGGGACAAGATATTCGAATAGGTATGAAAGGTATAGGCTGTAAAACATTATAAAACAGTAATCAAAATCTCGTCAAAACTTTCGAATTCCGAAAATTAATTTAAGTCAACGAAAGAGTACAAGATATAAGTATACATATAACAATTGAAATTCCATTTAGCTTGGAAAAGATTTTAAAGTATGCATGCTATGCGATTAAAATGGATCTCATAGTTAGAAAATGGTATATCGAATTTTTCCAAAATAGTATTGGAGTCTTTAAACCGAAATGCGAAAATATAGACAAGAAAATGGTTACGAGATAGCAATTATAATTACAACCATTAGACTCCGAAATCTACAAGGAATTTTAACTCAATCGAAAAGTGAGAAATTCAAGTATATACGTAGCGGGTTTAAAACAAAATTTAAACTTAGCAAAAAACTTTTAATAAGGGGAAATTGAAATAATAACTTTGGAAAAATCAAGTTTTGCGAAAGAGGACATTTGAAAGTCAACGATTATCGAAATGTGGTGATCACGTGAATCGAGGCAAGGATTTGGTCGGATGATCAAAACATAAATACGCCTAGGTTTATGACTTAGGAAAATCCAAGGAAATCTCCTACGGTCAACCAGTTAAAGATTATGGAACTAAGCGCTAAGACTCCATAAGGGCTAGACAGCGATGAAATGAGTTCAGCTTGGTCCGAAATCGATGAACCCAAGCGAGAGACTAAAGAATTCTAGGAGTCTATCACAGCCAGAGCTAGGCGGGAACCACTAAGGTAACTCTTAAGACAATCAAACAAATCACTAACATGGAGTCTAGCCAACAATCGAGGATTCCTAACTAGCAACCACAGACGTCTATATAAGTCTAGCTAGGGTCCTGATCTAATGTGTTCCTACTTAGCAGAGACAGATGCCCTAACACGTCTACCAGCTACCTAAGGCATATGAACGCAAAAAAACTAGACTCAAGGCTTATAAATTGGATGTTCTAATTTATTTAATGGACATTCCATAATTATTATCGTTGTTCCGATGGTTCACATTTGCAAATGGACCTGCATGGGCCACCACTAAAACCTGTCACGCCCCGCTTCCCAAAAATGTGGAGGCGAGACGTGAGAAGGTCCGCACAAACTTGAAGCTGTGAAGCTCCAAGTCTAATAAGCGTATAAAAACACTTATTATGGCAAGTCCTTGCAAATGCGATACGAAACAAAGATAACAATAAGAAAATGAGACAATAAGCAATTTATTGAATCCCGGAATATCCATAAATAAATTACAATATCACAGAAAAGCCACCAGGCTCAAAAGGGAAAAGCTAAGGCCCAACATGGCCAACAGAGTATAACTTACATACAAAGGTGCCACGCACCAAAGACTAACAGCAAACCTAAAAAGGAAGTGAGCACGAGCGGTCTTCAAGACAGGCCCCTGGTGTCCACTCACCACCACAGCAAACATCAGCAACACCATATCCCCTGCAACAAAGCTCTGGCTCTGGGTCTAACATGTGACACCCAAAAGAGAGAGGGGCACATGTCAGCAAGTCTGGAAAGACTTGTGCAAGGAAACTGAAAGTAAACTAACAACCTAGCAGTTATAATAAGATGCAAAGACATGACATTTTAAGTATGATGCAACAGTTTAAAAGAGAGGCAAGCACGCACTATGTAGCCAAAGCTACCAATTCACCAATCACTATTCACTTATCACTGTTTATCACTTAGTGCATAGAGAGTCCACCTGCTGGCCAGCTCGTGGCTCAGGCCGCTTATCTCTATCACTATTTATCACTTAGTGCATAGAGAGTCCACCTGCTGGCCGGAGTGGCGGATCAGGCCAACTCGGGCTCAGTCCGCTTATCTCGTATCACTATTTGTCACTTGTGCACTAGAGAGTCCACCTGCTGGCCGGAGTGGCGGATCAGGCCAACTCGGGGCTCAGTCCGCTTATCTCTTACCCCACCCACATGTGTCGAGCGTTGTGGTTAGCAACTCATTATGCTCGCTTCTGGTCACGAGCCAGGAAAAGAAGTGTGTGTTTGGCATAGGGGTACACCTAGCCGGTATCCGAGCGTTGGGGTTAGCAACTACAGGGCTCGCTTCTGGAACACGAGCCAGGAAACATAGTATTGTAGCGTGTGCTAGCAGTCACGATAAATAATCACTATGCAATGCCATGAGCAGATAATTGCGTACCGTTAATGGAATTTAAACGTGACAGGCAAAATACAATGACATGAACATATTCGCGTACCGTTAATTTAAAGTAAACGTGACATATGAGCATGATGGGGGTGACGGACCAAGCTTCGTTGTCAAGCTAGGTCAATGGCGTCTAAACGGCTATCCTTTCACCGTTTAGTCTCTTTTACGCTAAAGCATGGTAAAGGGCCTAAGACATGGCCCAAATCAAGAGATGCAAGTTTCACTTGCCTATCACCGGGGATGACGGTTACGAAAGTTCGTTTCCGCGGATGCTAGCCTACGGGGAATCGCTGTTATGGGGAACAATCATCAAAACACAAGTATTTCATTAGGGTTTCATAAAAATTACAATAGGATATGAAAACAACGGTAGATCGATTTCTTACCGAGAGGAGGCGGAAGAAACACTCCGGGGAACCCTAGGACCAGATCTGGAAGCCAATGGAGAAGTTTGAGGAAACTAGGGTTTTGGGGGATTTTGGGGTTTGATGAGATTTTTGGGAAAGATGAGAGGTGGAATGAGTTGATGGAGGGTTTAGATGATGAATCTAGGGCATGGAATGAAGGAATGAAGCTTGGAAGAAGATGGGGGCTTGATGGGGGTGATTTTAGGGTTTAGGGTCGAGTGGAGGAAGATGAAGTCGTTTGGGTTGGGTATAAATAGGATGGGCTGGCGGCTGCCCAGAAATTAGGGTTTCAACACTGGTTAGTCGGTCAAAGAGCAACCACTGACCGACTAGTTTGGAAACTAGTCGGTCGGTCGACCAACGCAGACCGACTAAGTGTAAACAGTAAATCCTGAACGAAAATAGGATTTAGAGTTAGTCGGTCCATGAACAAATACTGACCGACTAGTTTAGCATCTAGTCGGTCGATGAACGTTCTTAGACCGACTAAGAGTAAACAGTAACTCCTGAGAAATTTAGAAAGCTAACTAGTCGGTCCAAGAAGGATTGCCGACCGACTGGATCGTCATCTAGTCGGTCGGTGCCCCTTCTTATACCGGCTAATGAGCACCAAAAGTTCCGATACGGAGCGCGGGGCCCCGGGATCGATTCCTAAGACTGCTAGGCTTGATCTAATAGTAAGATACGACCGTTATGAAGCCCGTCACGAATGACATACTTCGCAATCGACGATCCTAAGGAAGAAACGAGAAAATACGACGAATCGATCGAAAATGAAAGCTACGGAGACGAAAACCACGCATGAGGAGAAAATCCACCAAAACATATATTTAATATAGATAATCCAATCGCACGAAAACCGGTCGTTACAGTACTCCAGTGAGTCTGCCTCGCCCACGAACTCTGGCTGAGCACCTGACGTACAGCACCCAAGAGAAAGGAACTGTACATCAGGTAAAGTCTACAAGAAGGGTTAGACTTTACTGCAAGTGCACCGAACTTTAAACAACAGTTTACTGGTTGATTAGCATGCTGAGGTTATAACTGAGTAACGAAAAGTAGCGTAGCAGGAAAAGTAAAACGTAGCAAGCAGTAGACGTAGCGCGTGCTACCGACTACGGGACTAACCTACAGGTGTCAAGACAAGACGGGACATGACGGGACAGGACAGGACAAGACAATTGAAACACGAAAGGGTTCACGCCTTACGGTTCGAGGGCGGCCAGACCCTCTCCCCGTGCGCACGCTCAACCCTACACCAACCCAGGAACTCAGGACAAGAATTACAGGAATCATTTCCGCTTGGGAAACATCCGAAGCGCCCGTAGGCTTTTTGTGTAACAGGGATCACTTCCGCGGAGGAAAGCATCCGAAATGCCCGAAGGCTTTTTGTGTAACAGGGATCACTTTCGCGGGGGAAAGCATCCGAAACGCCCGAAGGCTTTTTATGTAACAGGGATCACAACGCCCGAAGGCTTTTTGTGTAACAGGGATCACTTTCGCGGGGGAAAGCATCCGAAACGCCCGAAGGCTTTTTGTGTAACAGGGATCACTTTCGCGGGGGAAAGCATCCGAAACGCCCGAAGGCTTTTTGTGTAACAGGGATCACTTTCGCGGGGGAAAGCATCCGAAACGCCGGAAGGCTTTTTGTGTAACAGGGATCACTTTCGCGGGGGAAAGCAACCGAAACGCCCGAAGGCTTTTTGTGTAACAGGGATCACTTTCGCAGGGGAAAGCATCCGAAACACCCGAAGGCTTTTTTGGGTAACAGGACATGACATGACAAGTGTAGGGAGTTGTTATTCTAGGGTGTCCACACGCACGCACACGCAAGATAGTCCTATGATGTCAGCAGTTTATTGTTGTCAGGCGCAGACTTCGTCGTCAAGTCTGAGCCATCACGGGTCATCCCGGACGCTATCATTTCACGTCCGGTTCTCATCACACACAATCTAACAGTTCTAGCAATCTAAGACCAAAGCACGGTCAAAAACACAAGTGGGTACACTTGCCTGCGGTGGCGAGTGTGTCGTCCGTCCAGGGCGTCGCGTCTGAGGTAGTCCGTCTAAAACAGTGTCAGGGCGACGGTGTCAGGTCGCGTTTTTCCAATAATCCTATTTAGGTTCATTTCTAGGTTGTCGGGACTACCCTAATTATCAAAGTCACAATTTTTGATGTTCAGCCCTATTCGACGATTCTATCCTATGTGCACAGTCAAAAAGTTCATTCGTCGATATTCTAGATTTGCACAACATTTTAAAAGAGCGAAAAGTAAATTTAATTCCAATTTGTCGATTTTTAGTTTAGGGTTCGATTCGCTACGGTGGGGGTTTCTACGAGTTAGGGGAAACCAACCTGAATGAGGAACGCGCATTTAATCTGGCGTCGGGTCTGAAAATGGTGACGGTGCTCGTGTCCCCGACTGCGGGTAGCGCAGTGGAGATCGTCTCGGGATCGCCTCAGGAGTGTAACGGCTGCGGGTAGCGCAGCTGAGATGTCACGGCTACGGAACGTCATCGGAACCGCCTTGGTCACGAGCAGTGCAAAGAAGCGGCAACGGAATCGCCTCGGTTGCGTGTAGCGTGACGAGACGGCATGTGAATGGTAGAGGTAACGGCCACGATGCCTGGAGAGTGTTCAGCCATTCAAACAATGTTTGCCTAATTTGCAACCGAATAGCTGCTACAAAAATTGGCACTGGCATCCTATTGTAACCTATGAGTTTACTATCATCCATCATAGCTTACTATATCCCCATGTATCACACTGTTGACCAAAGAAGTATGCTACAACACTCACGTTACTGTTGCTGTGTAGGGGTGAGGCCACGGCTTGGCCGTGAGTGGCAGCGGGTTGGGCATCGCCGACGGGCTTGGTGATCTACGGGAAACATGGAAGAATTGAAGGCCTTGCGGTGGGCGGTAGCATCGCGCGATGGCCGGTGTTCAGCAGCGGCGACGCTAGGGAGGGCAGCGGCTGCCGGGGGAGCGCGGAGCTGCGGATCGTGGCGGTGCCTCGATCGGAGCCGGTGAGATCGGGAGGCACCGAGAGGCGGATGGCGACCGCAGCGTGAGTTGATGTGGGGCTGTGTGTGCGGCCGGCGGGAGTGCAGCACACGGCGGTGCTCGGGGATTTGCAGCGGAGAGAGGGGAGATGCGGCCGGCGTGGCGAGAAGGCCGAGCAGGGCTCTGCGCTGGAGGAGGCCCGAGTCCTGAGAGGTGGAGGAGCGCGGGGCTCCGGCGATCGAGAGGGGGGCCGCCGAGAGAGAGATGGCGGGTATGGCGGCGACGTTCTGTGATTAAAGCGGGCGACGATCATGGCGGTGCCATGCGGGGAAGCGAGGGCGAGGGCGAGGGGGCCGGTGTCGCTCGGGGCTCGGGGAAAGGCCGGCGGCGAGATCTCGCGAGGGGGCGACGTTGCGGGCTGCGACAGCGTGAATCGCGGCGGGGATCGGGGATGCCAGTGTGCCGTCGAGTGGAGGAGACCTCTCGTGGGGGAAAGCATGACGGCGAGTCCCCGCCGTGGGAGAGGGAGATCGGAGAGGGGAGCTCGTGGGCGGCGGCGATGTCGCCTCGCCGTGAGTGCGAGGGAGGAGAGATGAGAGGGAGAGCGGGGGATTTTGGGGGGTTTATTTTAGGGGCGGCGGCTGCAAGAAAATTTGAGGTTAGGGTTTTTGATTTAGGGTTAAAGCTAGGGTTATTATATTATATAATACTATGGGTTCGCTAAATAGACCTATGTTAAGGGTTAGAAGGGAGAGGGGTATAGGGGTGGAGAGTGTACGGGTTGGGGTAGGTCTAGGGGACCATAGAGGATCATATTTGGAAGGATATTAAAACGATTTAAATATAAGTTATTTAGCCAGATTCGGCTAACCATTCGAATTTCGAATCTGATTTAGGGAGATCGACGGTCGAGGTTATTCCGGGCGATATCTCTCAATCCGGGCGTTAGAAAAATAATCCGAAAATACCGGGGCGATCGTGGAAACGAGACGCACAGATCCACGGAGCCCGATCGTGCGTAACACCTACCAAAAATTTACGTAAAATTGGGAATGGCGTTTTGAGTCAAATGACTAAAACGCCCATATCATTCAAAGTCGTTTCGCGAGAAAACGAGCCGTGGATGACGTTCCCAAAAATTACTATAAAATTCAACACCAAAAAACGATCGCAACGGCATATCGCATCGCATATGCCGGAGCTCGGAAATATCCAAATAAAATACGTGCACGATAAAACACGTGCGCACAGAAAATTACAAACGGTCGGAAAGCGGCCGTTACAATCTACGCACCATAGAAATGATTCCGTCCTCGGAATCACTCACACGAAGACTAATCATAAATTCCTTAAACACTTAAGCCTATAACTTCCATCCTCCACACAAAGGTCTCTAGCCCTAAAATTTCAGCTTCGTTCCTCAAATAATCCATTATAATCCATCTTTTCACTGGATAAAGCCACGGCTATTTTCACATCCTAACACTCAACCATAGACCCATTACTACTGTTCAAATTTCCAACTCCAAGTTCTCACAAAAGAATAATAATTATTTTCTCATACCATACCACTCTGGCAACATCACCGCTTAATAATATCTTCTAAATTCCTAGGTCTCTTTCCAATATTAATCAATCTCCAAAATTACATTCTAGTCAACCGCCAATCTAAAAACAAAAACTTTGTCCAATCCTTTAATACCTTCACCAATCAACAGTCGTCGTGTCTTCAATACATTCCTTGTCATATCTCCCCATGAATTTATCCGCCAAATAATTTAACGATCAGAATCACCTCTCATCCTACTCACTATAACTAATCCCAACCAATTTAAGTCCGACTACCTAACCATCCATTCATCTCAACACGTCATGTTACTCCCAATGTCTTCTGACGTCAACTCAACAATCAAGTCTCGATGCTAATAATAGCTCTACTCAATCTCATGATCACCCTAACTCCTATCATACTCTGTAGCCATCCCTATCTACCATTCGTCCAATCCTCAAATCTGATAAGTTCTCATCTTCACGCAGATAATTCATTCGGCCAAAATTTCCCATTGAGTCCATCTCACATCGGTATCATAAATAAGTTTTGGACAGCTCATCTTCCCATCCGAAAGAAATCTATTCCAATATCCTATTGTTCCAAAATCGGTTAATCAATGCAATAACAAATCTCATCTCATCCTGAGCCTAACCGCAAACAACATCCTATAACAATAATACCTAGTCCCAATGATATAACAACAATAATCATAACATTCTAAGGGAGAAAGAAGAGAAGAGAAAGCAAACTTAAGGCCAAAGACATATTTTAAAACATTTGGAAAAAGTGTGGAGTTGTGGTAATGGATGAGGGAGGATAAGTGATTCGTGATCTTGTGAGCTAGTCTCAAAACTTTAAAGATTTGGTTTAAAAGAAAAAAAAGTTTTGATACAGTCACATACAGCCCAGATAAACCATTCATTAAAAATAAAACTAAGTCCAAGGAACTGCCTGTTATGACACTATTCATATAAGTATGAATACTGTCATTCAGACAACTTCAATCATAACATGGTTAACACTGAGTACACATTCAAGACACAAGAGACGATCATCAAGATCCTAAGGGTAACACACTTATACAGGTCTACACACTATACATATACTCATGCATCACGACAACATCACCTACCAAGAGCCTACTCATATACTGGAGATAGCATGGACAACTACAAGCACTACTGTCTAAACAATAGAGGAAAAGAAAACTAGACCAAAAGAGAAACGAAATGAGATCGGAAAGAATGAGTTCAAATAAGGCGGGGGTAAGGATGGTAGTTGGTTGGATGGAGCAAAAACATTCCTCAAAATAATTAGATAGATGAAAGTCGAATTACGCATAAAATAGGATGTCATATACTTTTATACTTATAAAAATAAGTAATAAAAAGTAAGCAAATGGTAAAAATTTAAAATTTTGGAAAAGTAATACATAGGGAGGATGGATAGGGAGAGAACGTTTGTTTTGCAAATGAAAATAAGTTTACACCAAGATTTTGAAATGTGGTCAAGAAGAATATAGAACTGGTATAATAATAATAAAACAATTGGAGTTCCCTCTAGTCTAGAAAATATTTTAAAAAGTATGTACGGTAAGAGATTAGAAGTTTTGGTAGTTTTTGTAAAAAGAATAACATTGAATGGTAACAAGTTTTAATACCGAAATACGAAAATTAATGATTCAAAAGCGAGTACGAAATAGTAACTTAAGGATTTACGACCAAGAAGGTTTCAAGGTCGATAAAAGAATTTTAATTCAACCGAAAACAAGAAATATTTTTTTTTCAATATATGGTATAGGGGTTTTCAAAGAAATTAAGCTGAGTGAAAAACTTAATAATAGATTTCGAAAGTACTTTTAGAGGAAGCAGGATTGGTCAGGGAAGGGATTCGAAGGATCGACGATAATCATCAGGAACGATCGCGTGAATCGGGAGACAGGAAAATGATTGCTTGAAGAATATGTGTAGGATACGAATCATGAAGCGCTACGATGGAACTCTATGGTTGATAATATAAAAGTGTAATGATCAGAGAGATGTTAGAGGTCAAGGGTTCTAATCATCGAGTAGTCCAAAGATCAGGATAACTTAGCTTTAAGACTTCCCAATGAGCTAAACTATAATCAGGATCTAAGGGGAAAATTCCTAAGAGAAACAAGGTTACATTCTGCTGGGTCCGAAGTCGATGGACCTTAGCGAACGACAAAAGGCTCTAGAAATCTAACACGGTCAGAGTCAAGTGGCTACTAAGGTATTCTAGGATGAGGATGACTAATTCCTAACCAAGGCGCCAGACTATCAAATTGGGACGTCTACCTAAGTCTTCCTACTATCTAAGACTGGGAAACTAATTCAGACTTGTACGTGGATATTAAATGAATGCGGTACTTTTATTGTTCCGAACTTTTGCAAGACCTGCATGGGCCACCACTAAAACCTGTCACGCCCCGCTTCCCAAAATGGACGGAGGCGAAGCGTGACTAAGGTCCGCTTAGACCAGAGCTGAGAAGCTCGGACCCAATAAGCGTCTGTAGAGGTACCATTTTAAGAACTTTCAGGTTCTTGCATAAATATAGTTCGAAACAACAGAAAGTACGGAAAGGAAGTTGCATTCATTAAGTTAGAGATATAATATCCAACAAATACAAAGTCTAAAAAGAAGCCTAAGCGTTGCAACAAACTATCAAAAAGCAAACTGAAAGTAGTAACCTCTGAAAGTGTGTCACGCCCCGCTTCCCAAAAACATGGAAGCGAAGCGTGAGAAGGTCCGCACAGACTTGAAGCTACAAAGCCGCAAGTCCGATAAGCGTCAAATAAAACGAAGTAGTAGGTCCCTGTAATGTGACTCAGAACAACAATAACAATAATAGGAAAAGAGAGACAATAGTATAACATTATTCCAACTCATAGTCCAACAAAAAGTCCAACAACCAGAAATGCCACCAGGCAACAAAAGAGTCAAAAGTAAAAGGCCTAGCATGGCCAACAGAGTCTAACAAAACGGTGCTACTCACCGACAACCACAGCTAATAAGGAAAAGTACGGGAGGTCTCTAAGATTGATCACCGGTGTCCTCGTACTCCACGTCACCAACGGGTTCGGGCACGAACTCCACGAACTCGTCACTCTCCGCAACTGTCTCTGGCTCAGCAACTAACATGCGTTACCCAAAGAGAAGGGGCACATGTCAGCAAGTCTAAAAAGACTTGTGCAAGGAAACTATAAAAGTAAAGCAATCTAACAGTTCTAAAGTAAAGTATGACATGGATATAAAATGACAAATGACATGGCATGACAAGTAAACAAGTAAAAGACAAGTACTGGAATTGTAATTACGTCGTGCACAGAGATTCCGCCCTTTGGCTAGAGTGGCTGTACGGGCCAACTCTTACGCTCAAGTGACCGTTTATCCCTACCCCTCCACGTGTATCGAGCCAGGGCATTACCCCCGAACACGGAATGCTGCTTCTGGATCACGAGCCAGGAAGTGTTTTTAACACGGATGGCGTAGGGTTATGCCCGCATAACGGGTGCCTAGCCGGTAACACAGAAACATGGATTGTACTAGTAGTGTAGCGTGTGCTACGATGCAAGTTTAACTAGGATGACATGTACGATGCAATGCATGGCAGTTAACAATTCAAATGCGTACAGTTAAGGAATTTAAACATGACAGATATCAATGCATAAATGATATGGCAAGGTGTCGGATCTAGCTCCGTTTTCAAGCTAGATCACAAAGTTGCGCCTAGATCGCTATCATTTCACGATCTAGTCTCTTTCACGCTAGTACGAGGAATTGGCCTAAAGACATGGCCTAAAAAAAGTTGGCAAGTTTCACTTGCCTGTTTCCGGTGATGTCCGTTGTCGTGGCTTCGTCTCGACGAGCGTTATGCTATAGGGCGACTGGTTTTCTGTTGATTAAACCAATGTCCAAATTAGGTTTGCCTCGACAGAATTAGATTGTTAAGCAATTCTTACGACATCTAAGGATTCAATTTTATTAGATTCTCTACCCTAGAGGTGGTGCTTGTATCATATAATTAATATCACTAAGACTTTAATGAACTGCCATACTCACATACTATTTATTAATATTAGTACTGATTTAATGCATTTATATATAGCCCAAACATGAACCGACGGCAGATATACTAATATTTACTCTTTGCCAACTTACAACCAAAATTTTAACTACTGTCACTTATTTACACAGTGTTACTAATGCTACCAACAAATAATTCGTACTAACAAATGTTCATGCTTCTGATGATTGTACTGAGGTATAGCAACTCATGATATGAGAAAAAGACCTACTGGTATTAACAAGTTAATACTTTTAACTTATTATAAAACTAAGGTTATAAATTATTACTAGTTGTTATCCTATATGTTTCATTAATGGAGATAGGGTAATGTTCAATACTCTTTATACACTTTGTCTTGCATCCCATAGTACATTGGTTCATCTAATGTACTGCTACTTTATAACCTCATATATAGTAATGTATCTTTTACAAAATAACATTCTGCTAACAAAATAGATGTCTTCTTCTGGCAGGTGGTACTGTTCACGGGGAGAAGGCACTCACAGGTTTTCTAAACCTATATAAATTTTAACAAATCATAGACTTATAGGGTTACTGTTTGTAAGGCAGACTTTTCATTTGCCTTCAAGTCAACAGCTTTAAAAGTTTTTCAAAGGCACATGGCACTGCTGCAACAATTGTAGTATAAAGAATATTAAACTATCCAATAGGAGGTCACAGGCTAAAATTCATTGTTTATAAATGAACATAAGGCTAGGCACAGGGTTCCAGTATCAATATATAACTACTATTATACCCACTCTCCAAATGTTCTAGTGAAGGTGACCAACCTGTTTGAGTTCGTTTTTCTTTCTCTTTGTGCCTTGCGGGTGGCGGTTTCGAACGGAGGTGGATGGTCGGTCGGCGTGGACTGTGCAGCAGTGTCTTCCAGCGTCGCTCGAGGTGTCACTGTGGCGAGCAATGGGCAGTGGTTAGGAGCGAGGTGAGCTCGAGAGGAGAGCTCGGCCAATGTTTTGGGGAAGAGACGAGTCGGACTGGGTCGAGGATCAGAGGACGGGGCTCGGCGAGAGGAGGTGGGCGCGTCGGATCTCGGAGATGAGGCGGGTTACGGCGAGGTGAACTGGGCACGGGTGGACGCCGGCGGCTGAGTTGAGGCCGTTGGGTCCTCCGAGCTTCGTTGGAGAGAAGAGGGGAGCAGTTTGTTTTGGTTTAAGAGAGTTCGGGTTTCGAAAATGGCTTGGCGCATGAAAAAAAATAGGCCTGGGGAGTTGTTTGTTGGTTACAGGCGGCTAGGAGTAGTAGAGTTAGGTTGCTAGGGTTGCAGGTTACATGAAGGCTAAGGGAGAGAGAGGAATAGGCCTCTGTGCTTTCTTTTGTAGAGAGATAGGTTAGAGACGGGGGAGAAACGTGATGGTATGATGGGCGACGTGGGGATGATGGGAAACGTGAAAGCCTCAGAGTGGTTAGGATCAGATAATAATAAGTTTAGATTTCTAAAGATTTGGATTTCAAAGGATTTTAACCAGATTCCTTTTTATTAGTACCTAATTTCATTAAGATGTTAAACAATGATTACAAAAGATCTCTAACCTTATTTTTTTTACCCGTTAGTTAACATTTCAAAATTTGATTTTCTTTTTCTTTTTCTTTTTGTCAAAGGGTTTGATTCGTTTTGTACCCACAGCATAGAATACTAGACTAGATATGATTAGCTCTCCTTTGGAAAGTGACATCCAGGAGGTTATTAAGTTAGGTCATTTAATAACTAAATGTTTATAAGCCTTTTTTTAGACGTAACCCATCACTCCATTTGAATTGCAAAAACATAATAATAATAATAATAATAATAATAATACTTAATCATTAATGATGTTAAAGTAGATTAGCCCCCCGACGCCCAAAAATTATAAGGAAACTACCGGAGTGCTCGCGCCTCCGAGAGGATCGTGAATACGTGGTTCGGTCACGCGTCGGAACTACGGAATTACCATAATAAAACCAAATACGGAAATACGCACACGAATCAACATACGCACAAAAATACGTACGACCGGAAATAGTCGTTACTTCCTACCCACCTTAAGAAAAGATTCCGCCCTCGGAATCTACATCTACTAATGCTCAGGAAACAAATGCGGGAAGCGCTCTCTCATGTCTTCCTCACGCTCCTAGGTAGACTCCCCAGGGGAACCATGACGCCACTGCACTCGAACCAAGTCGACGGTCTTATTTCTCAGCTGCTTCTGCCGTCGGTCCAGAATCTCAACTGGTTGCTGGTCATAGGTCAGGTCCGGTCGGACCGTGATCTCCGAGAAATCCACAGCATGTGACGGATCACTGACGTATCGACGTAACTGAGATACGTGAAATACGTCGTGAACACCCTCTAGTGACGGTGGCAACGCCAGGCGATAAGCCACAGCTCCAACTCTCTCCAGGACGTCAAACGGCCCAATGTACCTTGGACTCAGCTTGCCTCTCTTTCCAAATCGGATAACTCCCCGATTCGGAGAGATCTTCAGAAAGACGTGATCTCCAGGCTGAAACTCCAAAGGTCTCCATTTAGCATCTGCCCAATGCTTGAAACGGTCTTACGCAATCCTCAGCTTCTCCCGGATGTTCCTCACAACATCCACAGCTTCCACGATCATCTCAGGCCCTAACAGCTCCCGGTCTCCAATGTCATCCCAGCTCAGTGGCGATCGACATTTCTTCCCGTATAGTGCAGTGAATGGCGCCATGCCAATACTCGCCTGGTAGCTGTTATTGTAGGCAAACTCCACATGATGGAGATGATGCTCCCAAGATCCCTTAAAGTCCAACATACACGCCCTCAGCATGTCCTCCAAGATCTGGATTGTCCTCTCGGACTGGCCATCCGTCTACGGGTGGTACGTGGTACTGAAACTCAGACTCGTACCCAAGCTCTTCTGCAGACTCTGCCAAAACTGAGATGTAAATCTCATGTCTCTGTCCGACACAATACTCACAGGGACCCCGTGCAGTCGAACGATCTCCTCCATATATCTCCTCACCAGCGCCTCCGTGGACTGTCATACTCGGAACGGAATAAAGTGCGCGGATTTGGTCAATCGGTCTACGATCACCCAAATCGCGTCATTCTGCTTTGGACTCCGAGGTAGTCCAGTCACGAAATCCATAGTGATGTGTTGCCACTTCCACTCCGGGATCGGAAGCGGTTGTAGCAACCCTGCCGTACGCTGATGCTCCGCTTTAACCTGCTGGCAAACCAAGCACTTGGCTACGCTCCGAGCCACGCTCCTTTTCATCCCATGCCACCAGAAATTCAAACGGAGATCCTTGTACATCTTGGTCCCACCAGGATGCATAGAATACGGCGAACTGTGTGCCTCCACCAACAGCTCCTCTCTAATATCTCCCGCAGGCACACACAACCTGGCTCCAAACCTCAGCGCACCATCCTCGTGAATTACAAAATCAGTCTGCAGACCCGCTTCCACCATCTCTCGAATCTTTACCAACTTCGGATCACCACTCTGCCCAGCCTTGATCCGATCCACGATCGTCGACTGTATCTGCATACACATCAACGAAGAAGTCTCTCCAGGTAGAACCACTTCAACTCCAGACTCGCAAAAATCCTGCTGCAATCTCCACTGCGAAGTCAGCAACATCACCGCCGGAAGCCTACTCAACGCATCAGGAACCACATTCACTTTACCCGGATGATACTGCAACTCGATCTCATAGTCAGCCATGAGCTCCAACCATCGACGCTGTCGCATGTTGAGCTTCTTCTGCGTAAAGATATACTTCAAGCTTTTGTGATCGGTGAAGATCTTTACTTTCTCACTCAGCAAGAAGTGCCTCCAAATCTTGAGCGCAAACACGACCGCAGCCAACTCCAAGTCGTGCGTCGGGTAATTCTTCTCATGGGTCTTGAGCTGACGCGAAGCATATGCAACCACGTGCCCATGCTGGTGCAACACACAACCGAGACCCTTGCCAGAAGCATCACAAAAGATCTCGAATCCTCCACTACGATCAGGCACTGCTAGAACCGGTGCAGTCGTCAATCTCTCCTTCAGAACAGAAAAAGCCTCCTCACAAGCATCGGACCAAACATACGGTATATCCTTCCTCGTCAGTTTAGTCATCGGTTCTGCAATCCGGGAGAAATCCTTAATGAAACGCCGATAATATCCTGCTAGCCCAAGAAAACTCCTGATCTCAGTCGCTGACTGTGGAATCGGCCACTCTCTGATGGCCTTGATATTCTCCAGATCCACAGCTATACCATCTCCTGACACCACATGCCCAAGAAAAGCCACTCTATCCAGCCAGAACTCACACTTGGAATACTTCGCATACAAGCGATGTTTCCTCAAAATCTCCAATACCGTCCTCAAGTGCGACGCATGCTCCTCCTCTGACTTAGAATAGATCAGAATGTCGTCAATGAAAATAACGACAAACTTATCTAAATAGTCATAGAAGATCAAGTTCATCATGTTCATAAAAACTACGGGTGCGTTGGTTACACAGAAAGGCATAACCACGAACTCGTAGTGACCATACTTCATCCTGAACGCCGTCTTCGGAATGTCCACCTTCCTCACCTTCAGCTGGTGATATCCGCTCCTCAGGTCCAATTTGGAAAATACGCTCGATCCTCCGAGCTGATCAAAAATATCATCAATCCGCGGCAATGGGTACTTATTCTTGATAGTCATAGCATTCAGCTCTCTGTAGTCCATGCACATGAGACGCGAACCATCCTTCTTCTTCACCAGCAGGACCGGTGCTCCCCACGGAGACACACTGGGATTTATTTAACCCTTCTGCAAGAGCTCATCCAGCTGCTTCCGCAACTCCTCCAATTCCGCCGGAGCCATACGATAAGGTGCCTTTGAAATGGGCTGCGCTCCCGGAATCAGATCGATAGAAAATTCCAGTGCTCGATCAGGCGGCAGTCCAGACATCTCCTCGGGGAAGACGTCATCAAATTCACGTACCACATCAGGCCTACCCTGCTCCATCAGCATAGCCACAGCCTCCACCGGCTTGGCCCGAAACCTGACCGGACCAAGCGAACTGCTACCACGGCTGAACTCAAACACTGGATGTCTGGGAATCTCGAACACCACCTTCTTCCTCCGACAGTCGATCGTAGCGTAGAAGCTCGCAAGCCAATCCATCCCAAGCACAGCATCGTAGTTGATGATGTCGTGGACAATAAAGTCAGCATACAGCTCGTGTCCACAGACCACCAACGGGCAGGAATTGCACCCACGATGCACCGAAATCACACCATTCCCTGTGACGATGTTCCAACTCTGGGGAAGAGAGGAAGTCGACAAGGAATGCCTCTCCACGAAGCTCCGAGAAATGATACACATGGATGCACCAGAGTCGAAGAGGACTCGTGCATGAAATGTGCAAACCAAAATTACGCCTAACAGACAGTCTAACAATCAAGTTCTATTCTAGCAACATAACAACAACCAAACAATTTCCAACAAACGAGACTAAATAAGGAAAGGACAACTAGGTTGGGAGTTACCTGCAATAACCTCTTCCACCGCCTCGGTCTCAACAGCAGTCATCAGAAACGCCTGTCACCTCGGCTGGACAGCCTGCTGAAAAGCCTGCCTCTGCGGAACGAGAGGCGCTCCACGTCCAGCAGGTACAGGCGCTCTCTGCTGCAACGGCTGAGCTGCAACAGGTGCCCTCCACGGCTGCTTCGACCTCGGGCAATCCTTCATGGTGTGCGCAGGATCACCACAAACTAAACACTGTCCCAGCATCTTCCGGCACTGATCCTTGATATGCCCCGTCTTGCCACAGAAATTGCAAGTCTTCAAAGTAGAAGGTCCTCCGGGCCTCTTGAACTGCACAGGCTGGTTGGGCCCGTGCCCCGGTCTCACCACTGCTCTGGCCTGCTCCATAGGCCTCTTCCCAGTGCCAGAAATCTGTCCCCTCTTCTGATTCACAATCCTTTCCTGCCTCTTCGCCGTAATCAGGACCTTCTGGTAAGTCTCCACATCGGAAGAAGTGACATAGCTCTGCAGATCCAACGAAAGCCCCTGCAGAAACCTCTGGGCTCTCTCCTTAGCATCCTGCACCATCTTCGGTGCAAAATGACTCAGCCTCGTGAATTCCGGGTGGTACTGATCCACCGTCAAATTCCCCTGCTTCAAGCCAATGAAGCGCTGAGCCATCTCCCTCCTGGCGGCCTTAGGAAAATATTCCTCATCAAACCTAGACTTGAAGGTAGTCCAAGAAATCGGCTCCTCCAGCAACTCCTCCTCGGCATCCCACCAGTTCCGCGCGTAGTCCTTCAGCTGCCGCTTTGCCAGATCAACCCATCCAGTCGGGTCGACCTTCGACATCTTCAGATTGTCTTCCATGTTCCTGGTCCACTCATCTGCAGCCAGGGGTCCCTTGGTCCCATCAAAGTAAGCGGGACCCAGCTCCCGAAATTGCTTCGCTCCGGGCTCGAAGCGAGGGGCAGCCTGGATAGCCGGCGCTGCACGAGCAGGCGGAACATTCCGGACAGTCTGTAGAATTCCTTGCTGCACCTCCATCATCTGATGCATCATCCTTATCATCTCCCCGGTGGTGGGCTCTCGGTCCGGCTCCTGGTCACGAGGGGGCACACCACCACCACCACGGGCATTCCGTCTCCCAGCCATCTATTGACACAGGAAACAAAACAGATCAGACTCTTAGCCCAAGGCACGGCGTTGAATTTTGTTTATTGGTCTTTCTATAATTCTTATTGTTATTCTGATTAACTCACAGTTACAGAAAATAGGAAGGACCTGCATGGGCCACCAAAGAAACCTGTCACGCCCCGCTTCCCAAAAACATGGAGGCGAAGCGTGAGAAGGTCCGCACGGACTTGAAGCTACAAAGCCGCAAGTCCGATAAGCGTCAAATAAAACGAAGTAGCAGGTCCCTGTAATATGACTCAGAACAACAATAACAATAATAGGAAAAGAGAGACAATAGTATAACATTATTCCAACTCATAGTCCAACAAAAAGTCCAACAACCAGAAATGCCACCAGGCAACAAAAGAGTCAACCAGAAATGCCATCATCTGAAGGCTTAATTTCTAGTTTAAGTGAGCTTTTCATATAAGTGACGGTGAGGGAAAGAATGATAAGGTGTGATATGGTGTCTATGAAGATGATGAAGCAGACGAAGTGTGCAAACACAAATTCAAGACATTGCATATAATGAAAGAAATGTGGAGAGTGGAAAGAGGTTACCCTTCAACGTTGTAAGATCAAGCACCCGAAATACCCCACGCAGTATAAGGAAGCGATTTGGGACGCTACCGCTCGCTGATCCGACAAGAATTTAAATTTTCAAAAATTTGGGGGCTAGGGTTAGGGTTTAGATGTTTGGTGAGTGAATGTTGTTGTTGGGAATGGTGTTGATGGTGGGGGAGTATGGGAATAAGAGAGGATGAGGACTTAGGGGTAGTGGGGTAGATGGAGGAGGTCGATTCGGCAGATGGAGGAGGGTAGAATGCGCGAACAGGGGTTTGGGAGTCGGGTGGACGAAGTCGTGCGAACTGGATTTTATATAGGGGCGAAAACGAACCGATCAGGTGAGGGTTCACCCGATCGGTTAGGTAAGTTTAGAAAATTTTCCGTCGGCCAACAGCTACAGGTGAACCGATCGGGTGAGTTTTCACCCGATCGGTTGACCGCTTCCAAATCTTCCCGAAAGTACTGCGACTTTTCACCCGGTCAATCACACGACCGCAGCATAGCTCAACCGATCGGTTGATGTAATCCCCAAGTTTCCTGAGAATTCAGCCCTTCTCACATGGTCAGCCACCCGGTCTCAGCTTGCTTCACCCGACCGGTTCACTGGAGAACATATACTGGCCATTATCTGATACGTCTCACCCGATCGGTTGAATGGTCACCCGATCGGGTGAGGGATTGTTTCATGCAAAAATCCACAAACGGCCTAAGTCTCTTGACGGAAGTTCCCGCGGCTGGATTTATTTATTAAAATAAGGAAAATAAAGCAAAAAATAATCCTAAAAACAAAGGTGAGAGTTTAGAACATGGGTTGCCTCCCATGAAGCGCTTTTGTTTAACGTCATTTGCTCGACGCCTCTTTTGGTGGTCAATTAGGATCCGGAGGGTTTGAGGAAGGTCGTCGGCCGTTGAGAATCCGACCGGAGAGAATGCTGGTTCTCCTACCGCATAGTGTTTAAGGCACTGCCCGTTGACTTTGAATGGCTCATCTCTTCCCATTATCTCGATAGCCCCATGCGGGAAGACCTTGGTGACGCGGAAAGGTCCCGACCACCTTGACTTGAGCTTTCCAGGAAAAAGCTTCAGCCTCGAGTTGAATAGGAGAACTAAGTCTCCTTCCTTGAACTCCCTCTTCAGGATGCGCTTATCGTGCCATCGCTTCAGCTTCTCCTTGTAGATCCGGGCATTTTCATAAGCATTGAGCCGGATCTCGTCGAGCTCGTTAAGTTGCAGCCGTCGGTGGCCTCCAACCTCCTTGGCGTCAAAGTTTAGGTTCTTGATTGCCCAAAATGCCTTGTGTTCCAATTCCCAGGTAAATGGCATGCCTTCCCGTAGACAAGCCGGTAGGGGTTCATGCCGATCAGGGTTTTAAATGCCGTCCTGTAAGCCCAGAGTGCGTCAGAAAGTTTCGACGACCAATCCTTCCTAGAGTTGGCCACCGTCTTTTCCAGTATGCTCTTGATCTCCCGGTTAGAAACTTCCACTTGGCCACTAGTCTGGGGGTGGTAGGCATGCCCTATTCGGTGTTGCACCCCGTACTTCTTCAAGAGAGCTTCGAATTTCTTCTCTATGAAGTGGCTCCCTCCGTCACTGATCAAAACTCGAGGCACACAGAACCACGGGAAGATGTTATTTTTAAAGAACTTGGCGACCACGTGGGATCATTAGTAGGACTGGATATTGCTTCAACCCATTTCGATGCGTAGTCCACGGCTACTAAGATATACTGGTTCCCCGAGGAAGATGGGAACGGCCCCATGAAGTCGACTCCCCACACATCGAAGATATCTACCTCTAAGATGTAGTGTTGAGGCATCTCGTTCCTTTTGGAGATGTTCCCCGTCCTTTGGCATTTGTCGCAAGCCTGGACATAAGCGTGGGTGTCCTTAAAGAGGGTCGGACAGTAGAATCCACTCTGGAGGATTTTCGCCGTCGTCTTATAGGCGCTCGCATGTCCTCCACACTGATGATCATGGCAATGGGAGATTATGGAAGTCGTCTCAGTTTCAGGAATGCATCTTCGTATTACCCCATCATTACAGGTCTTGTACATATAGGGGTCGTCCCAATAGAATTTACGGACCTCATGAAAGAGTTTCTTCTTCTGTTGATAGCTCACGTTGTGGGGGATAATGGCACAAGTCAGATAATTTGCGATGTCGGCATACCAAGGAGTCTAAGTGGAAGAGATGGAGAAGAGATGCTCGTCAGGGAGCGAGTTGTCAACCGGAGTGGCGTTCAAATCGAGAGTAGGCATTCTAGACAAGTGATCGGCAACGACATTCTCCGCCCCCTTCTTGTCTTTAATCTCCAGGTTGAATTCCTAGAGGAGGAGAATCCACATAATGAGCCACGGCTTAGCCTCCTTCTTGTTCAATAGGTACTTGAGAGTCGCGTGATCTGTGTGCACGATCACCTTCGCACCAACGAGATATTCCCGGAAATTGTCTATGGCATAGATGACTACTAGCAATTCTTTTTCCGTGGTCGTATAATTTATTTGGGCAACGTCAAGGGTCTTGCTCGTATAATAAATAACATGCAGATTTTTATCCTTCCTCTATCCCAAGACGGCTCCAACGGCGTAATCGCTAGCATCGCACATTAACTCAAAGGGCAGGTTCCAGTCTGGCGGCTGAATCACGGGTGCGGAAATCAAGGCTTGCTTCAGGAGGCGGAAGGCTTCCTTACACTCGGCGTTGAAGACGAAAGTGCATCCTTCACAAGGAGTTGAGTCAACGGCAGGTAAATCTTGGAGAAGTCTTTTATGAAGCGGCGGTAGAATCCCGCATGAACTAGAAATCCACGGACCTCTCGAAGATTGAGTGGTGGCGAAAGCTTTTCAATCACCTCAACTTTTGCCTTATCTACCTCGATTCCTCTCGAAGAAATGACGTGTCCCAGCACAACTCCTTCTTAGACCATGAAATGGCATTTCTCCCAGTTCAGGACCAGACCCTTGTCTTGACAGAGTATTTTCTAGGTTGCAATTTTTCATTTATTCTACAACTGGAAACATATAAACAGAACCAAATATTCCAATGAGCATGTTGTTAGCAAGTCAAGATACATATGGATAGAGCCTCTTCCCCTCTCCACATCATCGTTTCTATCTTCCTACCACTTTGATTTCATTCCAATTTGGTGCTCAGTGGGTGCTTCAGAAACATCTTGAGCAATGCCAGATGTGGATGCTCGATGCCCTTCACCTTCATCGCACATTCTCTTAGAGGCTTCTTCTTGATCTTCTTGTCTTTTCACCAAAGCAGCATAATAAGCATGTAGATACTCGTGCAGCAAATTTCAAGAGTAACGGCATATTAATTCGTTATTCAAAACGTTACGAACAATTAATCATGCAACTACTATAATGAGCATAATTTTAGAAAAATCTTAGTTATCTCGCTACATGTATGCTTTTTTCATCCGCTTTCTCAATCGTTGGTTTCTTATCATCTGGAAGGGTTGAGCTTTCATCCATTTAACGCATGCTTGACTTCTCCACATTGCTCTCTCCTGTAAGATTCATGCCTTGCTTAATCATCCAAGGAGGTAGAACCTTCATAGCTTGAGTCATGGTATCATTTCCTGCCTCGTCTTTTAACTTGCCACCGGATAGATCAGCCTCAACCTGTTATTAAGCACGCTGCTGAAGAAGAGGTTGATGAACCTGCTGAAGACTTCTTTATATATAACTACTCTTGCCTCTCACTTCCTCCTCCGATTCCAATATGGGACTCAAATCGGGCCTCCCACTCTTCCCTCTCTTTGCTGTGCTTCTGAAATTGCAAAAGGATCGATTTTTGATCAAATGGATATCTCTCAATTGAGAAAACTCAAACTAGAATCAAGAAAAGCAAATGAAAACAAAAACAAAGCAAAAGGAAAATTGAGAAAACTCAGAAACTGATTTTGATTCATTCAATTTTCAGTATGAATTCTCTCCTTACAATCCCTCTTCTTTTATACGATTTTCGGTTACATTTTTGTTACCACAACTTCCTGACAACATGGCTTCCTATCGGCGGTATCAACAAAACTTTGGTCGTTTGAACCAAGGAGCCGAGCTGTCAGAAATTCTCCGTGTTTGTTCAAATTAGGTTGGGTTAACTGCAAATGATACCTGGACATGACCTAAAGGATTTAATTTTCGACGATCTACCTGGACATACCTGTAATCATGGTTTTCGACGATGGAGCTGCGACCACTCCTCCCCCCTTTACCGGCGATCTACTCCAGCTCCTGGCTCACACCCAACAAAACCATCGATTTAGTGGTCTATCTCAATTAGCCACAGGTCATATTGGAAGCTTGAAACTCAATGCCTAAAGAATAGAACAAATATCCCACACTTTAATAGGATTAAGAACCAAAACCATCATCATCAAATATAGTTGAATGCTCCATGACTAAGTATCAGTTACAGGTTCGGTCAAATGAAACCTCAAAACTATGCACAAAATGGTTTCAATATTTTGGGATTAGACCTACTCAACATTTATAAACATGTTGCCATACTGTAGCTCGATCAAGTAATCACAACCGTTGGTGCTGGTTTCTAAGGTAGATGTGTATCGACAATGGATAATATCAACAAACCGTGCCACAATACACAACAAAGAGAGTAAACATACAAATCCAATGCATATGAATCAAACATAAGAAGCTCTGCAATAAGCCATGCATTGAGAAATAGAATAAGTTAAACCTTTACTATCTAATTTTAATCCTTATATATCATGAAATGGCAATATGTACAGAAATAACACACACATGATTTTCCCTGCATACCGCATATTGAGGTACTACATTAATGCTCAAACTCCTCGTTTGCATCTTTATTTGCATCACAATACTGAGACTGTCATAACACAAATGCATGTTGCCTACGTCTCATACTCTAGACTTCCACAATCTAATATTATGGAACCATTTCCATGTGTTTCACTTCAGCATTTTGATATAACGTAGCAGCCTCGCGTAAATTACATCCTATAACATATTCAAAGTAAAAATAAAATATTTAAAGAAATTCTTTTAAGAAGTTCCCAAAATCTAAAGTCGAATGGAGTGATGTTACCAGGATGTATCGGAACCTCTTGCGATGCGGCTCCTCAGGATGATCGACACCAGAACCCGATTCCAAGGGTGGTGACGAATGGATCTGGAGCCTGCATACTTCGAATTACCTCAGGTAGTTCTTGCAGCCTTCAAATCAATGACGACAAAGATCTGGCCTTCAAATCGACGTACGTAGATCTTGCGTTCTTCGTGATTTTCTCTTGAAATGACTTTGCATCCCAAAAATTATTATTTTTCAAATAAATAAACGAAAAACATTCAAAACCATGATCACATCGTACTGCACTCACCGTGCCTGGGACTTGCGAGCTTGAGCTCTCTCGTGATTGTGCTCCCTCTGGTTGCCACATGTGCCTTAATGCGAGCTGAGGGCTGAGGGCTTTTGCCGGCAAAGTTTGAGGGCTGAGTACTTTTTCGATGTTTGAGGAATGAGGTTTTTGCGTTTGAGGGCTGAGGGGGAGGAGAGAGGCGGAGCGAGAGGGAGAGATAGTTCTGGCGTTGGAAAATGGCATATGGGAGTAGGGCTTTTAGAGTAGCTTTCCTTCCCACCAAATATTTCATTCCCCCCAAAACACTTTTCTTCCCCACAAAAATTACCCCCACCCCCAAATATTTTGTTTCAAACATAAAAATTTCAAACCTTATATTAAATAGTTTTCCCCAAACTTAAGTTCTCTTCTCCCAATTACAATTTCTCTTCCCTTAACCAATTTCACAACTCTTATCCAAATTCTCTTATCCATTTCTCTTAATAACATCCCTCAAATGTATAATTTAACCAATTTCTCAACTCTTCTCCAAATTCTCTTATCCAATTTCTCTTGCTAACATCCCTCAAATGTATATTTTGTGTGTGTGTGTGTGTGTGTGTGTGTAAGGGACACTGCGGGGCTACACACACACTAGAGGGGGGTGAATAGTGTAATGACAAGCAAAGTGCTTAATTAAAAGTTACTAAAATTAAAGCACAATAAGCAGCGAAAAATAAACAGAGTGCTCAACAACAATAATCGCAAATACAATGATTTTACCCTGGTTCCCCAAAACTGGGGGACGTCCAGCCACACCAATATTCACTATATTCCCACATAGAGAAGCGAATACAAAATACCACAAAGGGATACCTCACCAAGAGGATTTTGCCCTACACAAAGACCCAACCAACCCTACACAGGGGTCAAACTCACACCTAGAGAATTACTAACTCCCACTAAGAGAATTAGGGTTAGCCCTACACTAGGACACCAAACTCCCACAAAGAGAGTAACTCCCACAAAGAGAGTATTTAATTCACACAAAGAGAATTAGGGTTTCGAACATAAAATAAAACGAAACAACACTTACTTATCCCTTGATATGATCTTACCAATATGAAGAAGAAGGCATGCAAGTGAAACTCAAGTGCTTGAGATGAGGCTTTGATTGCACTTGATGATCTTTCTCTCTTCTAGGAATGAATCCTAACACTTTTCACTGGAGTGTATGAAAATGAAGAGAAGAAAGATGATCTCCAAGAAAGGAATGAGAATTAGATCCATTGGAGAAATTTCCCTATGAGCTATCTTCAATGCATGAATAGAAATATGCTTATGAGAGGGAAATGGGAGAGATTAGGAGTGGCTATTGATTCTCTAAGATATTCAATAATAACTAAGAGTTCTAAACGAACTAAGCCAACTCATATATATATGAAGTCCAAAGTAACCAATAAAACCAGCCAAAAACCCAAAGGGAAGAAATCTGTAACGGCTAGATTTTTGCAGTTTATGGCCCAGACAGTCGACTGATGAACAAGTGACAATCGACTATTCAACGGCTAGAAAAACCCCAACAGCTATAATCTGAGCCAGGACAATCGACTGTGGATGACTACACAGGCGACTGTAAAACAGATAGTCGACTGTATATCCTTCATCAGGCGACTGCTGCCGGGGATGAAGAAAAACAGAGAGTTGCAACTATCTCCCACTATGCATACATGTGATTGATGATCAGAGTACAGTCGACTGTAAAATAGACAGGCGACTGTATAACCTTCATCAGTCGACTGCTGCAGTGGATGGAGAAAAATAAATAGAGATGTAATTTTCGCACTTACGCCTTTCAGACGACTGATGGCCATTTCACAGGTGACTGTAAATATACAGGCGACTGTAAAAACAGCAACAGGTGACTGTCTTGCAAATTGGGATGAAGCCAGAAAATGCAAGAAGCGCATAGCCGACTGTCGACCAATTCACAGGCGACTGTAAGAATACAGGCGACTGTAAATTGAACATCAGTCGACTGATGCGAAAAGCTCAAGATGAGTCAAAAGAAAAGTTGACTTGAGCTATGCATCACAGTCGACTGTAGAAGGCTCGACAGGCGACTGGAATCACCCAGTCCACTGTAAAACCTTCATCAGGCGACTGTTGGAGAGCCAGAGACTCCAAATGAGCCTTTGGGCTAGGTGAACCTATAGGGTTGGATTCTATGATAATCCTAAGGCTCACTAAGATGGTGAAAAGCATATGCATGAGTGTATGACCATCTATCAAGGCTTTACAATAATCCTAGAATCAAAAAGAGAAATGCAAGTAATTGAAATTACATGGATTACATATTGCATCTCCTAGAGTCTAAGTCTTAAAGCTCACGATATCTTGATGCTCCCCATCATCTCCAAGCTTTGGCACTCTTTGATGAGCCTCCCTTCATCAAGCTCCAAGCTTTGGCAATGCTCCTCTAGATGTCCATCCATCATCATGCTCCAAGCTTTGGCTTCATTAGATGTTCTTCATGACTCCATCCAAGCTTGAGCACTCCAGCACTCATGGAGCTCTTTAAGATATCTCGTGTACTATCCTCCAAGTATTATGCTTTATCTCATCAACATATAATCATAAAGATAAATTGAGACTAAAACTTAAGATTGATTAGCACACTAACATAATTTATTGATCATCATCAAAACAACGTTAGTCTTGAACCCAAGAACTAACAATCTCCCCCATTTTGATGATGACATTCCATTATGTCAAAATATAATAAACATTGAAATAAACAATGTGTGCTAACAAGCTCCCCCAATCAATATGCAAATGTGCACAAAATTTAAACATATAAAGCACAAATCATATTGATGGTTGTTATGCAAAAACCTACCAATTGATAATAATGCATAAACAAGCATAAGGTATATTTTTACATAACCTATTTCTCTCCCCCCTTGGCATATCAAAAAGATGGGTAATAGCCAACTAGAAAACCGAGGGTAAGAGAAATAACCATCCCATATGCACAAACCTAATGTGAATGAAATACAATGTGCCATATGAATGGAAAAAATAATGCTAGCAAGCAAAAATTTCTTACTCCACCATAATCATACAAAACATGCAAACATGGGAGTAATGGACACACTCACAAAAATGTGGATACAAAATGTAAACATACAAGCATGGTATCCAAGCAATGAATAACAATGTGAGGTAGCTAGCAAGTTGGAAACCAAACAAAAGTGGAGTTTGGTTTCCGTATATAGTCATATGAAAATATAACATGACAAACATATGATTCTATGTACGTATCCTATCAAGCCTATAAACATTCTTAGGAATCCACAAAGAAAGTGATTTGGGATTCTTAAGAAGAGGTTTGGTTGAGGCATGAGTATGAGGTGAGGGTGCACGCTTATGAGGTGGAACATAAACATTGGCGTGTCCCGTGTGTGAAACATGAGATCTATCATTAGATGCATTCACAGAGGCAATTCTACCATGCATAAGAACATGTGAAGCATGCAAAGATTTATCTTCAACTTTAGCATGCAAGCAATAATAAGAATTCCTATGATTAGAAACATCATGCATAGCATTCAAAGAAGAAGCATTCATATCAACATGTTTTTGAATAGGCTTCTTAATATATGCAAGACCGGAATACAAAAATGCATGATTTCTCTTTGGCTTAGAAATAATAGTTGATTTTAGGCCATTAGAGTTGGATGTAACATTCTCATTAGAATGCTCCCCCATAAAATTTATTTGGGTTCTTCTAAGAGAAGAGCTTGGTTTGTTCACCTTCAATGAAGATGATCCCAAAACCGTGTCCTTACTCAATTTGAAATTTTCGATTTGAGTAGACAATAACTCACATTTCTTCAAAAGTGAAGAAATGTTGTCATCCCTATTAGATAGACATGAGCTAAGCTCACAACATTTTGACTTGAGAGCCAATGTCTCATCTCTCAAAATGTTGTAATCACACTCCGAGTGCATCTTCTCCATTTGGAGTTTGAGAGAAGCATTCTCATCTCTCAAGGCACTCAATTGAGAAAGAAGAGTATCTTTCTCGGTATGCAAAGAATTAAGTTCAACATTATGCAATGCATACAGACTCTCTTTCACAGATTTGTGAAAATCACGATCAAACTCAATACGAGCTTTAAGAGAGTCATTCTCTTTGCTCAACATGCACACATGAGAATTAAGAGCAATCTTTTCTTGATTCAATGCAATGGTTTGTGTATCATCACGGTGTTTGGATGATAAATAAGTGTGTGTGTGAGCATCTCTCTCAAGCTTGTTATTATTCGCATTGAGAGAGTTCATAAACAACACATTATCATTTTGAATAAAATTAGTGCGTTAAACGAGAGAGTTATGAGATACCTCATTACCAACGATGCTCTCATCATCGCCAGATTCCTCTCCACCAAACTTTTCATCAAGATAATTCCATATCTTCTTGGCCATCTTGAAATCACTTGCTTTCTTAGCAATATTCTGAGAGATAGCATTGACAATGAATTCCAAACTCGAGCATCCGAGGTAATATACCCCGACTCCTCATGCACATCAAGCTAGTGGAACATGTTCTTCCTCCATTTTGAGAAGTGTTTGAGCTACATAATAAGTATATCTACCTACTGCAAAAAAATAATTCAAAAATAAATACTTACAAACACCGAACAGAGGGGGCGTGCACAGGTAATTCTGCCTGCACACTTTCTCGGGCACATTTCCCTCTATATATAATAACCAAAAAAATTCCACCACAAACCTCGTATTATTTTTGTGATATTCCTTTGTACTATTGATGCCTCTGTCCTTGTTTTTCTTATTTGTTTTGCAGGTACAATCGGAGCATAATGTGGATGCCCGAGGGATTCTACGATGAAAACTTCAATGCCTCAATATAAGAAGGTGCTCAAATGGTAGTGAACAATGATTTTCTGCAGGTTGCGACGTTTTACAAAACATGTGGGACACCGGGGCATGTCTACACCCACTGCCCATATTATAACCATCCCCACATCCCACACCCTACCCATTTACCTACAAACTACCATATGAACTCTCACATCCTATTCCCGAGACCTATGAGCTTACACCTCCACCAAAATCTCGACTTGAACTTCTTCGTGAAAACTTCCTCTCAAACCAAGGCCAGATAACCCCAATACTACCACGATTGAAGCCCAGCTTCAAGAGATTGCCCAGAATTTGTGCCCCATTTCCCCATCACAAGAGCAATCAGAAGTTCAAGCTAGGGATCCGATCACTTAGGTTACACTGTAAGGGAGAGGTCACATTCAATAGTAGAGGCCAGGAAAAGCGACGCCTAACACCAGAGGATCAGGTTGCTAGCTTCACCCAGCTTGATGGAGAGACTCTTTGGCAAGCTTAGGGAACATTCAATAAATTGGTGGATGGATTGCCACAGCATGGGGTCGACATTTTTTGGCTTCTCTGATTGTTCCGTTGAGGATTGCAGGTCCACTTGCACGAGTCCATGACGAGGATGAACAGAGGCCAACTATTTGACATGCAACCTGAAGCCACTTGGGACTACATTGAATCTGATGTTGTGTCTCATGCATCATCGGCTACCTACACTACAGGAGGTAATCTATCTATGCTCATTTTTGATCATATTGATATAATTTCCACTCCTCATGTATGTACCATTCATTAGACACAGGTTGCCGAAGGCCATATCCCGCACCGTACCACTCCTTACAATCATAGGGATGATAAGCCTTGCGTAGGATGATGGGTGGAAATGTGTAAGACCCCCGATGTGGCAATACGAGTATAATATACATATTTTTGAACGTATTTGTGCGTATAAAAGAATTTTCCCTAATTTTTATAAGAACAAAATCATTTTTAAATAATTGTAAACATCATTTTAAATTATAATGGGTGATGTTTTTGGATGAAATACATTGTATTTGGGGAGTATGTGGTATTAATTGTTGTTAAGGCCAAAATTGACCAAGACAGTTGTCAGGTTGACGTAGACTCGAGCGCTGAGTTAGAGCTTCGTTAGCAGCTGGATTGGGACCCTTCGTTGGAGGAACCAGGGTCGAATGATAGTGGTTGGGGGTGATGTGACCTTCGACCTATCTTCGGTCGACCGTTGCATTGATCGTTCGTGGTTGGAGAGCTCGACATCGACCTTCGATGGTGGACTGCGATCGTCGATCTGCACCATAAGGACTCGTTAGGGGGTTCAGATCTGGGGTTCGACCCAAATCACATCCAATGCGTAAGTTAGTATGGAACTTAAAGAAGAGAGGGAGCTTGGTGTAGCTGAGATCGACCCACGGAGGTTCGTCTCTAGACTGACGACGCAAGCTCGAATATAAGAATGACAAAAGTAAGAAGATAGAGTTCTATGTCTTAGACCTCGTACCTTGGAGATGGGACCCTTCCCTCTATTTATTGACGTTTGGGGTCCCTTTGGATACGTTGGGGAGATAACAGTCACCCCATAATGGGGCCACGTGTAATGGCCATAGTGTCATATACGTAGGATGTATATAGTAATGTGAGTGTAGTGCTCTATCAGCCCTGTATTTGAGATACTGAAAAATATTGTAGGAGTATGGATGTAAGGCATGATACATGGTTGAAGTATCTGTATAAGTAATTGGTTATCAGTGTGCTCTGCTTTCGTATATGCATGGGAAGGATTGACCCTACATTATATATCTGCTCACCCTTAGTTATGTTTTCAGTTGGAAAGTCCGAGGACGGACTTTATTTTAAGGCGTGTAGAATGTAATGGCCATAGTGTCCTATACGTAGGTTGTATTTAGTAATGTGTGTGTATCGTAATTTTGTTGTATGCATAGTAATTCGAACTTTCATGTTGAACGCCTTATCTAATTCGGATTAGAAATAGTGGTAAGAATTCATCTATTCCAGCATGTCTGGTTTTCCTCAGCATGGACATCTTTCACGGAAACATCGATCAGTCCCTCAATTCTTAAGGAAATGTTGTGTTCTTGGTCTCGTTGGAAAGAAGACCTCAAGACCTACAACTTTGTAGCTTTCCATTTTTTCTGAAATTGCCAGAAATTAGAAGTAATCTGGTCCTCATGTTAGAGCAGTTTCTGTTTTAAATTCCAGCACATGTCCGTTTTGGTATAAAATCTGCATTAATTAGAATACTCATCCAAACTGCCTGAAAATGGATATGTGAACTCATGACACCTATATGTACAACTTTCATTTACATTATATTGTTATGTTTGTAATGCCCTACAAGCTACTGCACAAGTACTAGAGGGGGGTGAATAGTACTTTAAAAATAACAAGGAGTATAATTCCAAATTATAGTGCAAACAACTACCAAAACAATTTGCGGAATCTTAAATTGAATGACAACAACAAAATTAACAATGCTAACAA
The DNA here is from genome assembly GCA_030789695.1 of Scilla litardierei. Lineage (NCBI taxonomy): Eukaryota > Viridiplantae > Streptophyta > Magnoliopsida > Asparagales > Asparagaceae > Scilla > Scilla litardierei. The sequence goes on from CM061141.1 coordinate 203,196,486, forward strand.
GAGATGTTAATGGGTTCGGATCCACCCAAGTCTCACCGACTTGTTCCCGGTGATCCTACGTCCCAACCACCCGGATCCCCTCCAGATACTTAGGTTAGAAACCCTAACCCAAGATTTCCACTATGATATCTTGTGAAAAACCTTCACAAGATCAAGTCATACATGCAATGGCAATAGTGAATCCCACAACCCGGGATCACAACCTTCTCTCACAACCGAGAGAATCAACAAGCAATATAAACAAGTTTATAATGAAATAAACAATCTTACCACAAATTCCTATACCTTGAGTTTTATTACCAAATAGGTGCAAGGAGGGATTTGAGGAAGATGAAGTCACCAAGACCTAGCACCAAGGAAATGACCAGCAATAGGTGCCTAGGAGTGATTTGGAGACTTGATTCAAGCAAGAGCTTGAAGGGCTCACCAAGAACAAGCTTCTTTCAAGATGGATTCTAGATCTAGAAAGTGAGAGAATGGATTTCTTGTGAGGAAGAGAGCTTTAGAAATGAGTGAGAATGGCTATCTCTTTCTATCTCAATGAATCTCTTAATTGCAGCTCTAACCTAGAGAGAAATGACCATGGTTCGTATTTATAGGGTCCCATAAAAACAACTTAGGTCAATTTCCAACGGATAGAAATCTGAGGCAACTAGTCGGTCAAAGAACAACCACTGACCGACTAGTTCATCAACTAGTCGGTCAGTCAAACAACATGGACCGACTAAGAGAAGAACTGAGAAGAGATAGAAATTCAGACCTAGAAATCTAGTCGGTCCAAGAAGACTTTCTGACCGACTAGTTTCACAACTAGTCGGTCAGTCAGTGAACGTAGACCGACTAAGAGGCAAAAACAAATAGTCTGAATACAAATTGACTTAGTCGGTCCAAGAACAAAAGTTGTCCGACTAGATTGTCAACTAGTCGGTCACAAAATGTTCTTAGACCGACTAACGATAAACAGTAGCTTAGGAGAAATTTGGCATGTACAGTAAATCACAACTAGTCGGTCAAAGAAGCATCACTGACCGACTAGTTCACAAACTAGTCGGTCGGTGAGTCAACGTAGACTGACTAACTGTAAACAGTACTGAACAAGAAAAGATTAACTCACACTAGTCAATCCAAGAAGCTCTGCTGACCGACTAGATCACCATCTAGTCGGTCAGTACTTCTTCTTGTACCAACTAACATGCACAAACAAGTCCGAATCGAAGCGCGACGCTTCGAGGAAGTTAGAATGAACTTGTACTAAGATCCTAGAGCTACGATATGAGCGATATGAAGATAGAATCGTAAGATATACTCAAGGCTTAACATTCTATAGATCGAAGCTAAAAAGACTATAAAGAAAACCTTAAAGAACGGTCTTCGAGAGCTTCGATTAATTCTTCATGACTTCCAAAACGGCGCAAGAGCTTCAACGAAGCTTTAGGCATGAATACGAGCTTTGAGAAGTGTTGAGATGTCGCTTTGATTGTTCTCGTGAATTTGGCGACGATCTCCAATACTGCGCTCACAAATTGTTAGTTCATGAATTATTTATGTTTGCTCATCATCAAAACCAAATCCGGGGAGTCCAATATTCAACATTCTCCCCCTTTTTGGTGATGACAAACCAACATAAATAATAATCAAAAATAATGATTCAAATGTAAAATACTTACTCCCCCTGCATTGATGACACGTTAATTCCAAAATGAATATATATAAATTGCATCAATCAGACGAGTAAGATATATAATGAGAATCGATTTTTGAAATATCGGATTTTGAAAAATCCTTATATATATCTTAACTCCCCCTGAATCTAACACATCAAATTAGATTCTTGGAAATTGAGTTAAATTTTCATTTGACCTATTTATTATCATGATCTCTCCCCCTTTGGCATTATCCCAAAAATGGGGGGCATACAACGACAACAACTAGGAAATGGAAAATCCAACATCGGGAGTCGTAGACAATGACGATGGACCTAATTGACACCAAGGGAAAAGTGTGGAAATCAAATCAAGGTGTGCCAAATTGTCCATTATCTAAAAGCGAAAATTAAAATCAACAAAAACACCAAATATTACTTCATTTATTGAGTAAAGGAACATACTATCCAATATTCAATATTCTTGGTTAAATTTGTGCATGGAAAACAATTCTATACAATCATAGAAATATAATCTATTTAACCAAGTTTTTCAAGCGACGAATGACGAATTCATATGTCAAAGGCATTGAATTAAAATTAAATGTGCACGACGAAATAAAACAAAGAGAACATCGATGTATATATATAAAAACATCAAGAGTACATCCAAAAAGATATCACATCGAGTACATCAAAATACAAACGACCATGGATATCAACCAAAAATGTAAATACATCATACATCAACTAACCATCAGCATCATCCAAAGTACATCAAAATACAACACCGACATCCATAAAAATCAAAATACATCAAAATAACCCTCAAACTCCATCCTAACCCAAAATACTCTCAATAAGATGCATCATCCAAAGAGCAGTGGAGAGTCCTCGATACTGACGATCACGAGGGAGTGGCAGGATCTGCAGTCTCCGAAGGTCCAGTCGAGGGAGTGGACTCAGGCTCTGTAGGGAGGAGAGGCGTGTGAACAGAAGGGATCGTCGGGGCAGGGGTGGAGACATCGACGACAGGCTCAACGGCTGGGGTCTCAACAGGAACAACAGCAGGCACAACAGGAGCAGGGTCGTCAGCAGGAGCAGCAGCAGCATCAGAAGGCTGATCCACTGGTGCAGAAGTCTCAGGAGCACCGGAAGAGGTGCCAGCATCAGGAGCAGAGGTGGTAGCAACAGCAGCAGTGGCCTCATCGCCACGAGCCAAGGAGGTGACAAGATCATCAAAATCCTCATCGTCCATCTCCTCATCCTCAGAAACGGAAGGAGGAAGCTCAATGCCCATCAAACGAGCCATACGACAGACGACCTCCTCGGTACGAGCCAAACGCGACTCGTGCCGACGAAGCAACCGTACGACATCATCTAATGTGGCAGAAGGAGTGGGGGCTGCAGCAGCTGAGGGAGGAGGAACTGAAGCAGCTGAAGGAGTGGCCTGAGATGCAGAAGGTGTCGACCGCTGCACGTGACGGAGTGCCGCAAGAGATTTCTTAACGGCCGTCGCGTTCAGAGGAGGACCAAGGGGACGCTCATCATCAGGGGGCAAGGGGACACCGAATCGACGAAATACCAAGGTCAGGAGACATGGATATGGGATATGCGCAGATTTAGTGGTCTTGCGAATACACTCGAAAGAATCCATCTTATCGAGTATAATGCGAGCCCAATTAATCTCGCTACCCATAAACAGAGCGTAAATGAGTTTCAAAAACGGCTGAGATGGAAGAGATGAAGATCCATACTTGGGAAGAAGGCATGATTTTAGGATCAGGTTAATCACCCAAGCATTCGTCTTGAATGATTTCGAAGGGAATCCAATGAATGCGGGGGGGATAACCTGGAAGATTTTGCCTAGGGTCCGCTGATCGAGGGAAGAGATATCATCGACAGAGATGTCAGAAGGGAGGAGGCCACACGACGAGCAACCTATCAGCTCCCCCAAGATTTCTGCCGTGAGGACTATAGGAGTCCCCAAAACAGAAGTCTTGATGGAGTGAGACTCGTCGTACTGGCCCCGAACACAGTTGGCATAGAATAATTTGACCAGGCGAGGATATGGTTTGGGGTTCGCCTTGGGGTCATATCTAAGATAGTCCAATAGGCCACTATAGGAGAGAAGATCCGCAAGGCCAAGAAAATCAGAAAACTGAACGTAATGCTTTAACAGCAGTGGGCAGTGCTCTATACGGTTGTACGCAGCGAGACACTGAGGGTCGTCGCGGCACAACGATATGTCTACACCGCCGAATGGCATAGGAGCTTTACCCTTAGCCTTACGGGACGGAGGAGGTGGAGGAGGGGGTGGAGTGGGTTCCTTCTCGGGATGTTCAGGGGTGTATTCCTCATCGGAGTCATCCTCGGAATCACTATCTGAACGCTCACCGGGAGGAGTGGGTGCGCGAAACTTTTTAGGTTTAGGTTTGGGCTTGGACGTTTGGCCGGAAGGTTTAGGCTTGGACGTCCTCTTCCTCTTCAACGGAGTTGAAGACGAAGAGGGGGGTCGAGTGGTCTTGGCCCTACGTTTAGGAGGTGTCGAAGCGGTAGCACCCTCTACGGTCATAGGGGATGCCCCAGATGATGTAATCAGGATTCTCATTCGTGCCATGATATCGGTACAACGAGTACAATCAAATGTCGGGATAGGTTCAAATACCCTAAGCACAAACCCTAGAACCTAACACACAAGCCCTAAGAGAGAAAATCCGAAACCCTAGATCAATTTCCGAAACCCTAGAGCTTAGAGATGAAAAAGAGATCTAGAACACACCCTAGGGATGCAAAAAGAGATCTAGCAGAGGGGTTATACCTAGGAGAGAGGGTCGACGGCGACGGACGGCGGAGATGGACGGAAAATTGGCCGGAGTCGACGGGAATACGAAGGGGTTTCGGTCGGATTTAGGGGTTTTTCGGGTTGGAGGAAGAAAACAAACCGACTAAATGAGGAAATAACCGGTTAGAATAGGATTAAGTCGGTCTGGAATGCGAAAAGACGCGTTTGCCCTAACACACTTAGTCGGTCACAGTTCAAGCACTGACCGACTAGATTACGATCTAGTCGGTCGGTCAATGAGCTTGAACCGACTAAGTCGAAACAGAGGCAAACAGAAATTTCTAGGGCTAGAGTTAGTCGGTCACAGTATAATCACTGACCGACTAGTTTTCAATCTAGTCGGTCGGTAAGAGTACTATGACCGACTAAAAGAAGTCAATGACAGGAGAAAGTTAAAACTTGAACTAGTCGGTTTGAGTTCACTAGCTGACCGACTAGATGAGCATCTAGTCGGTTGGCTGATGAACTGAAACCGACTAGAAGAGTCCAAAAATCGATAAATGAGTTCTCTTCATAAACCACTTGGATGAAACATCTTAACCCTCTCATTAGTCATCTAAACTACCCCATAAAACATCGAAATCTCATATACGATATTCAAATAAGAATTCAAGCAAAACTTCAAACATATCACATAAAATCCCCAAAAATTCAATAAATCTAGCATGAACGAACTATCGCGAAATATAAAAGCATGCAAGATAATTGAATGAGATATGAATCCTATATCTCGGATTCACCCATAATCCCCAATTCTCGACGCAACCGCACAAAGGAGTCCTCCTTTAGGGGTTTCGTGAAAATATCGGCGATTTGCTTTTGGGTTTCAACATACACTAATATGATGTCCTTTTTAGCAACATGATCATCTAAAAAGTGGTGTCGGACATCTATGTGTTTTGATCGGGAATGGTGCACCGGATTCTTTGAAAGACAGATATCACTTTGGTTATCCACCATGATAGGGCTAGTATCACAATGAATACCAAAATCCTTCAGTGTGTGTCTCATCCAAAGAACATGTGCACAAGCGGCACCGGCGGCAATATATTCCGCCTCTGTGGTTGAAAGTGATATGGAATTTTGCTTCTTGGAAAACCAAGAGACAAGAGAATTTCCTAGAAAATGGCAAGTGCCACTAGTACTTTTCCTGTCGGATTTGCATCCCGCATAATCGGCATCACTATATGAGACTAACTCATACGTGCTAGATTTTGGATAAAGTAATCCAAAATCAAGTGTATAACTTAGATAACGGAAAATACGTTTTACCTCTACTAAGTGAGACTCCTTAGGTTGAGACTGATAATGAGCACATATGCATACGGCAAACATAATATCGGGCCTACTTGCGGTAAGATAAAGTAAACTACCTATCATACCTCGATATAGACGAATGTCTACATCCTTACCGCCTGTATCCTTGTCAAGATGCGTAGTCGTGCTCATTGGAGTCTTTTTCCCGGAAGCACTCTCCATTCCAAATCGCTTAATCAACTCCATCGTATACTTCGTTTGGTGGATGAAGATTGCATTGTTCAATTGGCGAATTTGGAGACCTAAGAAATATTTGAGTTCGCCCATGTGGCTCATCTCAAATTGTTCCTTCATAACATTAGAAAACTCTTCGCAAAGAGTGAAGTTAGTAGCACCGAAAATGATATCATCAACATAAATTTGAACTAATAAATATCATTATTCACATGCTTAACAAAAAGTGTAGAATCGGCTTTGCCCATTTTAAAATTCAAATCCAAAAGAAAATTCTTTAGGCGATCATACCAAGCTCGAGGAGCTTGTCTCAAACCATAAAGAGCTTTCTTTAGTTTAAAAACATGATTTGGAAATTTTTCATTTATGAAGCCCGGAGGTTGAGAAACGTAAACTTCCTCAACAACATCTCCGTTTAAAAATGCACTTTAACATCCATTTGAAATAACTTAAAATTTTTATGGCATGCATAAGACAATAATAGTCTAATTGATTCTAATCTAGCTACCGGAGCGAAGGATTCTTCGAAATCGATACCTTCCTCTTGGCGATATCCTTGAGCAACTAACCGAGCTTTGTTCCAGACGACGACTTGGTTTTCGTCGGTTTTGTTCTTGAAGATCTACTTTGTCCCTATGATGGTGTGGTTCTTCGATGGCAAAGGAACAAGCTCCCATACCTCATTCCTCTCGAATTGAATGAGTTCCTCCTCCATGGCAAGGATCCAAGCATTATCTTCGCAAGCTTCAACTATATTCTTTGGCTCTATTGATGAGGCAAAGGCACTATTGGCGAAGTGGTGGACTTGAGATCACGTCTTGACACTATCATGAATATTGCCAATGACTTGCTCATGGGGATGGTCGCGGACGGTATGAAGCCGCTTGGGAATACCTTGATCACTAGGCACATTCTCAACGACTTCATTAGTCGGGTTAGTATCAATAGAATCAATTGAATCATTAGACTTAGAATTTTCAAACGAATCACATAAAACATCCATAGGATCATCATCATTTGAATTTCTAGAAGTAGTAAAATTCTCATTAAAAGAGACATGAAGTGATTCCTCGATCGTAGAGGATCTTTTGTTGTATATCCGGTAGGCTTTGCTACGTGAGGAATACCCAACAAATATCCCCTCATCCGATCTCGGATCAAACTTTTCCAAATTATCATATGTGTTTTTAATAAAACATTTTGCGCCGAAAACACGAAAATGTTTAACTTGAGGCAATCTACCAAACAACAATTCATAGCAAGTTTGTTTGGTGCCGGGCCTCAAAAGTATTCTATTAAACACATAACAAGCGGTGTGTACCGCTTCCGCCCAAAATTGATAACCAAGTTGACTATCTTCGAGCATAGTGCGAGCACACTCCACAAGCGTTCTATTCTTCCTCTCAACAACACCATTTTGAGGAGGTGCGCGAGGGAAAGAAAACGTGTGAGTAATTCCAAGATCATCACAAAAATTTGAGAAAGACTCATTCTCAAATTCACCCCCATGATCACTACGAATAGTGACAATGGTGGTTCCGATGAGATTTTGTACTTTCTTCACAAATATTGTGAAGTTTTCAAAAGCTTCATTTTTATTACTTAAGAAAAATACCCATGTAAATCTTGAATAATCATCAACGATGACTAGTCCATATCTTGCATTTCCTAAGGAAGCAACTCTAGTTGGCCCAAATAAATCTAGATGTAATAGCTCTAGTGGCAGTTTAGTAGAAATGCTTTTCTTAGGTTTAAATGAAGATTTAGGAAGCTTGCCACGTTGACAAGAATCGCAAAAACTTTTCTTTTCAAAAACGAGCTTCGGAAAACCTTTAATGGAATTTAATTTTGAAAGCTTATAAAGTGTTCCAAAGTTCACATGTCCAAATCGTCGATGCCATAAGTGTTGTTCACTTGTGTTGGCAACGAGACATTGTTCATATGACTTAGGAAGATCCAAAATATAAATATCTTTATGGCGTGTGCCGAAAAATAATAACTTATTATTATCATTTGAAATATGACATAATCCTTTCGCAAAGCTAACTTTGTAACCTTTGTCACAAAGTTGGCTTATTGAAATAAGATTATGATTCAAACCATTAACTAGATACACATCACTAATTAAGGGTTTAGATGGGTTACCCACTTTACCAACACCGACGATTGTTCCGCTCTCGTTGCCTCCAAATACGACGCGATTTCCATTTGCAATGGGAACCACTCCGGAGAGCAATTGAGCGTCAACCGTCATGTGTTTTGAACACCCGCTATCGAGTATCCAATTCCCTTTGGAGCTAAATTTAAATTTGTTGCTCCTTTTCTTTTTCTTTTCCTTGAGTACCTAAAGATAGAAACTTTCATATCATGGTACCCAAGGTCATTGGGTCCTCAAAGGTTAGACCTTTGGAAGCCAAGTCCAATTGGACTTAGACTTCCCCACATAATTTCTACTATGCACAATATCCGAAAAATAAGCATTCATATACACTTGTTTTTCATCCATGCTTGTGTCCTTTGGGCTCCAAATAGTGAAAATCTGGGGAGCCCTCATCCTATTGGGTGCATGCATGCGACGTTGATTTCTATGTGATGCATGTTGTGGATAGGCATAAGGAACATGATGGAATGGTGCACGACGAGAATTATTCATATGATGAGGTGGGTGAACATATGCATGTGTGGGAACACGTGCGTGAGGGTGTCTCACATGGTGTGCACGTGCCCGAGAATTTGTTGCATAAAAATCATCATATGTGTGAGACGGTGGAGTAGGACGTGTGTTACTACGTGGCATGGTATTGGTGTACATATAAGCATGCCCCTTCTTTGGAGGTCCACCCAAAGTGGGTTTCTTTCCAAAAGAGGGTGTGGACGAGGTGGACGCACCATTGGTAGATGAACTACCAATAGAGTGTTTGCTACCACTCGTAGAGTCACCGGAAGTTGGCCTAACAAAAGTAGTGGCCGCTTTGGATGGACATCCCATCGTATACCCCAAACCAATGTGGTGATTGGCCGGAAGTAAGTCACTTAGGATTTTATCCAAATGGTCCTTACCCTTATTGAATTTATTAATTCGGCCTAATGTGTTCTCATATTTCTCTTTGAGAGAACACATAGAAGTATCCAAGTTGGATACTTGCGATGTGAGCACATAAACACGAGATTTGAGATTCTCGTTCTCAATACTCAAAGTCGAGTTTTGAGAAGTTAAATCCGCTATCCTATGTTCTTCCGGATGATCAATGCTAACATGTTCAAGTTTAGATTTGAGATTAACAATCTCATTTCTTAACTCTTCAACAACGGTGTCGTTGTTGGTGATGATAGTCTTAGGCGAGGTTTGAATGCTAGCTAGGTCATCTTTTACTTTAGTATATCTATTTACTAATTTAGTGTATTTAGACCATAAATGAGAGTTAGCATCCCTAAGATCATCCATAGTTACCTCATCGCCTTCGTCGTCGCTATCATCGGAGGAGGAAGATCCTTGATCATGCTCCTCTCTCGCCATGAAGCACATGTACGCTTGCTCCACTTTCTCATCGTCCGACTCTCCGCTTGAGGAATCCTCGGAGTCGGTGAATGTTGCTCCAACAAGTCCCTTTTTGTACCCCTTTTTGTACTTCTTTGACTTGTCAAACTTCGGCGCCTTCCACTTTTCCTTTTGCTTGTTTTGAGGACAATCCGCTTTGATGTGTCCTGGCTTATTGCATTTAAAGCACAAAGGTGGAGAGGCGTTAGTAGAAGTAAATTTAGATTTTTTTAGAAGTTACCCTTTCGGAAGAAGCGATTGAACTTCTTTGCCATGAGTGCAATGGATTCCATGTCCATTTCTTCTTCCGAGTCCTCATCATCGGTAGAGGTGGATGAAGCCGCCTTGAATGCAATTGCCTTTTTCTTAGGCACGTCTTGGTTCAAATAGGACTTCATCTTTTCTTGTAACTTCACCTTGCTATCTTTGCGTACCTCGTATGACATCAAAGTACCCATCAATTGAACTACGGTATACTTATTCATGTCATTACCTTCCTCGATGGCGAATGTACGTTTCTCCCAAGAAGAAGGAAGTCCTTCGATAAGCTTCGAGCACTTCTCATTTTGGGTGTAGGATTTGCCGAGGGCCTCTAACTCGTTTATTATGTCAACGAAGCGAGCGTAATATTCCTTCATCTTCTCGCCCTGTTGCATATGAAACATTTCGTAATCTTTGTTTACGACTACGAGTTTAGAGTCCCTTACCCTACTCGTCCCTTCATGAAGAATGAGGAGGGAGTTCCAAATTTGATATGCACTCTTACATGTGCATATCTTATTGAAGTCCTCGGGATCCAATGCGCATTGCAAGGCGTTCATTGCCATGGCATTGCTTACCTCCGCGGCGATCTCTGCGGTAGTCCATTTCTCAAAGTCTTCTTCTTCGGGCTCGATGTATTCCTTCATTGTGGTCCTCCATAGAGATGCACTCCGGAGGAAGGTTTCCATCCAACAGTTCCAGTACCCGTAGTTGGTACCGTTGAAGAATGGAGGCCTCGTAGAGGAATGTCCTTCCATCACCGAAGATGCTCCTTCACGGTTCCTGAAGGTGTCATAGTTTGAAGGTGGACGCACAGTCTTGTTGTCGTTGGCAGACATAGCTAATTATCTGGCTCTGATACCAAATGTAATGCCCTACAAGCTACTGCACAAGTACTAGAGGGGGGGTGAATAGTACTTTAAAAATAACAAGGAGTATAATTCCAAATTATAGTGCAAACAACTACCAAAACAATTTGCGGAAGCTTAAATTGAATGACAACAACAAAATTAACAATGCTAATAAGAGATGTTAATGGGTTCGGATCCACCCAAGTCTCCCCGACTTGTTCCCGGTGATCCTACGTCCCAACCACCCGGATCCCCTCCGGATACTTAGGTTAGAAACCCTAACCCAAGATTTCCACTATGATATCTTGTGAAAAACCTTCACAAGATCAAATCATACATGCAATGGCAATAGTGAATCCCACAACCCGGGATCACAACCTTCTCTCACAACCGAGAGAATCAACAAGAAATATAAACAAGTTTATAATGAAATAAACAATCTTACCACAAATTCCTATACCTTGAGTTTTATTACCAAATAGGTGCAAGAAGGGATTTGAGGAAGATGAAGTCACCAAGACCTAGCACCAAGGAAATGACCAGCAATAGGTGCCTAGGAGTGATTTGGAGACTTGATTCAAGCAAGAGCTTGAAGGGCTCACCAAGAACAAGCTTCTCTCAAGATGGATTCAAGATCTAGAAAGTGAGAGAATGGATTTCATGTGAGGAAGAGAGCTTTAGAAATGAGTGAGAATGGCTATCTCTTTCTATCTCAATGAATCTCTTAATTGCAGCTCTAACCTAGAGAGAAATGACCATGGTTCGTATTTATATGGTCCCATAAAAACAACTTAGGTCAATTTCCAACGGATAGAAATCTGAGGCAACTAGTCGGTCAAAGAACAACCACTGACCGACTAGTTCATCAACTAGTCGGTCAGTCAAACAACATGGACCGACTAAGAGAAGAACTGAGAAGAGATAGAAATTCAGACCTAGAAATCTAGTCGGTCCAAGAAGACTTTCTGACCGACTAGTTTCACAACTAGTCGGTCAGTCAGTGAACGTAGACCGACTAAGAGGCAAAAACAAATAGTCTGAATACAAATTGACTTAGTCGGTCCAAGAACAAAAGTTGACTGACTAGATTGTCAACTAGTCGGTCACAAAACGTTCTTAGACCGACTAACGATAAACAGTAGCTTAGGAGAAATTTGGCATGTACAGTAAATCACAACTAGTCGGTCAAAGAAGCATCACTGACCGACTAGTTCACAAACTAGTCGGTCGGTGAGTCAACGTAGACCGACTAACTGTAAACAGTACTGAACAAGAAAAGATTAACTCATACTAGTCGGTCCAAGAAGCTCTGCTGACCGACTAGATCACCATCTAGTCGGTCAGTACTTCTTCTTGTACCAACTAACAGACACAAACAAGTCCGAATCGAAGCGCGACGCTTCGAGGAAGTTAGAATGAACTTGTACTAAGATCCTAGAGCTACGATATGAGCGATATGAAGATAGAATCGTAAGATATACTCAAGGCTTAACAGTCTATATATCGAAGCTAAAAAGACTATAAATAAAACCTTAAAGAACGGTCTTCGAGAGCTTCGATTAATTCTTCATGACTTCCAAAACGGCGCAAGAGCTTCAACAAAGCTTTAGGCATGAATACGAGCTTTGAGAAGTGTTGAGATGTCGCTTTGATTGTTCTCGTGAATTTGGCGACGATCTCCAATACTGCGCTCACAAATTGTTAGTTCATGAATTATTTATGTTTGCTCATCATCAAAACCAAATCCGGGGAGTCCAATATTCAACAATGTTTTATACAAATATATGGAGTAAATTGCCATTAGACCTGACTGTTATGGAAATTCTCAGCAAGCTGAAATGCAAGGTGTTGGATTTGGCCCTAGCAATTAGTTTCTATGCCTTTCTTGTTTCTAATCATGATGGTAGGGCTCTTTTGTAAATGATAATAAATTTTTATTCATTAGTGTTAATCAACCTAATGCCATACAATACTTAGCAAGAAACATTAGTTAGCATGTAATTTAGAATGACGTTACTTCATATTTGTGTTGGATTTCAATCCCTTATAGTATATTATGCAATTGACATCCATGCATGCTAAAGTATTTAACTTTCTTAATTAGTATGCATATTCATGCCATGATCACAAGTGACATACCATCAAGTCTCCCTTAGTCATTAATTACGACTTTTATGCCATGATATTCCTTGTTGTAAATATTGAGAATATGTGATTACTTATCATAGTTGTTACACCAAAATGAAGGCATTTGTGATGTCCTCCTCATGTTGTTATGTGTATGTTTATTATGCAAGCTATATGGCTCGTAACCATGTTGTTGAATGTCTTTATGTAATGAACTTGGAACATGAAAGAAGTGATTGTGAAATTGTATGGGTTGTTGAGAGAAAGGGTAAAATATGGCAAGTGTTGCAAATGATGTATTGATTTCTCCAGTTACATGTGGTTATGGTTCTTATATGAAGTGGTAATGAAAGGATGGTGTGATGAAGTTGGAAATGGTTGGTTCATATGTGGCAATGGAAAGTACATTGTTGTCATGAACTTATGAGAGTGAGACAGTGTTTCAGTCCTCCTAAAGGAGGGTGACACAGGTTGGAGGAATTTCGAAGTATCGGGTAGGCCTATGAGATGGACTGGTTGTGTTGTCTTTGTAATTTTGTGTGGTGTGTACACTTGCACTCCTGACGGGCTAGCGCTACGGGGAGTGTAGAGTGGTACCCGAGGCTCCTGACGAGCTAGCACGGCGGGAAGTCCTCTTTGCTCTCCCACACAGGTGGGAGAGGTCCAGTTTCATACGTCGTATTCTATATTAGGATTCCAAAAGCTAACATTGTGTGGAATTGACTGACTGACTTTCTTTTATGCCTTAGCCATACTTATTGTGGTTTGTTGTTAATATCGTCACCCCTCCCCTTATACCCCCTTCTATGGTTCTGTTCTTTTTCCTACGTGTGCTTCCTTTTGTTACGCATGCCATGTTAGATGTGACACCTTTGCTTGTAGCACCTTTCACTCAGTAGTAGCATTAGTGTGTGTTGCATTTGGGAGTGAGTATGGAATTCCTATTGGGGCACGCTTTGTGTCACGCCCCGCTTCCCTAAAATGGAGGCGAGACGTGAAAAGGTCCGCACGAGAGTGGAGCTGTGAAGCCCCAAACCCGATAAGCGTCAATAAAACATAAGCAGGTCCCTGTAACCACAAACGGAACAACAATAATAACACAAGGAGAGACAGAAATAAAATCTCATATCTCATAATTTGTCCAACATGAAAATTAAGTTCAACATCCAGAAAAGCCACCAGGCTAAAAGAAAGAGTCTAAAGGCCCAGAACAAGGCCAACAAAAAGGGACGACAAAACAAAGTATAGGTGCCACGCACCGACAACTAAACAGCAGTCTAAAAACAAAAGAGGAAAGCTCAACGAAGACACTAGGATTGGTCCCTAGTGTCCACGTACTCCTCGCCAAACACAGGCTCAGGCTCGGTGTCAGCAAACACCTCGTCCTCTACAATGTACTCAGGCTCAGGGTCTAACATGTGTCACCCAAAAGAGTAAAGGGGCACATGTCAGCAAGTCTACGAGCGACTTGGGCAAGGAAACTGAAAGTAAGGCAAACTAACAACCTAGCAGTTATAGTACGCATGACATGGCAGTTATAACATGAGTGCACAAGCAAGACATGGTGAAACAATAAGTACAAGAGAACAATTATCGGGACAAGTCAAGAGTAGCCAAGCTACTAACAATCTCAATCATTTCATTAGTCACATTTCAAGTTGTTTGTAGATGTTTACGCCTTACAGCTGAACGGTTTGGCATTCACGCTGATTGGCCGCTTAACACTACCCCAGAACCCAAAGTTTACGCCTTACAACTGCAGTTGCTGATCGGGCAGACTCCCAGTTGAATGACCGCTTAACTCTTACCCCATCCCACACGCAAACAAGCCAGGGTCCCTGTACATGAGCCCAGTAAATGAGCCAGGGTTGCCCCGCACGTGAGCTTGTTTTCTATATCACGAATTAGGAAGTATTTAGCGTAGGGGACACCTAGCCTCAATATCGAGCGTTGGGGTTAGCAACTCATTATGCTCGCTTCTGGTCACGAGCCAGGAAGTACAAGTAGTGTAGCGTGTGCTACGCAATCACGGGAACATTTAAAGAATGCAATGACATGACAATTAATTCGCGTACCGGTAATTGAAATTAAACATGGCATGGTAGTTTTATGCAACATGATAAATGACGGATCTAACTTCGTTGTCAAGCTAGTTCCTAAATTTGCGCCTAGGCGAGTATAATTTCGTCGCCTAGTCTCTTTTACGCCTACAACAAGCAAATGGCCTAAGACATGGCCCAAAACCCTAAGTGGCAAGTTTCACTTGCCTAGCACCGAGGATGACGATCAACGAGGGTTCGTCCCACGGACGCTAATCTTCGGGGAAGCACAGCCACGGAAGAAACGCTCCGGGGAACCTAGGGTTCAGATCTGGAAAGGATGGGGAAAATCTGGAGAAATAGGTTTTGATGTGGATTTTGGGGGCTTGATGAAAGTTTGAGGAAGATGAGAGGTAGAATGTGTTAAATGAGGGTTTGGATGATGGATTTTGGGCTTGGGATGAAGGAATAAGGGTTTGAGGTAGTAGGGGGATCAATGGGGGAGAAATTAGGTTTAGAGTTGAAGAAGAAGAAGAAGAAAACGTTTGAAAGGGGTTTAAATAGGAAGTGCTGGCGGCTGCCCAGAAATTAGGGTTTCGACACTGATTAGTCGGTCAAAGAAGGTTGGCTGACCGACTAGTTTAGCAACTAGTCGGTCGGTCGATAGCTGTGACCGACTAACACCAAGCAACGAAATTAGGGAAAAATCTGGGTAATGAATTAGTCGGTCAAAGTGCAACCACTGACCGACTAGTTTGGGAACTAGTCAGTCGGTTGACTAATGCAGACCGACTAAGTCCAAACAGTAACTCCTGTACAAAAATAGGATTTAGATTTAGTCGGTCAAGAAACAACTACTGACCGACTATTTTTGAATCTAGTCGGTCGATGAACGTTCTTAGACCGACTAAGAATGAATAGTACTTGGTGTCAAAAATGATCATAGAGCTAGTCGGTTAAAGAACGATTGCTGACCGACTAGTTTGCAACCTAGTCGGTCGACCAATGTTCTTAGACCGACTAATGATAAATAGTAACTCCTGAATAATTAACAAATCCCACTAGTCGGTCCATGAAGGTTTGCTGACCGACTGGATCGTCATCTATTCGGTCGGTGCCCCTTCTTACACCGGCTAATATGCACCAAAAGTTCCGAAATGGAGCGCGAAGCTCTGGGATCGATTCCTAAGACTCCTAGGCTTGATCTAACAATAAGATATGACCGATATGAAGCCCGTCACAAATGACTTACTCCAAAATCGACGATTCTAAGGAAGAAGCTAAGAAAACACGACGAAACGATCGAAAATGAAAGCTACGGAGAAGAAAACCATGCATAAGGAGAAAATCCACCAAAACATATAATATAATATAATAAATCCAGATACATGAAAACCAGTCGTTACATCCTCCCCAACTTAAGAAAAATTCCGTCATCGGAATTTCCCAACACTCACGTGTCCGGGAACAAAAGTGGGAATCGCTCTCGCATCTCATCCTCATTCTCCCAAGTAGACTCTCCAGGCGAGCCGTGTCGCCACATCACCTTCACAAGATTGACAACCTTGTTCCAAAGTGACTTCTGACGCCTGTCCAGAATCTGCACTGGCTGCTGGACATACGTCATATCGGGGCGAACGGTAATCTCCGAGAAATCCACAGCATGAGATGGATCGCTAATGTATCAACGAAGCTACGACACATGGAAAACATCGTGAAATCCTTCCAAAGATGGCGGCAAGGCTAAGCGGTAGGCTACCTCGCCAACTTTCTCCAGAATGTCAAACGGTCCAATGTATCACGGGCTCAACTTCCCTCGCTTCCCAAAACGAATCACTCCACGATTCGGGAAAATCCTCAGAAACACATGATCTCCAAGGTGAAACTCCAAAGGACGACGTTTAGCATCTGCCCAATGCTTAAAACGGTCCTGAGCAATCCTCAATCTCTCCCGAATATTCCTGACGACCTCCACAGCCTCCACAATCATCTCAGGCCCCAACAGCTCCCGATCGCCAACGTCATCCCAACTCAATGGCGATCGACATTTCCTCCCATACAAAGCGGTGAAAGGCGCCATTCCAATAGACGCCTGATAGCTGTTGTTGTAAGAAAACTCCACCAGATGTAGATGGTCCTCCCACGAACCCTTGAAATCCAACATGCACGCCCTCAGCATGTCCTCCAAGATCTGAATCGTCCTCTCGGACTGGCCATCCGTCTGCGGATGGTATGCCGTACTGAAACTCAGACGCGTTCCCAAACTCTTCTGCAAAATCTGCCAGAACTGAGAAGTAAACCTCGTGTCTCTGTCCGACACGATACTCACGGGGACTCCGTGAAGTCGCATGACCTCCTGCATGATTCACGTTACATCATTATCTAAACTAGGAAAAGGAAATAAAAACGGAGAGTAAAAGAATTTACCTCCATATATCTCCTCGCTAGCGCCTCAGTGGACTGTCCCACTCGGAACGGAATAAAGTGCGTGGATTTGGTCAATCGATCTACGATCACACAAATCGGGTCATTCTGCTTCGGACTCCGAGGTAGTCCAGTCACGAAATCCATAGTGATGTGTTGCCACTTCCACTCCGGAATCGGAAGCGGTTGTAGCAACCCGGCCGCACGCTGATGCTCCGCCTTCACTTGTTGGCAAACCAAACACTTGGCTACACTCCGAGCCACACTCCTCTTCATACCATGCCACCAATAATTCAGACGAAGATCCTTGTACATCTTGGTCCCACCAGGATGCACAGAATACGGCGAACTGTGTGCCTCCACCATCAACTCCTCTCTAATATCCCCAGTTGGCACACACAACCTGGCTCCAAACCGCAGCGAGCCATCCTCATGAATCAAAAAGTCAGTCCACAGACCGGCTTCCACCTGCTCCCGAATCTTCACCAGCTTCGGATCCTCAGCCTGGCCAGCCTTGATCCGATCCATAATCGTCGACTGTATTTGCATACACATCAACGAAGAAACCTCCCCAGGAAGAACAATCTCAACACCAGACTCGCAAAAATCCTGCTGTAATCTCCACTGCGAGGTCAAAATCATCACTGCTGGAAGCCTACTCAGCGCATCAGGAACCACATTCACCTTGCCAGGGTGATACTGCAAATCAATCTCATAATCTGCCATGAGCTCCAACCATCGACGCTGTCGCATGTTGAGCTCCTTCTGAGTAAAATAATATACTTCAAGCTTTTGTGATCGGTGAAAATCTTCACTTTCTCACTCAGCAAGAAGTGCCTCCAAATCTTAAGAGCAAACACAACGGCAGCCAACTCGAAATCATGCGTCGGGTAATTCTTCTCATGAACCTTGAGCTGACGAGAAGCATAAGCCACAACATGCCCGTGCTGATGCAACACACAACCGAGACCCTTGCCTGAAGCATCGCAAAAGATCTCAAATCCATCGCTGCGATCAGGCACAACAAGAATAGGGGCAGTCGTCAACTTCTCCCTCAGAACACCAAAAGCATTCTCACAATCACCCGACCAAACAAAAGGTACATCCTTCCGCGTCAATCTGGTCATCGGCTCGGCAATACGGGAAAAGTCCTTAATGAAGCGCCGATAGTAACCAGCAAGTCCAAGGAAACTCCGAATCTCAGACGCTGACGACGGAACAGGCCACTCCCTGATGGCCCTAATCTTCTCAGGATCTACTGAAATACCATCCCCAGTAACCACATGGCCCAGAAAAGCAACTCTATCTAGCCAAAACTCGCACTTCGAAAACTTAGCATACAAACGATGCTTCCTCAAAATCTCCAATACCGTCCTCAAGTGCGAGGCATGCTCATCCTCTGACTTTGAATAGATCAAAATGTCGTCAATAAAGATAACGACAAACTTATCCAAAAAGTCATAGAAAATCAGGTTCATCAGATTCATGAAAACTGCGGGTGCGTTAGTTACGTCGAAAGGCATCATCACAAACTCATAGTGTCCATACTTCGTCCTGAAAGCTGTCTTCGGAACATCATCCTTCTTCACCTTCAGCTGATGATAACCACTCCTCAGATCCAACTTTGAAAACACCCTCGATCCTCTAAGCTGATCAAAAATATCATCGATGCGAGGCAACGGGTATTTGTTCTTGATGGTCACCACATTCAACTCCCGATAATCCACGCACATGCGATGCGACCCATCCTTCTTCTTCACCAGCAGCACCGGTGCTCCCCACGGAGACACACTAGGATTGATATAACCCTTCTACAAAAGCTTATCCAGCTGCTTCCGCAATTCCTCCAACTCAGCGGGTGCCATACGATACGGCGCCTTAGAAATCGGCTGCGCTCCCGGAACAAGATCAATAGAAAATTCTAAAGCTCGATCAGGTGGCAAACCAGACATCTCCTCGGGGAAGACGTGACGTGCGTTTATATTTCATATATTCACGCACATTTTCTTTTGTGTTTCTCCGTGTTTTCCGCTGTCTTTTATTCGTTTTCTCCTATTTTCTCGTTTTCTTTCACTTTTCTTTGTTTCTCCATGTTTGCAGGAGATTGACCGCGTAGGGGACGTTTAACGACGATATCTCAAGTCCCCGGAGCAACGGGAGGAGTCACGCGTGATCCAGGGGGTCAAAAAACAAAGAATACATCTTTCAGCCCCTCACCCGGTCGGTTGGTCATCTCCAACCGATCGGGTGATGCACGCGTGCACCACCCGGTCTCAGCCGGAGCTCAAGTGAAAGTCACCCGACCGGTTCACAGGTCGGTTCAGCGGGGGCATGTTCTCTGTCTTTTGGATCCAAATTCCAACTGATCGGGTGACTCTCACCCGATCGGTTCATCTGTAGCTGATGCTGAGGAGCTGAAGACACAGGCACCCAACCGATCCTTTCACCCGATGGCGCCAAGATCCAACCGGTCACTCCAAGAACTCACCCGACCGGTTCATATGACCGGGTGAAAGCTCGCCATTTTCTGTTCATTATCTGTAACGGATCACCCGATCGGTTGACTTGTCAACCGATTGACTGATACGAGAGTCTATAAATAGAACCCCTAGGGTTCCAGAAACGGGGAGCTGCTAGTTTTTACTGTTTTCTCCCATTGTGACGGCTGTAATTACTGTTCTTTTGTAAGTTTTCGGATCTTTCTCAAATTTTAGTATTGTCTTAATTACTCTATTACTTCCGCATTCCAATCATCTGATTATGATTCCAACGGTTCATTTTCATTTAGATCGCTTTTTAATGAATTTTTGTGAGTAGTTCCCAATTCTGGGATTTTGGTGGAAACCCCTTCGGGGGCTCTTCCCGATGCATCCATAGGGTTAGGAAATCGATAGGGTTTAGGATTCTAACGGTTACGCGGGGTGTTTCATTGTCATCGGCGGGAAAAAGACAGCCTTTGACCGTTGGGCCAAGGGGGAATAAACTTGGCGGTTAACTCCCTAGCCATAGCTCACGCCCTTAGCGTAGACGCCGAATCCTAGCACGCGGGAGCGGCAGGATGAGACGTTGGGAGTTATCGTTGCGAGCTTAGTGCTCCCGGAATCGATCAGTGTTAATGGACACGGGAGTGCCCACTGATCGAATCCGGGAAGTCCGGTGTATCATCCTGGGCACCGACCGGAATATCGGGCCCATGGGATGCCGGTACCACTTTCAGAAGCAACGTCTCACCATTAGACCCTAATTCCGATCGCTATCCTACCTGTAGGCCGTATCGGCGAGAGTCGCTCGTTGGAGTGGAAACCAAAGTCCCGGGTTTATTTTCGTATTGTTCATACCTTGCATTACTTTTCCGTGACAACCACCAACCGATTCGGGCTACCTCGCCCACGGGGTGATTTTGGTCCTCCTTGACACAAGCACATCCTAGCCTCCCTGTGTTCGACCCCCAAGCCACACTACAACACACCGTGCGCTTGCGGTTACAAATATCTAAACCCCCATGCGGGTCCCCCGGCCATTTGCGGATAGCAAGTCGGGGCACACGTCAAGTTTATGGCGCCGTTGCCGGGGAGGCGACGTGCTTGTTATTTTAGGATCTCTTGAACCCTCGTGTCTAGCTCTCATCCCTACCTTGCGATAATTTTCACACTCTACACTTTTCAATTTCACTTGGACATACTGTGGATAGTAATTGTATAGTGCTAATTAACTGAATCGCCGTGCTTCCATCGCAACTTGCGGTTCCCGTTTATGCAACCCGTGCTTTTGACGTGTTTGCCACTTGTGTAGTTCTCTCTCTCTCTCTTTTCGTATAAGATCCTGGCCCCACGGCGAGGATGTTGCATGCTGTTTCAGGAGACATCTAGGATCACTCTCACCATATCCGCTGTTTGGCGCAGATCTTAGCAGAATCACTGAATACTTCGAATATACTATCCCTCCTGTCTGCCGCCGTGGAAAGTCAGAGGAGATATCGAGATGCGCAGGAGCACCTTGCCATGGCAACTCTCTTTCCTTACGGTGAAGTGGCGTATATCGACAACCATGGTCCCGAATGTAGTAAAGAAGAGTTGTCCGCGGAGTTTTGTCAGGAGAGCCATCCGACCGGGTTTGTAGGCTACGATTGACAGGAATCAATCTATCCCTTGCAGACTTCTATTGAGCGTCCCCGGTCTTTGGACAATGACGAAGCTAGAAACAGTTGTGGGGAATCATCGATGGTTAAAACCTGTTTTCACCTACAAGCCTTCTTCCCGGACAATTATTATGAGCTTGAAAGAGACCCGGTGCCTCCCTCGATCGTCCCCACTACACCTTACGAAACTTTGCCATGCGGAGCCACGGCCAAGGGTGAGATTCCGGATGCTGTCTTCCGAGAAATCCACGAAGAACTCCTTTCCCTTGAGGATGCTCAGCTTGAGAAGTATGCGTCGGGGACTCGAGAAGTTGAGATGAAAGAATTACCGCCGGGGCTTAAATATGAATATTTGGTAGCTGGCTCGACCCTTCCGGTCATAGTCAACTCTTTACTGCCCGAAGACCAATTGACCAAACTTCTTGGTGTTTTAAAAAGATTTAAAGGAGTTTTCAGATATGCAATTGAGGATTTAAAAGGGGTTAGCTTAGGCCTCTGCTCACACAGAATTCTGCTTGAAGATGAGCAAGCCTCCTCGATTGAACCACATCGGAGGCTGAACCCCATAATGATGGAAGTTGTAAAGAAGGAGATTGTTAGGCTTCTACATGCCGGTATTATATACCCTATCTCCAATAGTCACTGGGTTAGTCCGATGCATGTCGTACCCAAGAAAGGAGGAATGACGGTAGTTCGCAATGAGAAGAACGAGCTAATACCAACGAGGACCGTCACGGGGTACAGGATGTGCATTGACTATAGAAAGCTGAACAAGGCTACGAGGAAGGATCATTACCCTCTCCCCTTTATTGACTAGATGCTCGAGAGACTGGCGAAGCATAATTATTTCTGTTTCATGGACGTGTATTCAGGATTTCTTCAGATCCCTATTCATAACGATGACCAGGAGAAGACGACTTTCACTTGCCCATTCGGGACGTATGCCTATAGAAGAATGCCGTTCGGAATTTGTAACGCCCCTGCTACATTCCAAAGACTCATGTCCACTATCTTCTCCGACTACTCCCAATACATCATGTAAGTTTTCATGGACGACTTCTCCGTCTATGGAACTAAGTTTGACTCGTGCCTGAGTAATCTAACTAAGGTCCTGGAGAGATGTCAGGAAAAGGGGCTAGTCCTAAACTGGGAGAAGTGCCACTTCATGGTCCAAGAGGGAGTTGTGCTGGGGCACGTCATCTCTTCGAGGGGAATAGAGGTTGATAAGGCTAAAGTTGAAGTGATTGAAAATCTTCCACCACCGCTCAATCTTCGAGGAGTCCGTGGTTTCTTAGGACACGCGGGATTCTATCGCCGCTTCATAAAAGACTTCTCGAAGATTTCCAGGCCGCTGACCCAACTCCTCGTGAAGGACGTGCCTTACGTCTTTAGCGAGGAGTGTATGGAGGCCTTCCGCACTTTGAAGCAAGCTTTGATTTCCGCGCCCATAATACAGCCACCGAGCTAGAATCTACCCTTTGAGCTGATGTGTGATGCTAGTGATTATGCGGTTGGTGCCGTTTTGGGGCAGAGGAAGGATAAAAATATTCATGTCATATATTATACGAGCAAAACCCTTGATGCCGCCCAAAGAAATTATACTACCACAGAAAAAGAATTGCTCGCGGTGATTTACGCCATGGATAAATTCCGAAAATATCTCGTTGGCGCCAAGGTGATCGTGCACACGGATCACGCGGCTCTTAAATACCTATTGAACAAGAAAGAAGCTAAGCCACGACTCATTAGATGGATTCTCCTCCTCCAGGAATTCGACCTGGAAATCAGAGACAAGAAGGGGGCGGAGAATGTTGTTGCCGATCACCTGTCCAGGATGCCCACTCTCGATTTAAATGCTACACCGATCGATGATTCACTCCCTGACGAGCATCTCTTCTATGTCTCTTCCTCCTGGACCCCCTGGTACGCCGACATCGCAAATTATCTGGCTTGTGCCATCGTCCCCCATAATGTGAGCTTTCAGCAGAAGAAGAAATTTTTCCATGAGGTCCGCAAATTTTATTGGGATGACCCCCACCTATACAAAACCTGCAATGATGGGGTGATACGAAGATGCATCCCTGAAACTGAGGCGACTTCCATCATTTCCCACTGCCATGGGCAGCAATGTGGAGGGCACGCGAGCACCTACAAGACCACCGCAAAAATTCTCCAAAGCGGATTCTACTGGCCTACACTCTTCAGGGACACACATGTTTATGTCCAAGCCTGCGATAAATGCCAAAGAGATGGGAATATCTCCAAAAGGAATGAGATGCCTCAACACTACATCCTGGAGATAGAAATCTTCGATGTATGGGGAGTGGACTTTATGGGACCGTTCCCTTCCTCCTGGGGGAACCAGTATATCTTGGTGGCTGTAGACTACGTGTCGAAATGGGTTGAAGCGATGGCCAGTCCAACAAACGATTCCAGAGTGGTGGCCAAGTTCTTTAAAAGCAACATCTTCCCGCGGTTCGGTGTACCTCGTGTCCTAATCAGTGACGGAGGGAGCCACTTTATAGAAAAGAAATTCGAGGCCCTCTTAAAAAAATACGGGGTACAACACCGGGTAGGGCGTGCCTACCACCCGCAGACCAGCGGTCAGGCGGAAGTCTCTAACCGGGAGATTAAAAGCATACTAGAAAAGACGGTGGCCAATTCTAGAAAGGACTGGTCATCGAAGCTTCCTGACGTGCTTTGGGCCTACAGGACGGCATTTAAAACTCCTATCGGCACAACTCCCTACCGGCTTGTCTATGGGAAAGCTTGCCATCTTCCTGTGGAATTGGAGCATAAGGCATATTGGGCAGTTAAGAATCTGAACTTCGACACCAAGAAGGTAGGAGTGCACCGGCAGTTACAACTCAACGAGCTCGACGAAATCCGGCTCAATGCCTATGAGAACGCCAAGATCTACAAGGAGAAGCTGAAGCGGTGGCACGATAAGCGAATCTTGAAGAGGGAATTCACAGAAGGGGACTTAGTTCTCCTATTCAACTCACGGCTGAAGCTCTTTACTGGAAAACTCAAGTCTAGGTGGTCGGGACCGTTCCGCGTCACCAAGGTTTTCCCGCACGGGGCTATCGAGATAATGGGAAGGGATGAGCCGTTTAAAGTCAACGGACAGCGTCTGAAACACTATGCAGTTGGAGAACCAGAATTCTCTCCGGTCGGATCCCCAACGAACAACAACCCTTCCTCTAACCCTCCGGATCCTAATTGACCACCGCTAGAGGCGTCGAGCCAACGACGTTAAACAAGTGCGCTTCATGGGAGGCAACCCATGTTCTAAACTTTTTCCCCACTTTTTAGTGTTATTATTTGACTTTATTTTATCTATTTTTATAAATAAAATCAGCCGCGAGAACATCCGTTCAGGGACTTAGACAATCTGTTGGTTTTTGCAGGAAACAAAGCCCCAACCGATCGGTTGATAACTCACCCGATCGGTTGGGATGTATCAGATACAAGCCGAGATCTGTCCCCAAATGAACCGATCGGTTGAAGAATGGAGAGATCGGGTGACAGACCGGGTGATCTGGGGAGAATTCTCGGGAAACTTTTGGGGAATATCAACCGATCAGTTGAGTTCGATCGCGATCGGTTGAGGCGACCGGGTGAGCAGCCCTCAATTCTCGGGAAAATGAGTGGAGCGGCCAACCGATCGGTTGACAAGTCAACCGACCGGTTCGCCTGTAGCACTTCTTCGGCAAGAATTTTTGACCTAACCGTCAACCGATCGGGTGACAAGTCACCCGATCGGTTCGACTTAAAACCCTATATAAACCCCCGACCACCCGTTCATTTTCACCCTCGCCCGATCGCCATTGTTGCCGTCGTTTCGCCTGCCTCTCCTCCCCAACGGCCGATTCTCACTCCCCCACGTCCTCCCCTCCCCCAATACTCCTTCTCTCCACCTCCTCCATCAAGCATTCCATCATCTTCACACACTCTCTCCTTCCATTTCAAATTTCTGACCTAATTCCCCCCAAACAACGCCCATTTCGAAAATTCTTGCTGAAAGAGGTCGCCGCGGCTCCACGCTACTCTCATTGCACAGTGTGGGGACATCTACAAGCAAGCTTCGCCATTTTGCTTGGGTACACTCGCTCCTACGCTCATATTTCTATTTTTGCCCTATAAATTGTGCTTGCTCATTTTGCTTGTGTTAGTGTGCATTCATTGCCTTTGCACTCATTCATACATGCACACTCACGCATGGTTAAGGATAAAGACAAGGGGAAGGGAATTATGCGGGAAGAGGAACCGTCTCGAAAGAGACGAAAACAAACACGTCCCCCTTCCCACACACGAGCACTTACACTTGGCCCTCCCCCGCCTGTTATCCCCCCTGTGGACCCAATGTTGGGCCCGCATGGGTATATCTTTAGGAACCAGGAACACAAGGATTTTTATCGTAGGCTCGATGCTCGGGGGCATCTATCTACTAAGTTCCCGCACACACAAACACTTGTCGACCTCGGTGTCTACACCGAGGTCGAATCTCTTTTCGCTAACTTAGGATGGTTAGCCTTTCTTAATGCATCTGCCGTATCCTACCCGGCACTCACCCTCGAATTTCTCTCTACACTTGTTTGGGAGTCCGGGTCGATCATAAAATTCCGGGTGCGTAACAGGAGTGTCACCATAAATCTGAACACAATTAACGATATATTTGGTTTCCCCAATCTTGGGGATGACTCCATCCGACACTATGGGTACACGCCCGAGTTTAACGTCGATCAATTCGGGTTCCGCCTCACACTGTTCCATGACTATCCCCGAGGAAGGGCCAAGGCCTCCTCCATCATTCATCCCGTGTTTCATTTGGCCCACATGATCATATCATCTGCATTTTTTCCCAGGGACGAGTCCGGCACCGTGACTATCCCTGACCTTTTTATCCTCTGGGCCATGGCTTTCCCTTTTGTCCAGGACGATGATAGAATTAGCTTCAGGGCCCCTACCATCCCCATCCATGGCGGCGATTGGCTTGTTTACAAGCTACTCGAGATCAGCCGGGCCGGTAAGGGGAAGTTTTGTTGTGGGGGCATCATCACTATTATCTGCTCTTACCCCCAATTTAATATTCCCATCCCCAATAATCTTCCCGCTGCCGCAGGACCCTCACAGCTAGATATTGATGTCCTGCGGCACATTCACATGATTAGACCCCACTCCGATGGCCTCTTCATCTTCAATTATGGCCACCCCCAGCCCCTTACACCATTCTCCCCAACCCCGCTCGCATGACCATTGCTCTTGTGGGAGATTGGACCTTCCCACCTGATCCCAACTTCCTATCGGGGTTGAACCTTCCTTTCCTCCCCGCGGACGCACGCAGACCACCGTCCCCTGTCGCCCACTTAGGAGAGCAGGATATCCTTGCATCTCTGGGAGATATAGGGGCTGGCCCGAGTCATCCTGTCTCTGTTCTGGGGCCCATCACATCTGAGCACCTCTTTGCGGCCATTTCTGGCCTTGTCTCCTGTGCCGGCATGACCACTGCCGCCGGCACCACTTTGACCTTACCTGCCGGCACCACTTCTACCTCACGTCAGTCCACATCTTTTGGTCGTCGTCAGGTCTCTGCCCGTCTAGGTCTTGAAAGGGAGGTCGCTGCCCTTCGTGAGCTCGCCATGTCCTCTGCCTCCTCAGACCCATCACCATCCTCTTTTCTCACTCACCCACGTTTCCTCGCACTTGAGAGGAACTTGGCCGCCATTCTTCGCCTTCTCACTCACATCCACGGACCACCTCCACCTTCACCACCTCCACCTTCACCACCTCGGTGATCTTCTCCTCCACCCTCCCACACATCCCCACATCCATCACCCCCCTCACCACATTCTTCTCCTCCACCTTCACCACCTCGGCGATCTTCTCCTCCACCCTCCCACACATCCCCACATCCATCACCCCCCTCACCACATTCTTCTCCTCCCTCATCTAATCCCATCCCGGCATCCACTTCCCCCCTCCCGACCACTTCCATCGCACCCACGCTACCCCCTTCCTCCATCACTCCATATGTGCGTCGGAGGAAATTACCGGTGCGCTCCAGATCTCTCCCACCACCTCCCACTACCGTCACCACCACATCTTCTTCCCCCATTTCTATTCCTCTCACCACCGCCTTGATCGCCTTCCTACCACCACCACCCACCTCCACCGACACTCCTTCTATCGTTCACACCACCGCTGCCCCTATTCCTCCACCTCGTTCCCCACTTCTCTGCACACCCCCAGCCTCCCCCGACCACCCGATCACACCCTCTTCCGAGGAGGACGAGGACTCACCTTCTCCTGCTTTCTGATTTCACCTTGTTTGTTTTTGACTCCCCCTTGCATATCTCTGCATTTCATTGATCATATCATTTTGCTAGCATTGTCATGTCTAGCTTGGGGGACGTCTATTTTGGTGTGCTGTCGTGTTTTGTTTGTTTTTTCTCATTTTTGTGTGTGTGCTTGTTTTTTCCCTTTTGAGTGTCGTGTCGTGTGGTTTTATTTTTATTTTCGTGTCGTTTGATTTTGATTTTGATCTTTCTTTATTTACAGTTTCATCTCTGTGTTTTCCTCGTTTTCATTTCTTTTTGTGTCGGTGTGTATTCCCCCCATCTTCATTGCCCTCCCGTTCTCACTCATATTGCATTGAGGGCAATGCAAACTTCAGCTTGGGGGAGTCGCACTGTGTGCGTCATTTGAGTCCTTCTTTTCCGTTTTTGTGTCGTTTTCATCGTGTTTTTCATTTTTTTCTTTTTTTTCTCTTCTCATCTCTTTATCTCTTTCTCCTAGAGATGAACCCTATGATGAATCGCCAAAAAATCACACACACCTAGCATTGCATCGATAATCACATTCACTAACCCTAGGGTTTCGAGTCATCTTGCATTTCACGCATCGTGGGTCCACTTAGCTTTTTATGAGTCGTGCATCGTGCCTAGCTATTTGGTGTGCTTCTACTTTGTGATTTTACTTTATATACATGTCCAGGAATGACCCCTAGATTATCATGCTTCGATTTGAATATGCGGTGTTTGCTTCTACTATATGCATGCTATATTTATATCGTATATTTCAATTTGCATGCATCGGGATTCCACAATTAAGGACTAGGATAGCCCATTTAGCCTATGCTCTATTTAGCGAGAATAGTTTCCTTTGACCAAGTGTTTAGATTTCGACTTCTTTTTTGTTTTACTTGGTGCAAATCCCCTCGTCGTGTACTGTTCTCCCACTTGGGAGAGTACACATGTGTATAGCCAAAAACCCAAAAATCCAAAAAAGGAGAAAAGAAAAGAAAAACCCAAAAAGAAGAGAAAAGAAAAATTTTGTATAGCAAAAAAGCAAAAAAAAAATACAAATACCAAAACCCAAAAAAAATTTCTAGTGTGAATATTTTCCCTACCTACCGAGAATAAAGGGAAGGCGAGAATTTGCACCGAGTGTTCTACTCCACATCATCTCAACCCCCATCGTTTTCGAAAACACTTGGCTTAGGAACTTTTTAGCTAGTATCTAGGCTATAGTGGCGTGATTTCCTTAACCCTAGTTGTGGAGTCCCCGACGCATGATACGTTTCACTTCTTATACTCTTCTCATGCATGCTCGAACTAATATTCACCGCAATTTCAAATTCGAATCGGTATTTGGGTCATTTCCTGGATTTGCGTATATGAGCTCATAGCACATTGTAGAAAGCGACACCATTTGCTAGCACACGACCGCACTCACACGCGCTTCACCGTGTGGGCCCACGATACTTATTGGGACTCGTTTTCCTAGGTTTAGTGATGTGATTTGACGTTTGCTTGCTTGGTGTGTCGTTTTTGATTTTGTTGGCTCTGACGGACGATCTAGGATATAGAGTTTTCTTTTTCTCTCTTTCTCTCTATTTTTCCCCTCCGAGCTCCTACTCTCACTCGTCTTCCTCGAGGACGAGGAAGAGTTCAGCTTGGGGGATTTTGACGTGCGTTTATATTTCATATATTCACGCACGTTTTCTTTTGTGTTTCTCCGTGTTTTCCGCCGTCTTTTATTCGTTTTCTCCTATTTTCTCGTTTTCTTTCACTTTTCTTTGTTTCTCCATGTTTGCAGGAGATTGACCGCGTAGGGGACGTTTAACGACGATATCTCAAGTCCCCGAAGCAACGGGAGGAGTAACGCGTGATCCAGTGGGTCAAACGACAAAGAATACATCTTTCAGCCCCTCACCCGGTCGGTTGGTCATCTCCAACCGATCGGGTGATGCACGCGTGCACCACCCGGTCTCAGCCGGAGCTCAAGTGAAAGTCATCCGACCGGTTCACAGGTCGGTTCAGCGGGGGCCTGTTCTCTGTCTTTTCGATCCAAATTCCAACCGATCGGGTGACTCTCACCCGATCGGTTCATCTGTAGCTGATGCTGAGGAGCTGAAGACACGGGCACCCAACCGATCCTTTCACCCGATGGCGCCAAGATCCAACCGGTCACTCCAAGAACTCACCCAACCGGTTCATATGACTGGGTGAAAGCTTGCCGTTTTCTGTTCATTATCTGTAACAGATCACCCGATCGGTTGACCTGTCAACCGATCGGGTGATACGAGAGTCTATAAATAGAACCCCTAGGGTTCCAGAAACGGGGAGCTGCTAGTTTTTACTGTTTTGTCCCATTGTGACGGCTGTAATTACTGTTCTTTTGTAAGTTTTCGGATCTTTCTCAAATTTTGGTATTGTCTTAATTACTCTATTACTTCCGCATTGCAATCGTCTGATTATGATTCCAACGGTTCATTTTCATTTAGATCGCTTTTTAATGAATTTTTGTGAGTAGTTCCCAATTCTGGGATTTTGGTGGAAACCCCCTCGGGGGTTCTTCCCGATGCATCCATAGGGTTAGGAAATCGATAGGGTTTAGGATTCTAACGGTTACGCGGGGTGTTTCATTGTCATCGGCGGGAAAAAGACCGCCTTTGACCGTTGGGCCAAGGGGGAATAAACTTGGCGGTTGACTCCCTAGCCATAGCTCACGCCCTTAGCGTAGACGTCGAATCCTAGCACGCGGGAGCGGCAGGATGAGACGTTGGGAGTTATCGTTGCGAGCTTAGTGCTCCCGAAATCGATCAGTGTTAATGGACACGGGAGTGCCCACTGATCGAATCCGGGAAGTCCGGTGTATCATCCTGGGCACCGACCGGAATATCGGGCCCATGGGATGCCTGTACCACTTTCAGAGGCAACGTCTCACCATTAGACCCTAACTCCGATCGCTATCCTACCCGTAGGCCGTATCGGCGAGAGTCGCTCGTTGGAGTGGAAACCAAAGTCCCGGGTTTATTTTCTTATTGTACATACCTTGCATTACTTTTCTGTGACAACCACCAACCGATTCGGGCTAGCTCGCCCACGGGGTGATTTTGGTCCTCCTTGATACAAGCACATCTTAGCCTCCCTGTGTTCGACCCCCAAGCCACACTACAACACCGTGCGCTTGCGGTTACAAATATCTAAACCCCCGCGCGGGTCCCCCGGCCATTTGCGGATAGCAAGCCGGGGCACACGTCAAGACGTCATCAAAATCCCGCACAACCGCTGGCCTCTCCAGCTCCATCTGCATAGCCACGACCTCCACCGGCCTGGCCCGAAATCTGACAGGACCAAGCGAGCTGCTACCACGGATGAACTCAAATACTGGATGTCCGGGAATCTCGAACACCACCTTCTTCCTCCGACAGTCGATCGTAGCATAAAAGCTCGCAAGCCAATCCATCCCAAGGACCGCATCATAGTTGATGATGTCGTGGACAATGAAATCAGTGTAAAGTTCAAGTCCACAGACCATCAATGAGCAAGAATTGCAACCAAGATGCACCGAGACAATGCCATTCCCTGTAACGATATTCCAACTCTTGGGGAGAGGGGACGTCGACAAGGAATGCTTCTCCACGAAGCTCCGAGAAATAATGCACATCGATGCACCAGAGTCAAAGAGGACTCGTGCAGGAAATATGCAAACCAAAACCACATCTAACAAGCAATTAACAATCAAACCCTAGTCTATCAAACAATCATGTTCAAGCAAACAACACAACCTAACAATCAAACCAGCTAGGAAAGTAACAGCTAGATTGAGGATTACCTGCGATAACCTCATCCACAGCCCCGTTCTCCACATCGGTCATCAGAAAAGCCTTCCTCCTCGACGGAATAGCCTGCTGAAAAGCATGCCTCTGTGGAACAAGAGCTGCTCCACGTCCAGCAGGAACAGTCGCTCGCTGCTGCAACGGCTGTGCTGCAACAGGTGCCCTCCGCAGCTGATTCACATGCCGACAATCCTTCGCGACATGAGAAGCATCAACACAAACCAAACACTGGCCCAGAAACTTCCTACACTGATCCTTGATGTGGCCAGGCTTGCCGCAGAAATGGCAAGTCTTCAGAATAGGCCCTCCTGGCCTCTTGAACTGAGCTGGCTGATTAGGCTTGAAACCAGGCCTAACCACAGCCCTGGCCTGCTCCATAGGCCTCTTCCCAGCACCGGAAACATGTCCTCTCCTCTGACTCAGGTTCAGCTCCTGACTCCTCGCAGCGACCAAAACCTTCTGATAAGAGTCCAGATCGGAGGAATACACGAAACTCTGAAGCTCCAAAGCAAGTCCTTGTAGGAATCTCTGAGCCCTCTCATCAGCATCCTGCACCATCTTCGGTGTGAACCGACTCAGCCTAGTGAACTCTTGGTGGTACAGGTCCACTGTCAAGATCCCTTGCTTCAGATCAATGAAGCGCTGCAGCATCTCCTTCCTAGCAGCCTTCGGAAAGAACTCCTCATCAAACCTGGACTTAAAGGTAGCCCAAGCTATCTGCTCCACCAGCATCTTCTCTTCCGCATCCTACCAGTTCCGAGCATTATCCTTGAGTTGCCTCTTTGCCAAATCAACCCATCCAGCTGGGGTGATCTTGGCCATCTTCAAGTTATCCTCAATGTTTTGAATCCACTCATCGGCAGCCAGTGGACCCTCAGACCCATCAAAATATGCGGGACCCAGCTCCCAAAATTGCTTCGCTCCTGGCGCGGAGCGAGGGGCATCCGGAAGTGCCCGGGCAGCTCGACCAGCCGGAGCATTCTGGACTTGCAGGAGCACGCCTTGTTGCACCTGCATCATTTGAAGCATCATCCGCATCATCTCCCCATTGGTGGGTTCCCGCTCAGGCTCCTCGTCATGAGGGGGCGCACCACTACCTCCACCACGGGTGATTCGTCTTCCTGCCATCTAGTTACACAGAAAACGAAACAATTAGACTCATAGCTTATGACTCGGACGTCGAACTTAGTTTATTGGACATTCTAATATTATTATCACTATTCCGACAATTCGCAAGTATAGAAGGACCTGCATGGGCCACCAACAAAACCTGTCACGCCCCGCTTCCCTAAAATGGAGGCGAGACGTGAAAAGGTCCGCACGAGAGTGGAGCTGTGAAGCCCCAAACCTGATAAGCGTCAATAAAACATAAGCAGGTCCATGTAACCACAAACGGAACAACAATAATAACACAAGGAGAGACAGAAATAAAATCTCATATCTCATAATTTGTCCAACATGAAAATTAAGTTCAACATCCAGAAAAGCCACCAGGCTAAAAGAAAGAGTCTAAAGGCCCAGAACAAGGCCAACAAAAAGGGACGACAAAACAAAGTATAGGTGCCACGCACCGACAACTAAACAGCAGTCTAAAAACAAAAGAGTAAAGCTCAACGAAGACACTAGGACTGGTCCCCAGTGTCCACGTACTCCTCGCCAAACACAGGCTCGGGCTCGGCGTCAGCAAACACCTCGTCCTCTACAATGTACTCAGGCTCAGGGTCTAACATGTGTCACCCAAAAGAGTAAAGGGGCACATGTCAGCAAGTCTACGAGAGACTTGGGCATGGAAACTGAAAGTAAGGCAAACTAACAACCTAGCAGTTATAGTATGCATGACATGGCAGTTATAACATGAGTGCACAAGCAAGACATGGTGAAACAATAAGTACAAGAGAACAATTATCGGGACAAGTCAATAGTAGCCAAGCTACTAACAATCTCAATCATTTCACTAGTCACATTTCAAGTTGTTTGTAGATGTTTACGCCTTATAGCTGAACGGTTTGGCATTCACGCTGATTGGCCGCTTAACACTACCCCAGAACCCAGAGTTTACGCCTTACAACTGCAGTTGCTGATCGGGCAGACTCCCAGTTGAATGACCGCTTAACTCTTACCCCATCCCACACGTAAACAGGCCAGGGTCCCTGTACATGAGCCCAGTAAATGAGCCAGGGTTGCCCCGCATGGGAGCTTGTTTTCAATATCACGATCAGGAAGTATTTAGCGTAGGGGACAACTAGCCTCAATATCGAGCGTTGGGGTTAGCAACTCATTATGCTCGCTTCTGGTCACGAGCCAGGAAGTACAAGTAGTATAGCGTGTGCTACGCAATCACGGGAACATTTAAAGAATGCAATGACATGACAATTAATTCGCGTACCGGTAATTGAAATTAAACATGGCATGGTATTTTTATGCAACATGATAAATGACGGATCTAACTTCGTTCTCAAGCTAGTTCCTAAATTTGCGCCTAGGCGAGTATCATTTCGTCGCCTAGTCTATTTTACGCCTACAACAAGCAAATGGCCTAAGACATGGCCCAAAACCCTAAGTGGCAAGTTTCACTTGCCTAGCACCGAGGATGACGATCAACGAGGGTTCGTCCCACGGACGCTAATCTACGGGAAAGTCTCTTATCGGAAGTGGAAGAATGATGCCGTGCAAGCACGGCCACGGAAGAAACGCTCCAGAGAACCTAGGGTTCAGATCTGGAAAGGATGGGGAAAATCTGGAGAAATAGGTTTTGATGTGGATTTTAGGGGTTTGATGAAAGTTTGAGGAAGATGAGAGGTAGAATGTGTTAAATAAGGGTTTGGATGATGGATTTTGGGCTTGGGATGAAGGAATAAGGGTTTGAGGTAGTAGGGGGCTCAATGGGGGATAAATTAGGTTTAGAGTTGAAGAAGAAGAAGAAGAAAACGTTTGGGAGGGGTTTAAATAGGAAGTGCTGGCGGCTGCCCAGAAATTAGGGTTTCGACACTGATTAGTCGGTCAAAGAAGGTTGGCTGACCGACTAGTTTAGCAACTAGTCGGTCGGTCGATTAGCTGTGACCGACTAACACCAAGCAGTGAAATTAGGGAAAAATCTGGGTAATGAATTAGTCGGTCAAAGAGCAACCACTGACCGACTAGTTTGGGAACTAGTCGGTCGGTTGACCAACGCAGACCGACTAAGTCCAAACAGTAACTCCTGTACAAAAATAGGAATTAGATTTAGTCGGTCAAGGAACAACTACTGACAGACTATTTTTGAATCTAGTCGGTCGATGAACGTTCTTAGACCGACTAATAATGAATAGTGCTTGGTGTCAAAAATGATCATAGAGCTAGTCGGTTAAAGAACGATTGCTGACCGACTAGTTTGCAACCTAGTCGGTCGACCAATGTTCATGGACCGACTAACGATAAACAGTAACTCCTGAATAATTAACAAAGCCCACTAGTCGGTCCATGAAGGTTTGTCGACCGACTGGATCGTCATCTACTCGGTCGGTGCCCCTTCTTACACCGGCTAATGTGCACCAAAAGTTCCGAAATGGAGCGCGAAGCTCCGGGATCGATTCCTAAGACTCCTTGGCTTGATCTAACAATAAGATATGACCGATATGAAGCCCGTCACGAATGAATTACTCCAAAATTGACGATTCTAAGGAAGAAGCTAAGAAAACACGACGAAACGATCGAAAATGAAAGCTACGGAGAAGAAAACCACGCATAAGGAGAAAATCCACCAAAACATATAATATAATATAATAAATCCAGATACATGAAAACCCGTCGTTACACTTTGACGTGTTCCCATCCGTAGTTTTCAAGTATCAGGTGTTGTAGTTGGATAGGAGTGTGGGAGTAGAGGTTACAGCTAGAGTTAGTTCCGGTTTGGAGTGGATGGTTTGAGTTGAGTTGGGGTGGCGAGGGGTGAGCGGTGCGCCGATGTACTTTTGGGGCTTCTTTTGGGTAAGTGTTGTTTTGTACTGTGTGGAATAGTGTATACGGACATGAGATATATATGATGGTTCTCTTTTTGACAGTTCAGTGTTTTTGGATTCAGTGTTTTCTCTGAGACTTGTGATGTTCTGTGTATTAATTGGATGTTGTATGGAGCACGGCAGGTACTTTTCCCAGCAGCACGCAGTGGACCTGCTTGTGTTTGTGCTTGTCGTTTGTATTTCTTATCTTCGTAACACTCACTCCCAGGGTATCCTGGGGAGCAGGACGTTACACCACGATCTTCCCTCATTAATAGGAGTAAACGTTGCGCACGTCCCTGAGATTCTTGAGTCCGTCTTTAATCCCACGTTTGAGCAGGGGGACCCAACGGTCGACTAGCCATTTTGGCTTTGACTGAGTCAACATGGGGCTTCTTTGGTGGGCCTGGTGGGAATTAGTTATCTGTCAACCGAGCTGTCTCGAATGCCGGCCCAATGAATCGACAATGGCCCCTGTCGCACGACCTTGAAGGATCCATCCGCTGAGGTCAAGAGATGTTACATCGCATTTAATGGGGGCACGGCAGTCGAGAAAATAGCACTTGAGTTCTAGGCACCAAAACACCCGCCTCATCGATTAAGACGATTTGTTGGTTCGAAATCCAAGACATTCTGGGTCATTGGATCCTTGATGCGTGTTCCATCATGTGGTTGTTGCTTTGCCCATATATGACGGTTCAAGCAATGGAGTGCGGGAGTACTATCTTCATTTCCTCGATTCAGTTTTTCCTTCTCTCGAAAGTAATGGCTTCGTCCATTGCGTCCGAAAAGAATGTGGTCACCGCCATTCAGAAGAATCAGGAATGGGTCATGGAGACGTGCTTGCTGGCAAACGTGAGGTCCAAAGTCAAGGTTAGCCAAATCGATGTGCTTCAGAAGAACTATGTTCGTCTCGATTATCAAATCCGGCTGCCCGGGAAGGAAGAGAGGGCTCATCGTTTCTGCGATCGTGAAGCAGGGGTCTATGTCAAAGCCTTCAAATGGGGCCTTTGATTTACCATGCATCCCATCCTACGGTACTTCCTGTGTACCCTGAACCCTTCCCTCTACCAGCTGATGACGAACGCTATCGGGATATGGATGGGCTTCATAGTTCTTTGCATGAAAAAGGGAATCGAGCCATTCATGCGTCTGTTCAACTTCTCTTTTCGATCCCTCCCCTTAAGACCCCAGGGTGGTATACCATAATGGCCCGTCGAGGGAGGAAGCTGCTGGAAGATCTTCCTAACTCCACCCCTAAGTGGAAAAATGAGTTTGTGTTTGTGGTATTCCAGGGGGAGGCGAGCTTCTGCAACGGTTGAGGTGCCCCTGATTTGGGGCCTGCTGTAGATAAGTCATTGACCATCAAGGAGAAGAAATATGTCGACACTCTGAAGAGCCTTCCAGAGGGCATGAGGTCAATCGAGTGGATATGGTCGGACGACGTGTTGCGTCTGACCGTTTGGACGAAAGGTCGGTTAGAGCGGCTTGCATCAATAGTCGTACATGCCAGCGTCCAGGTGATTATTGTTCGGGCCTCTATCGATGCTAATATCAGCTCATAAGCTGATCGTCGAATGTTTCTGTAGGCTCTAGTGGCGACTGCGACGCTGTGTCATCGAGCTTCGGTGGTGGCCGATCATGATGTCACCATGGAGGCCGTCATGTCGAGAGTGGTGAAGTCCCAGGCTGAGTTGGAAAGAATCAGCCACCTCTCTGAGACGAGGTCGCTAGTCATTCAGAAACTCGAGCACGAGCTAAGCGAGTCTCGTAGGAGGGAGGCTGAGCAAATCGCCTTAAGAGAGAGAGAGCGGAAGATGCTCTACTAGAGGAGAGAGTTGAAGCCGATGTCATTATGGAGAAGGCGATCCGGAATTTCATGGATGCATTTCCCGACTTTGACGAGCTAAATAAGCAAGGTTACGAGCGATGCCAGTTGGAAATGAAGAACCAATTCCCTGACCTCTCTGGTGATATTGACGAGATCTCGGTGATATTTTCGGACCTTGGTGAGGATGAGTCGAGCCAAGGTGATGATGAATCGAGCCGAGGCATGGATGATGTAGCTCCTGTAGATGAGGCTACCACTATGGCTGGCGACGAAGCAAGAGCGGTTGCTACAAGGGAGTCGGAGCCTACGGCCGCGTTGGAGGGAGATCAGGGCCTGAACGGCCGCTGTAAGATCTGGCCTGCCTGATAGAAAATTTTGAATGCATTGGGGGTAATGTAAGTGAAAACAATATTTTGTAATGAAGAGTGACAAGAGAATTGGTCTGTGTATTCTCGTATGCCATTGCCTCTTATTGTTTGTTTTCGTCTACGCCTCGTGGTGGTCTCAATGCTTGATGGTCCCTTTCGTTGGGTTAGGCACTACTTCAGGGTGACCGAGAGTAAAACATCGAACAGCATTTAGAATTTGACCACCATGTTCCATGGAGAGGGAGAGATCTACCCGATTCATGTTTGACGATATGGGGTTTGGGTCGTTTAGTAGCGAAGGGGTGGCCCCCTCGACTTACAGATGACGACCGATAAGGAGAATCGTTTAGTAGCGGAGGGGCGGCCCCTTCGACTTATGGCTGACGCTCGTTTAGGAGAGTCCTCCAATAGTGAAGGGGTGGTCCCTTCGACTTACGGTTGATGCTCGTTTAAT
Organism: Scilla litardierei; assembly: GCA_030789695.1. Taxonomy (NCBI): domain Eukaryota; kingdom Viridiplantae; phylum Streptophyta; class Magnoliopsida; order Asparagales; family Asparagaceae; genus Scilla; species Scilla litardierei. The sequence goes on from CM061141.1 coordinate 203,234,598, forward strand.
AGAGTCGTTCAGTAGAAAAGGGGTGGCCCCTTCGACTTACGGCTGACGCTCGTTTAGGAGAGTCATCCAGTAGCGAAGGGGTGGCCCATTCGACTTACGGCTGATGCTCGTTTGAGAGAGTCATTTAGTAGCGAAGGGGTGGCCCCTTTGACATACGGCTGACACTTGTTTACGAGAGACGTTCAGTGGTGGGGGGCCCTACGACATACAACCGACGACTGTTTAGGAGAGTCGTTTAGTGGCGAAGAGGTGGCCCCTTCGACTTACGGCTGACGATCGTTTAGGAGAGTCGTTCAGTGGCGAAGGGGGGACCCTTCGACTTACAGCTTACAACCATTTAGGAGAGTCGTTCAGTGGCGAAGGGGTGGCCCCTTCGACTTACGGCTGACGACCGTTTTGGAGAGTCGTTCAGTGGCGATGGGGTGGCCCCTTTGAATTACGGCTGACAACCGTTTAGGAGAGTTGTTCAGTGGCGAAGGGGTAGCCCCTTCAAATTACGGCTAACGAATGTTTGCCGGAGTTGTTAAGTGGCAAAGGGGTGGCCCATTCGACTTAGGGCTGATGACCATTTAGGAGAGTAGTTTAGTGGCGAAGGGGTGACCCCTTCGAATTACGGCTGACAACCAATTAGGAGAGTCGTTAGTGGCTAAGGGGTGGCCCCTTCGACTTACGGCTGAAGACCGTTTAGGAGAGTCGTTCAGTGGCAAATGGGTGGCCCTTTCGACTTACGGCCGACGACCGTTTATGAGAGTCGTTCAGTGGCGAAGGGGTGGCCCTTTCGACTTACGACTGACGACCGTTTAGGAGAGTTGTTCAGTGGAAAAGGGGTGGCCCCTTCGACTTACGACTGACGACCATTTATGAGAGTCGTTCAGTTGTGAAGGGTTGGCCCCTTCGACTTACGGCTGATGCTCGTTTATTTCTATCAACGTAAGTTCGATTTTTCCAACACCTCTTGAGGATCAGATCCTTTTTCGAGCGGTGTTTTGATTGGGTAATCTCTACAAACTTTACGAAGGATCAAAGAAGTGAAGTTTTGTTCGATAAAGGAAATATACTTTATTGATGTAAATAAAAAAGGGAAAAGGGGTACATGTGTTTTTCGATCGACGTCTGAGCTATTGCCGTTCATTTTTATTCGCCCGGAGTTTCAGATGGCTCATCAGTCAACCTCCTTGGTGATAGCGATCCTGTCATCTTGCCCTTCTGTTTCGAGAATCCTTCCTTATTGGTTGGATCACCGGCTGGGCCTTTGGGGTGTCCACTTTTGACTAAGGCGTCGATCTCCTTTTTGAGAGTTCAACATTCGTTGGTGGTATTGTGGGAGTGAGAGAGTTGGTCGGTTGAGAGGGAGGGAAATCGAAACGACGAAGGAAGCTGGAAGTCGAGTGAGAAATGAATCGGGTGAAGGGGAGGGGTATTTATAGGGTTTTAGGCGACCCGATCGGGTGAGATCTCACCCGATCGGTTCTGGTTATTTTTCGAAAATTTCGTTGGACGGCAGCTATAGGCGAACCGATCGGTTGAGTTTTCAACCGATCGGTTGTTCGCTTCACAATTTTCTCGAGACCGCTGTCGATTTCACCCGGACGGTGACATGATCACAGCTTCAGAGAACCGATCGGTTGATTTAATCCCGAAATTTCCGGAGAGCACTGAAGATCTCACACGATCTACCACCCGGTCAGCCATTTTTGCCACCCGATCGGCTGGATGATATTCAGATACGGGCCATCTTCAGACACAGCCCACTCGACTGGTTGCTGCATGAACCGATCGGGTGGGGCTATTTCCTGCAAAAAAACACAAAATTCTTCTAAGTTCTTCTGACGAAAACCCCCATTGCGGAATTTATTCATCAAAAATAAGAAAAAATAATCCTAAAAATACGATGAAGGTTTAGAACATGGGTTGCCTCCCATGAAGCGCTGTTGTTTAACGTCGTTTGCTCGACGCCCGGTATGTGATTCTCATGGTGGTTGGTGCAGGTGATGCCCGATGATTGGCATCCCATCAGCTCTTGGAGCAGCTGTCCTCGTCAGTGGTAGGGGTTGCAGGTAGATGCTCTCCACGATCATCCCCCTGGTGGTATCCGGGGGCTTCTCCCTCATGTTGGCATCTACCGCCATTCTTCGAAGTATACAGACTTCCTCAGCAGTGAGCCCCTTAGGCTCTTTTCCCGTGTTCCTCATCGGAGCACCCTTCATGAAACCAGGAGGAGTCGTCTGTGAGATACACACTCCTCCAGTTGTGTCTCCTTGTTTCACCCCAATTTGCCCTTCAAGGCTCCCCAAGCAATCAGGAGGGTTCCTCGAGGGGATCTCTGACCGGCGCCCCGTTTACGGTATGGGCGCGGTGTCGTTTACCGCAAGTTTCACGGTTAGTGTAGGGTGCGGGAATATCGAACTCAGGGAGGCGAGATTGTGCTTGGGTCAGGTAGGACCTAAATCACCCCGAGGGGCGAGCTAGCCCGAATCGGTGGATGGTTGTCACGAAAGGAAATAAAAGAGTAAGAGCGAAAAGAAAGTAAACCCGGGACTTTGGTTTCCAACCCGACGAGAAACTCTCGCCGACGCGGCCTACGGGTATGGATAGCGATCGGGATTAGGGTCTAATGGTGGGACGTTGCCTCTAAAAGTGGTACCGGCGTCCCATGGGCCCGATATTCCGGTCGGAGCCCAGGATGATACACCGGACTTCCCGGATTCGATCAGTGGGCACTCCCGTGTCCATAAACACTGATCGATCCCGGAAGCACTAAGCCCGTAACGATAACTCCCAACGTCTCATCCTGCCGCTCCCGCGTGCTAGGATTCGACGTCTACGCTGAGGGTGTGAGCTATGGCTAGGGAGTCAACCGCCAAGTTTATTCCCCCTTGGCCCGACGGTCAAAGGCGGTCTTTTTCCCGCCGATGACAATGAAACACCCTGCGTAACCGTTAGATTCCTACTCACTATCGATTTCCTAACCCTACGGACGCATCGGGAAGAGCCCCCGAAGGGGTTTCCACCAAAATCCCAGATTTGGGAACTACTCACAAAAATTCATGAAAAAGCAATCTAAATGAAATTTAACCGTTGGAATCATAATCGGACAATTGCAATGCGGAAGTAATAGAGTAATGAAGACAATACTAAAATTTTATAAAGATCTGAAAACTTACAAGAGAGTAACAATTACAGCCGTCACAAGGAAATAAAACAGCAGAAAAACAGCAACTCCCGTTTCTGGAACCCTAGGGGCTCTATATATAGGCCGTCGCATCAACCGATCGGTTGACAAGTCAACCGTTCGGTTGATCCGTTACAAATAAATATCAGAAAACGGCGAGTTTTCACCCGATCACATGAACCGATCGGGTGAGTTCTTGAGCGACCGGTTGGATCTTGGAGCGATCGGGTGAATCGGCCGGTTGAACGCCCGTGTCTTCAGCTCATCTTCTCCAGCTACAGATGAACCGATCGGGTGAGAGTCACCCGATCGGTTGGAATTCTGCTCGAGAAAACAGAGAACAGCCGCCCGCAGAACCGGTCTGTGAACCGGTCGGGTGACTTCTTTGTGAGCTGCGGTAGCGACCGGTTGGTGCACGCGTGCATCACCCGATCGGTTGGAGATGACCAACCGACCGGGTGAGGGGCTGAAAGATGAATACTTCGCCGTTTGACCCCCTGGATCACGCGTGACTTCTCCCGTTGCTCCGGGGACTTGGGATATCATCATTAAATGTCCCCTACGTGGTCAATCCCCTGCAATCATGGACAAACAAAGAAAAGTGAAAGAAAACGGGAAAACATACGAAAACGAATAAGAGACGGCGGAAAAACACGGAGAAACACAAAAGAAAACGTGCGTGAATATATGAAATATAGACGCACGTCAAAATCCCCCAAGCTGAACTCTTCCTCGTCCTCGAGGAAGACGAGTGAGAGTAGGAGCTCGGAAGGGGAAAATAGAGAGGAAGAAAGAAAAAGAAAACTCTAAGCCCTAGATCGCCCATCAGAGCCAACAAAATCAAAAACCACTCACCTAGCAAGCAAACGCCAAATCACACCACTAAACCTAGGAAAGCGAGTCCAAATAAGTGTCTTGGGTCCACGCAGTGAAGCGCGAGTGAGCGTGGTCGTGTGCTAGCAAATGGTGATGCTTTCTACGATGTGCTACGAGGCTCGATATACACAAATCCAAGATATGACCCAAATATCGAATCGGATTGAATTAAGCGGCGAATATAAGTTCAAGCATGCATGAGAATAGAGAAAATAGAAGCGTATCATGCATCGGGGACTCCACAACTAGGGTTAAGGAAATCACGCCACTATAGCCTAGATACTAGCTAAAAGGTTCCCAAGCCAAGTGTTTTCGATAACGACGGGGGTTGAGATGATGTGGAGAAGAACACTCGGTGCAAATTCTTGCCTTCCCTTTATTCTTGGCAAGTATGAAAATATTCACACGGGAATTTTTTTTGGGTTTTGGGTATTTGCATATTTTTTTGGCTTTTTGGCTATACAATCTTTTTCTTTTCTTTTCTTTTTGGGTTTTTCTTTTCTTTTCTCCTTTTTTTGGATTTTTGGGATATTGGCTATACACATGTGTACTCTCCCAAGTGGGAGAACGGTACACGACGAGGGGATTTGCACCAAGTAAAACAAAAAAAGAAGTCGAAATCTAAACACTCGGGCAAAGGCGACTATTCTTGCTAAATAGAGCTTAGGCTAAATGGGGTATCCTAGTCCTTAGTTGTGGAATCCCGACGCATGCGAATTGAAGTATACGATATAAATAGCATGCATATAGAAGCAGACATTACAAGCAAACCGCATATTCAAATCGGAGCATGACAATCTAGGGGTCATTCCTGAACCGGTATATAAAGTAAAACCACAAAGCAGAAGCGCACCAAATGCTAGTCACGACACACGACTCACAAAAAGCTAAGTGGACCCACGATGCGTGAAATGCAAGAGGACTCGAAATCCTAGGGTTAGTGAGTGTGATTATCGATGCAATGCTAGGTGTGTGTGACTTTGTGGCGATTCATCATAGGATTCATTTCTAGGAGAAAGAGCTAAAGAAAGAAGGAAAAAGAAAAAAGAAAAACACGATGGAAAACGACTCAAATAACGTAGAAAAACAACACAAATGACGCACGAAGTGCGACTCCCCCAAGCTGAAGTTTGCATTGCCCTCAATGCAATATGAGTGAGTACGGGAGGGCAATGAAAATGGGGGGGGGAATACGCACAGACACGAAAAGAAATGAAAACGAGGAAAACACACAGATGAAACTGATAAAAAAAAGAAAGATCAAAATCAAAATCAAACAATACGAAAATAAAAATAAAATAAAATCACGTGACACGACACTCAAAAAGTGAAAAGCAAGCACACACACAAAAATGAGAAAAACAGACAAAACACGACAGCACATCGAAGCAGACGTCCCCCAAGCTAGACCAGAAAGTGCTAGCGAAATGATATGATCAATGAACTCCAGATATATGCAAGGGGGCGTCAAAAACAAAACAAAGAAAAAGGCAAATCAAGAAAACAATCACGCAAATAGTCCCCTCCCTCCGATAGAGACAAAGTAGGGCCCCGAAAAGACAGATGGGCACAAAAGTGGGGGGGGGCAAAAGCGGGAGAGAAAAATCAAGCAGGGGCACCACCCTCTGGGGGTGGTGACGGGGGCCTGCGCTGGGGACCAGGGGTCGTGGGGGGTGGAATGTGGAGCTCGGAGACGTCAGGTGGGTCTTCGCGGATGTGGCGAACGAAGCTTTGAAGGAAGGGGAGGTCACGGTCGACGGATTCCTGGGTTATCCGACCACCCTGACCAGCACGGAGGACCATGGCCGTGAATCGGTCGGCATGGTCATCGGATTGGAATTGCATCCCATATTCGGGATCGTAACCGGGAGGTGGGGAAGTGGTGCGTGGTGTGGTGGATGGGTTAGAGGTGGTGGGCTGTGTGCGACGGGTACGACGGGTGGGCCTAGGGTTCAAGGAGCTAGCGTCGGTGGGTTTAATACGGCGGGGAGGCATTGTGTAGGTGTTGTTTGTGCGCGTAGGTGTGTGAAAGTACAACGAATTCAACACAAACACAAAATACGACCAACAAGCAAACAGAATATTTGGGAAAAGATTAAAATTAAGCAAAGGTGCGAGTTTACCCAAAATGAGATGAAGATAGTTGCTCGTGGATGCCCCGATGCCGCTCGATTGGAGCACGATGTGAAGCCGCAGCGATCTCTTCGACAAGTTCCGAAGCGGGGGGGACAGGTGAAATCTGGGGTTTGTGTGGAGGGAGATGGCGGGGGAATGGAGAGAAACGATGGTGGATGGGTAGGGAAATGGTTGGGGAAGAAGATCGAAGTTGATCTTGGGGAAGAAAGCAGGAAGCCGCACGACGGGAGACGAAACGGCAGAGGTTTGGGCGATCGGGCGAGGGAGAAAACGAACGGGTGTCGGGGGGGGGGGGGTTATATAAGGTTTTAAGTCGAACCGATCGGGTGACTTCTCACCCGATCGGTTGACTATTAGGTCGAAAATTTTGCCGAAGAAATGCTACAGGCGAACCGATCGGTTGACTTGTCAACCGATCGGTTGGCCGCTCCACTAAATTTCCCGAGAACTTAGGGCTTCTCACCTGGTCAGATCAACCGATCGCGCTCGAAATCAACCGATCGGTTGATATTCCCCAAAAATTTCCGAAAGTTCTCCCCAGCTCACCCGGTCTTCCACCCGGTCTCTTCATTACTCAACCGATCGGTTCATTCGGGGATAGATCTCGGCATGTATCTGATACATCCCAACCGATCGGGTGAGTTATCACCCGATCGGTTGGGGCTTGTTTCCTGCAAAAACCAAGAAATTTGATTAAGTCCCCGAACGGATGTTCTCGCGGCTGATTTTATTTATAGAAATAGATAAAATAAAGTAAAAAATAACGCTAAAAATTTGAGAAAAAGTTCAAAACATGGGTTGCCTCCCATGAAGCGCACTTGTTTAACGTCGTTGGCTCGACGCCCGCAAGAGATGCTCATGGTGGCTGATACGGGTGATGCCCTAACTTAGGCATCTCTTCCTTGTTGGAGCTGAAGGCGCTCAGGGTAGTCAGCGGCTGGAAAAATACTTGCTCGACCACCCTCTCTTTGTTCTTGAGATCCGGGGGGCTTTTCCTTGGTGTTGGCGCTTCCCGCCATCTTCTTCAGGATTCGGACCTCGTCTTTAGTGAGGTCCGTGAGCTCTTTCCCCGTTCTCCTCATAGGAGGAAACTTGGGGAACCCATGAGGGGTCGTTCTCGCTGCACTCGGTCTTCCAGCAGCTTCTTTGTCTTCGGGGCCTTCTTCATTTTCAGAATTCCCCAAGTCATCGGGGGGGGTTTCTCAGGAGAATCTCCCAGGAGCTCTCCTCCACAGCCTTTTCTTCTTCTATCTCAAGCAAATTACACCGGAGGTCATCAGGAGGGTCGGGGTGCTTCATGGATAGTCCCAGGTCAAACTCAACTTTCTCTCCGCTGACGTTCAAGCAGAGTTTTCCGTTCTTCACATCTATATGAACGCCAGCAGTGGCCATGAAAGGCCGTCCCAGGATAATGGGGGTGTGTGCGTCTTCGGGGATGTCCATGACTACAAAGTCCACAGGCACATGCACCCCTCTCACATTCACGGGGAGATCATCAACAATTCCCACCGGATATTTGACCGACCGGTCAGCTAGTTGTAGGGTCATCCCGGTGGGCTCCAAATCACCCATTCCTATTCTCCTGTACATCGACAAGGGCATCAAGCTAACACTCGCTCCTAGATCGACGAGTGCACGATTAATCTTCACAGCCCCGATCGTGCAAGGGATAGAGAAGCTCCCCGGGTCCTTGAGCTTTGGCGGGTTATCCCTCTGGATAAGAGCGCTACATTCCGCCGTCAGCACCACTTTCTCTTTTCTTGACCCTTTGGTCACCAAATCTTTCAAGAATTTTGCATAGGAGGGGATTGTCTCGATTGCCTCCAAGAAGGGGATTTGCAGGCTTAGGTCCTTGACCATGGCGAAGAACCTCCCATATTTCTCATCAATTTTCGCCTGAGCCAACCGTTGTGGAAATGGCACAACGGGTTTATACACTCTTGGGCTCTCTTCCTCCTTCTTCTTCTCTTCTTCAGACACTCCCTCCGGAGTCGTGGGATTCGATGACGAAGCACCGGTGTCGTTTAATTTTTCAGTCGGTCTCTCAACGACCAATGGTGCTTCCGGGTTGCTAGGGGGCACTCTAGTAGGAATTTGTGTCCCGCTTCTCAGAACGATAGCGGACACATTCGCGTGCTCGTGCACGAGTGCCGATGTTTGTGTTGCTCCCCTCGGGTTCGCCTCCGGTTGTGGCGGCAATTGGTTTTGTGACCTTGCGAGGTTCGCCACCTGTAACCCCAGCTGGGTTATTTGGTCCGTGAGGCTCCGCTGGCCCATTTCCAGCTTTTGGTTGATCCTCTCCTGGTTGGTAATATATTGAGTCAAGAGAGACTCAGCCGGAGAGACGGCCCTCTGTTGGCCATACTGCTGCTGCTGGAACGGCTGCTGATTCATGGGGCATAAGTTTGTTGCTGAGGTTGCTGCTGAAACGGTTGCAGCTGACCCTGATTCTGCGGTGGTCTAGCCGGCTGATAAATTTGTTGCTGCGGCTGCTGAGGCGGCGAGGGCTGAAATGGTGGACGGTAACTGAAGTTCGGGTGGTTCCGGTTGTTTGGAGAGTAGGCCGGGTTGGAGCTTGTCCTTGGCGGGTACGGCGCATTTCCCGTAGGGTTGTAAAATAGCACGCTCGCCTGATCCAACGGTGGTGAGATGTCACCACCGTCGAATTCCCCAAGGAATTCGGACTCTACCGCAGAAACTTGCTGTGTACCGGCCCCACCGGCTCCTACCATCAGTGCGGAGATCTGGGTCGAAAGCAAGTCGAACTTGCTTGAAAGTTTGTCGACGTCCTCGACTCTGTGTATACCCCCAGTTCTTGGTGTGGCTCTCTCGTCACACCACCGCTCATTGTTGGATGCCATGTTTTCCAGAATATTCCCGGCATCTTCCTCGCTTCGAGACATGAAGGAACCCCCAGCCGCGGCGTCCATAGAATATTTCAGGTCGTCCCTCAACCCATTGTAGAACAGATTGATAATCTGCCACTTCGGAAGCTCATGGTGAGGGCATCTGCTTTGCATCTCTTTATATCTCGTCCAAGCTTCATGCAAGGACTCGTGGCTGGCCTGGGAGAAGGAGGAGATCTCACTCCTCAACTTCATGGTCTTCCCCGGAGGAAAGAACTTTGTCAGAAAAGCGTTGGAGAGCTTCTCCCAGGTGTTGAAAGTGTTGGGGTCCTTCCCCCTTAACCGTTGCTTGGCTTTGTCCCGCAAAGAGAAGGGGAACAGCTTCAGACGGATAGCCTCTGTAGTGACACCATTAATTCGGAAGGTGTCACACTTCTCCAAGAAGGAGTCCAGGTGCTCTATCGGGCTCTCCATGGGCGCACCCGCAAACTGGTCCTGCTGGATCCATGTCACTAGAGACGTCTTCAGCTCAAAACTTTGGGCCGCAATAGCTGGAGATCGGATGGCGGAAGTTGACCCGATGGAGGGCATCGAGTACTCCAGCAGAGACTTGTGAGGTGGGGTGTTCTCCTCCATGGATTCGGGATCTTCCCTTCTTCGCTTCTCGGCGGCCAAACGCCTAAGGGTTGCGTTAATCTCTGGATCGAGGGGAATCAAGTCGTCAAGACTCCTTGAACTCCTGCGCATGAAAAACAACAGACACCCGTGAAGCGACAAGTGGGAAAGAAACAGATAAAATAAGAAATAAAAATAAGAAAAACAAATAAGAAATAGAAAAAGGAGAATGCGAAAATTATCGCGAGGTAGGGATGTGAGCTAGACACGAGGGTTCAAGAGATCCTAAAATATCAAGCACGTTGCCTCCCCGGCAACGGCGCCATAAACTTGACCGGCGCCCCGTTTACGGTATGGGCGCGGTGTCGTTTACCGCAAGTTTCACGGTTAGTGTAGGGTGCGGGAATATCGAACTCAGGGAGGCGAGGTTGTGCTTGGGTCAGGTAGGACCTAAATCACCCCGAGGGGCGAGCTAGCCCGAATCGGTGGATGGTTGTCACGAAAGGAAATAAAAGCGTAAGAGCGAAAAGAAAGTAAACCCGGGACTTTGGTTTCCAACCCGACGAGAAACTCTCGCCGACGCGGCCTACGGGTATGGATAGCGATCGGGATTAGGGTCTAATGGTGGGACGTTGCCTCTAAAAGTGGTACCGGCGTCCCATGGGCCCGATATTCCGGTCGGTGCCCAGGATGATACACCGGACTTCCCGGATTCGATCAGTGGGCACTCCCGTGTCCATAAACACTGATCGATCCCGGGAGCACTAAGCCCGCAACGATAACTCCCAACGTCTCATCCTGCCGCTCCCGCGTGCTAGGATTCGACGTCTACGCTGAGGGTGTGAGCTATGGCTAGGGAGTCAACCGCCAAGTTTATTCCCCCTTGGCCTGACGGTCAAAGGCGGTCTTTTTCCCGCCGATGACAATGAAACACCCCGCGTAACCGTTAGATTCCTACTCCCTATCGATTTCCTAACCCTACGGACGCATCGGGAAGAGCCCCCGAAGGGGTTTCCACCAAAATCCCAGATTTGGGAACTACTCACAAAAATTCATGAAAAAGCAATCTAAATGAAATTTAACCATTGGAATCATAATCGGACAATTGCAATGCGGAAGTAATAGAGTAATGAAGACAATACTAAAATTTTATAAAGATCTGAAAACTTACAAGAGAGTAACAATTACAGCCGTCACAAGGAAATAAAACAACAGAAAAACAGCAACTCCCGTTTCTGGAACCCTAGGGGCTCTATATATAGGCCGTCGCATCAACCGATCGGTTGACAAGTCAACCGATCGGTTGATCCGTTACAAATAAATATCAGAAAACGGCGAGTTTTCACCCGATCACATGAACCGATCGGGTGAGTTCTTTAGCGACCGGTTGGATCTTGGAGCGGTCGGGTGAATCGGCCGGTTGAACGCCCGTGTCTTCAGCTCATCTTCTTCAGCTACAGATGAACCGATTGGGTGAGAGTCACCCGATCGGTTGGAATTCTGCTCGAGAAAACAGAGAACAGCCGCCCGCAGAACCGGTCTGTGAACCGGTCGGGTGACTTCTTTGTGAGCTGCGGTAGCGACCGGTTGGTGCACGCGTGCATCACCCGATCGGTTGGAGATGACCAACCGACCGGGTGAGGGGCTGAAAGATGAATACTTCGCCGTTTGACCCCCTGGATCACGCGTGACTTCTCCCGTTGCTCCGGGGACTTGGGATATCATCATTAAACGTCCCCTATGTGGTCAATCCCCTGCAATCATGGACAAACAAAGAAAAGTGAAAGAAAACGGGAAAACATACGAAAACGAATAAGAGACGGCGGAAAAACACGGAGAAACACAAAAGAAAACGTGCGTGAATATATGAAATATAGACGCACGTCAATCTCCCAAGCTCCAGCTTCTACTACACTTTCCTCTTCAGCTTCCAGCACATTGCAACTTTGCTCCTCAGACGGATACTTCATAGATAGTCCCAAATCAAATTCGACCTTCTGGTCGCCCACATTTAGGGATAGCTTCCCTTCCTTCACATCAATAAGCACGCCAGCAGTCGCCATGAAGGGTCTCCCGAGGATGATCGAGGTGTGATTGTCTTTCGGCATGTCTATCACAACAAAATCTACGGGCACATGTACGCCTCTGACGTTTACCGGTAGGTCGTCCACAATCCCCACTGGATACTTGACTGATCTGTCTGCAAGTTGAAGCATCATACTGGTGGGTTCAAGGTCCCCCATTCTGGTCCTCTTGAATAAAGATAGAGACATCCGACTGACGCTCGTGCCCAAATCGACGAGCGCCCGATTGATCTTCACCTCTCCAATCGAACATGGGATAGAGAAGCTCCCTGGGTCCTTGAGTTTTGGCAGGCTCGCTCGCTGAATCAGAGCGCTGCACTCCGCTGTGAGGACGACCTTTTCTTTTCTTGACCCTCTCGTCACCAAGTCCTTCAAGAATTTTGCATAGGACGGGATAGTCTCTATAGCCTCAAGGAAGGGGATCTGCAAGCTCAAGTCTTTGACCATATCAAATAACTTGCCATATTTCTCATCAATCTTCGCCTTGGCAAGTCGTTGGGGAAACGGCACAACGGGCTTGAAGACTCTCAAGGTCCCCTCTTCGTTCTTCTTCTTCTCTTCCTCAGAGACTCCCTCTGGAGTCATGGTCTTTGATGACGAAGCTACATCGTCATTTGCTTTTTCCTTTGGTCGCCCATCGACCAATGGAGCTTCGGTTTCTTTGGCAGCCTCCATAGTAGGAATTTGTGTGTCGCTTCTCAAGATGATAGCGGACACATTCGCATGATCATGTGTTAGCGCCAATGTTTGATTCGGCCCCCTGGGATTGACCTCCGGCTGACCCGGCAATTGGCTCTGTGCCCTCTGCAGATTTGCCACTTGCATCCCTAGCTGGGTCACTTGATCGGTCAAGGTCTTCTGGCCCATCTGTAGCTGCAAATTAATCTTCTCCTGGTTTGTGATATATTGGGTCAAGAGGCTCTCGACCGGGGAGATTACTCGCTGTTGGCCATATGGTTGCTGCTGCTGCGGGGGCTGCTGGTTCCTGGGGGGGATACTGCTGGTACATTTGTTGGGGCTGCTGTTGTTGCTGGTACTGCTGCTGCTGCCGAGGTGGCTGATATAATTGTTGTTGCGGTTGCTGGGGCTGCTGATATGGTGCCTTGTAGCTCAGATTTGGGTGGTTCAGGTTATTGGGAGAATAAGCTGGATTTGAGCTAGTCCTTGGTGGATAGGGCGCGTTACCCGTCGGATTGTAGAAAAGTGCGCTAGCTTGATCCACCGGTGGTGAGATATCACCACCATCAAAGTCTCCCAGGACTTCTGCTTCCACCGATGCTATTTGTTGGGTGTTAGCACCACCAGCTCCTACCATAAGTGCTGAGATCGGAGTCAATAGCAAATCAAATTTGCTAGATAATTTGTCGACCTCTTCGACTCTGTGCATTCCACCAGATCTGGGCGTGTCACACTCATCACACCACCTCTCATTATTTGATGCCATGTTTTCCAGAATGTTGACGGCATCTTCCTCAGTTCTCGACATAAAGGACCCCCCAGCCACGGCATCCATCAAAGATTTCAAGTCATCCCTCAATCCATTATAGAACAGATTTATGATCTGCCACTTGGGAAGCTCATGGTGAGGGCACCTCTGCTGCATCTCTTTGTACCTCATCCAAGCTTCTTGCAGTGATTCGTGGCTGGCTTGGGAGAAGGAGGAGATCTCGCTCCTCAGCTTCATCGTCTTCCCCATGGGAAAGAACTTGTTCAAGAAGGCATTGGATAGCTTCTCCCAAGTCGTGAAGGTATTGGGGTCCTTTTCCCTTAGCCATTGCTTTTCTTTGTCTCGCAGAGAGAAGGGGAACAACTTGAGCCGAATGGCTTCAGTCGTGACACCGTTGTTCCTGAAGGTGTCACACTTCTCAAGGAAGGAGTCCAGATGCTCAATTGGGCTCTCCCTGGGTGCCCAAGAAAATTGATCCTGTTGGATCCACGTCACTAATGACGGCTTTAGCTCGAAACTCCCGGCCGTAATAGCCGGAGGTTGGATGCTAGACGTGAACTCGAGGGATGGCATCGAGTACTCCAGCAGGGACTTCTGGGGAGGAGTATTCTCTCACATGGTTTCAGCTTCTTCCCTTTGTCTTCTTTCTGCATTCAGACACCTCATGGTGGTGTTAATCTCTGGGTCAAGAGGAATCAAGTCGTCAAGACTCCTTGTATTCCTGCGCATGAAAAATCAACAAACACCCGTGAAGCAAGTATGGTATAGAAACAGATCAAAACAGAAAATAAAGAATAGAAAATAAAAAATGAAAAAGTATATTGCAAAAATTATCGCGAGGTGAGGATGTGAACTAGACTCTATGCTTCACAAGGTCCTAAAAGAAAACAAACACGTTGCCTCCCGGCAACGGCGCCATAAAGCTTAACGTCCCCTAGATTTGAGCATACAAGTGCAATAGGATCGGGGATACCAGATTTAAATATTTATACCGCAAGCGCACGGTGTTGTAGTGTGGCTTGGGGGTCGAACTCAGGGAGGCTTGTGTTGTGCTTGCTGTCAGAAAGGAACCGGTTCACCCAATGGGTAAGCTAGCTCGAACGATCGGTCGGTTGTCACAGAATATGAAGACGAAGGATAAACGATATAAAAGGAAAGCTAGGACTTCGGTTTCCACCCTATCATGTGCTCTCACTATTACGACCGACGGATAGGAACATGATTGGATTTAGGGTTTAGTGGTGAGACGTTGCCTCTAAGAGTGATACCAAGCGTCCCATGGGCCCGATATTCCGGTCCATGCCTAGGAAATACGCTAGGACTACCCAGGTTCGGTCGGTGGGCATTCCCATGTCCATTAACACCGATCGACTCCGGGAACACTATGCTCGCAACGATTACTCCCAACATCTCATCCTGCAGTTCCCACGTGCTAGGATTCAATGTTTACGCTAGGGGCGTGATCTGTGGCTAGGAAGTCAACCGCCAAGTTTATTTCCCCTTGGCCCGATGGTCAGAGACGGTCTTTCTCCTGCCAAATACAATGAAACACCCCGTGTAACCATCTAAATTCCTAAACCCTATCGAAATCCTAGTCATATGGTCGTTCTAGGGAGAACCCACGAAGGGGTTTCCACCAAAATCCAAGATTATGGAACTACTCACAATTCATAGCAAAAACACAATCAAAACAATATTTAATGGTAGAAATCATGACCAGGCAATAGAAAACAATTGATAGCAATGATATTAATAATATATTAAAGTTTCAAAATGATTGGAACACTTACAAGATTCAATAAAATTCCAGCCGTCACAACCCAAGAAAAAGACAGGAAATAACAACGTCCGTTTCTGAAAACCCTAGGCCATCGGGCTTCAGAAGCTTCAACCGGATGCTGAGGCGAGCGGGTGGCGTGACCGGTTCGAGAATTTGGGAGATGCGGGTACAGATGAACCGATCGGGTGATATGTCACCCGATCGGTTGGAATTAAGCCCAAAAAGACAGAGAGCTCTTTCGATCTCACCCGATCACTGAACCAATCGGGTGAGCTGCTCTTCACTTCAGCTCCTGTCCAGGTCGGATACGCGTGCATCAACCGATCAAGTGGCTGTGTCTACCCGATCGGTTGAGGGCTGAAACTTGGTTTTCTTCGACGTTTGGCCCTCTAGATCGCGCATGACTCCTCCCATTGTTCCGGGGACTCATGATATCTTCTTTATACGTCCCCAATGCTGGCAATCTCCTGCATTTACACAAAAACACAAAGAAGTGAAAGAAAACTAAAAATCAGAAGAGAAAGGGTACGGAACGATGGAAAACAACTGTAAATCACAAAGAAGATGTGCGTGAATATATAAAATATAAACACACGTCACTGGGTTTGTAAAGAAGCATGCCAAAAGATGGGAAGGGTGCTTGCCTTAGTGGGCGCCCCACCCGCTACAGTAGCAGGGCCCCGCGCCCGCTAATACAGGGGCGGGTCCACACCCGCCAAGAGGGCAGGCGCCCGCACCTCAAGGAGCGAGCGGGCGGGCCCGCTTCATACAGGTGGGGCCCGCCCGCCCTCTTGCACGTGCTGTGGCACATGGGTAGGCCCCACCGTGCCTAGGGTTTTGCGCCTAGAAAATAGCTGCTGGCCTTAGTGCGGTTTGAATGGTTTTTGGCTAACTTTGAGACGACGTTTGAGGGGTCAAACGATGTCGGATTGACTCGCTGTTTTTTCCTACGCGTTCACGATTCAACCCTCTTTGATTTGATAGGTTGTATCACGACTGAAGCTCAACAGTGACGGAGTTAAAATTCATGGAAGTTTGGCCTTTATGAAAGGCAAACTAACTTGAATTTATTTAATCTAAAACAATAGTTCCACATCGGAAGTTGAGTAAAGGGGATGGGTCAGCCGCCTATATAAATAGGGGCCTGCCCACTTACTCTAATCTTGTCACAAGCTCTAGATCTGAGCAGCTCCCAAAAATTTTGGAGCACGCTCGGATCTAAGCTTAAAATTAATATTCTCTTCTCCCTATATTTCTGCCTTGCTCCTGAAGGGTTCTAGCAAAGCCACGAAGGGGTTCGGATCCGATCCGGAGTCTTGGCAAAGGATCACACTCAGGTGAAAATTTCTTTGGTGCGTGGTTGGCTCGGTGACAAAGGGATTGTTTGCCTTGGGACGCAAAGCAGTTCGAGTATCGGTTCGAGGGCGCAAGGCGGCTCAGCTTCGGGGAGCGGAAGGCTGTGCGGTACACCTTGCCTGTACCAAGGCAAGGTTTCGGGTATGTAATTTAAAAGCTTTCTTTTAATTATGTCGCAGTAGCTTAGATCCTTCTTGGGGTGGTCAGATCCACCTCAAGTTGTCATAGATCCTGGCTCAAGGGTCTAGTTTCCTTAGGGCTTCGCTAAATTGTTTAGCCGATTCTTATTTCCGCTGTTTTTCTTCTGCATCTGTAGTCCGTCCGACTTAGGACGGTGACACGTGTTCAAATTTCACCTTTTGCACACGCTCTTTATCGTGTTTTCATATGCATTTCATCTCATTCCACGTTGTATATATCACATTTTAGTTCATATTGACTATTGGGTGTATTGTTTGTATTTCAGGTAAATGTCGGCATTTCGGAGTCTTCTGGAGTCAATCGTGCATAGAGGGACCAAAGCGCGCTCATACAGCAAAGATCCGATGGCCAAAGACAAAGATTTGTAGCTTTGGAGCGTCAACCGATCGGGTGGACAGACCCACCCGATCGGTTCGTGCACGTGTATCAGACCCGATCAGGAGCAACAATGAAGAAGAACCCAACCGATCGGTTCTGTGATCGGTTGGATGCCGCAGTGTTCTCTGTTTATCTGAGCCGAATTCCAACCAATCGGTTGACTTGTCAACCGATCGGTTCACCTGTAGGAAATTCTTCGCAAGCTCCAGAGCCCAACGCTCACCCGATCGGTTCAGCGATTGGGTGAAGATTTTCTGGAGCTGTCACCCGATCGGTTGAACCCCCAACCGATCGGGTGGCACGTTTTTAGCAGTTCTATTCGGTTTTTGGACCCGAACTGTTAAGGTTTGGTGGGTGGTCTACAAATATACGATTTTGGACGACTGATGGAACTCCTTCCCTATTTTTCCAGTGTTTTCAGCCCCTTTCATGTTAGCTTTAGGTTAGTTTAGATTAGGGTTTCTATTCCAATAAGTCTTGTAATGGATTGATGGATTCAAATGCAAGATAAGTATTTCTTTTCTTATTTCCATTGTTTTGTGTTATTTTTATTGTGCTTGATGGTGAATGTTTGTTTGTCCCTTTTATTGCTTGCTATCATGTTCTTCACCATTGAGTAGTGTTTGATGAACCCTAATATGGGTTTGAGTAGGATTGATGCTTGGGATATTTCATTTGACTTGATTGTATGGCAAGTGTTTAATTGAATGTGTCAATGGGGATGTCTAGTAATCTGAGACCAATCCGTATGGCAACACACTAGATGTGTTGGGGGTTGGGCTTCGGATGCATGTACCGTCAAGATTTGCTTTGATGTATTGCTAGAAATCACATTCGACCTATTTAGCCATTAGGGTTACACGGGGGTGTTTTATTGTCATTGGCGGGATAAAGACCGCCTCTGACCGTCGGGCCAAGGGGAAATAAAACTGGCATTTGATCCCCTAGCCACAGCTCACACCCCTAGCGTTGGCATCGAGTCCCCGTGCGTGGGAACAGCTTGGACGAAATGTTGGGAGTTATCATTGTGGCCTTAATGCTCCCGGTTGCGGGGGGTGTTGGACATGGGAATGCCCACCGTCTGAAACCCGGTAGACCTAGTGTATAATTCTGGGCACCGACCGGAATATCAGGCCCATGGGGCACTAGGTACCACCTTTTGGGGCAATTTCTCACCCTGGGTCAAGACGAATGCCAAGTGTCATGAGTGCTCTAGCCCGTGTTAGCGTGGATTCGTTTTTTGTCTTTTTATTTCTTTCCTTTATTTCTTCACTACCCACTCATACCATCCGCGTAGCTCTCACACAACCTAGGCATGGCTAGTAGCCATTCAAGCCATCCACCTCACTGTGTTCGATATACCCGCACCCTACACTAACCATGCACTTGCGGTAAAATGACACCGCGCCCAAACCGTAAACGGGGCACCGATAAAGTTTATGGTGCCGTTTTTCGGGGAGGCGTTCGGTTTGATATTAGCTTAGTTTGGGTTCGTTAGACTACGCATAAAAACATTAAAAAAATACAATAACAAAGAAATTTTCTCTCCACCATTATATTATCTTTTTATTATTCTCTTGTTCTATTGACGCTCCTCTCTAGTTTTCTTATTTTTATTGTCCATGTATCTTTACTATTACCATGTGGAGATCAAATTTTGATGCTCAGATGGGAGAATACTATTTTGATCAGAGTGCTTAGACAATTGATGAGATGCTTGCACATCAGATTGAAATGCAAGCCAAGATTGAAAGGGGTGATTTTCTATTGGAATCGGTGAAGAGAGACCCCGAATTAAATGCGCTCATGCCTCAGGCCGCAATGATATCCAAAGATATCGTTTCTGCCTCTTCATCTTATGGGCAAGAATCATCGCTAGTCATATTGCCAGAGCTAGAACGTGCCGTCGTCGATCCCACATCCTACGATACAGCTATTGCATATGAAGGGTGGATGAATGAAGAGGCAGTAGGGAAGCAGAAATTGAATCATATGCGTCGCCAGAGGAGGACACATTTCAGAACTTATTGGAGGGCCTCTTGGAGTCTGTGAGGTTCACGAGTTCAGCTGGCGTTACAATAGATGATGCATTTAAGATACGCTTTGCAATTTTTGTTATGAACCTTGTTTCGGCTGCAGGGACAATTGGGAACGACGTTCATGTCAGTCTTGATTTTTTTAGTAGTAGACAACATTTTCGGATTGCTTGTGGGCATTCCCCCCCCCACACGATGCATCATCACAAGTTGACACACATGAGCAGCCAACATCACCATTCCAGAGAGAGCCCACTCTCATGGTTGACACCACCATCCCATCGGCCACCATAGACACATCTCAAGTCGATGTCCCATTTTTCCCACACTATAATTAGGATGACGATGCATTTTTTGTTGATGATTGGGAGGATGGGGTGATTTCTCTAGGATCTGTGGGAGATGCTTCTCATCTTGATTTGGATACCCCACATGAGTCCTACGAGGGCACCGATGAGGCTATAGAGCTTAGGCGTACCGGTGAGGGGGATGTGCGTGAGGACGATGACACCACGACCACATGCGAGTGGTCCGCTCCACATCCACCTCCACAGCCATCTCTGTCGATGCTTCTTCCTTGGCCTGTGGTCAACCATGATGATGTCATTTAGGACATCGAGCAGATGGTGGAGCATGAGCATATCGTCGGGGAGAATGTGCATGAGGGCTTGAGTACGATGGTCCACTTCATGGAGCCCGAGTCACATCTACCTCTACTGTCACTCTCCACTTCTTCTGCGGTTGAGCATCTACTTGAGCATATTGCCCCTATTCAGGGAGATTTTCATACTCACTCTAACTCCATTTTTGAGTCTCGCTTTTCACTTACTATTTCTTTAGACTCATATATTTTTGACACACCATATCTCTCGCAAGACACATTATTTACTTCCCTTGAGGTATACTGCGGTGCGTCACCACCTGGAGAGCCACTTCTCATGGAAAGCGAGGATTTGGTCGTCACTAGCATAGAGAATAGCGACCCATTCTCAGGGAGTATGGGTCACCCTTTTATTATTTTTCCATCTTATGTTGACGATTATCTCTGGGATACATTTATTTTGGGAGATGATTTCTTGCCATGGGCTAATGCACCTCATTCTTTGCCGATTATAGGTGGACACCTACGAGGGATGCTTGGAGGTGTATTGCTTGGGTCCATTGGAACACGTGGCACAGCATTTCTGGCGGAGCCACAGAAGGAGCAGTTAGAGCAGCTACCTGCCCCACTCCAAATTCTGGATCCGCCTATGCTCAGGTGTATCCTAATCTAGTAGTGTAAATATTTACCGCTTTCTATTTTAGATTAGAATAATCTCGTCTCCTCTCATTAGCGTGTGTAGCGTATCTAGGGTTTTCTTTTGCATCATAATAACCCATCATGTTGTGCCCGTTATCATTTCACCCCCATCACCCTATCCTTGTTCTTTTGGCATTTTTCTTGGCCCCGTTATCATTTTTCTCCATGAGACCCCTACCACCTCCAAAGGGTGGTGATGCCTGCTTTGCCTATTGTTCACTCTCTCCTTTATCTTTTATGCACCGTATCGGATTTTCATATCTTTTGGGCATTGCTTATATTAGCTTGGGGGAGAGTATCACCCATAGTCATTTTTGTTATTTTTGATGAATTTTCCCTCTCATTTTATCTTTGCCCTCTCATGTGTGATCTTATTACAATGAGGGCAATGTAAGCTTTAGCTTAGGGGAGTTGCATTTCATGCATGTTTCCTTTATTTTCTTCCATTTTCACCTATTTCATTCATCAAAAATTTTTTCTTTTCATTTTTATGTATCATTCCCATCATGCATTTTTCTTTCTCCATTTCATTCTTGCCTCTTTCTAGATATGAACCCTCAATGATATTTTGCCACTCATGCTTCACTTTTCGCATTTGAGCACCTTTTTCCATCACGCTATTTCTTTGATTATCCAATGCTCATGTATGTGTTTTGCCATCTTTTGGGTTCATTTGCTATATTTCGAGATTGTTGGTTGTGAATGTGTTTAAGGCATGCTTCTAGATATTTATCGTACTTTAATATGCCCCTCTATTTGAAGTTCCTAGATTTTCATGCTTCATTTCCAAGAAACGGTTATTTTACCATCCTACCCCCGTGCTTCTAACTCTTGCATGAAATACTATATGTGTACTCTTATTGCATGTGTTAGCTACCTTTCAACGGGAGTATGATAACCACACCTTTGTTCCGTGCATTAATTCATGGAGGATTTTCTTGCCATACTTGGATTTCTCAAAAATTCTCTTTGTTTTACTTTGTACCTCCCCCCTCGTCGTGCATCGTTCTCCCATTTGGGGGAGTGCACACTTTTGTACATATTTTTGTATAATGGTCCTTCAGGGTTCTTCGTAAACCGATGCCCTAAAGTCATCTGGCTTGGGATGCGTAGGCCGCCCTTACATTCCATTGCGATTCCGCAAGTTTGCAAGTCAAAAATATTAAAACCAAATCAAAAACAACAAAAACAAACCAAAAACCAAAAATATGTATATATATGCCACATTCTCCCATTTTCCTTCGCTCTCCACATCTCCTATATTTGAGAGCAATAATGTATATAGGGAAGGCGAAAGTTTGTACGAAGTGATCTTTCCACATCTTCTCCATCTCCTTTTGAAAATACAAGCAAGGGAAGAAAGTTTTTCAAAAATAAAAAACGACAAGTGTGTGTGGTGATTCCTTTCATCCTCGATATTCATAGTTATTCACATGATTCATTTCTATTCTTTCTCACTCCTTCATGCATGTATGGGTATCTCGTATTCACTGTTTGGAAGATTTGATATGAATTTTGAGCTTCCTCATATTTGGGCATATTATCTACTATAACATGCTATGATAGCTATGTCTTTGCCAATGTCACGCATCTATCTCTTTTGTGCTCTATTGATATGAACCCATGATGCTATATTATGAGATTGAATTCTTGATTTAGATTGTCATATGCTTCTTCTTTGTGCTTAATTGTGTTGGTGATTACATTTGTGGTTTAGAGGGGGTGATCTAGGATTCTTCGCTTTCCTTTCTTGCTATCACACCCGAACTTCATTCCAACTCGTCTTCCTCGGGATGAGGAAGAGTTTAGCTTGGGGGCTTTTGACGTGTGTTCATATTTCACCTTTTACACACGCTCTTTATCGTGTTTTCATACGCATTTCATCTCATTCCATGTTGTATATATCACATTTTGGTTCATATTTACTATTGGGTGTATGGTTTGTATTTCAGGTAAATGTCGGCATTTCGGAGTCTTCTGGAGTCAACCTTGCATGTCAGGACCAAAGCGCGCTCATACGGCAAAGATTTGATGGCCAAAGACAAGGATTTGTAGCTTTGGAGCCTCAACCGATCGGGTGGACAGACCCACTCGATCGGTTCGTGCACATGTATCAGACCCGACCAGAAGCAGCAATGAAGAAGAACCCAACCGATCGGTTCTGCGATCGGTCGGATGCCGCAGTATTCTCTGTTTTTCTGAGCCGAATTCCAACCGATCGTTTGACTTGTCAACTGATCGGTTCACCTGTAGGAAATTCTTCGCAAGCTCCAGAGCCTAATGCTCACCCGATCGGTTCAGTGATCGGGTGAAGATTTTCAGGAACTGTCACCCGATCGGTTAAACCCCCAACCGATCGGGTGGCACGTTTTTAGCAGTTCTATTGGGTTTTTGGACCCGAAACGTTAGGGTTTGGTGGGTGGTCTATAAATATACGATGTTGGACGACTGATGGAACTCCTTCCCTATTTTTCTAGTGTTTTCAGCCCCTTTCATGGGAGCTTTAGGTTAGTTTAGATTAGGGTTTCTATTCCAATAAGTCTTGTAATAGATTGATGGATTCAAATGCAAGATAAGTATTTATTTTCTTATTTCCATTGTTTTGTGTTATTTTTATTGTGCTTGATGGTCAATGTTTGTTTGTCCCTTTTATTGCTTGCTATCATGTTCTTCACCATTGAGTAGTGTTTGATGAACCCTAATATGGGTTAGAGTAGGATTGATGCTTGGGAAATTTCATTTGACTTGATTGCATGGAAAGTGTTTGAAGGAATGTGTCAATGTGGATGTCTAGTATTCTGAGACCAATCCGTATAGCATCACACTAGATGTGTTGGGGGTTAGGCTCCGGATACTTGTGCCGTCAAGATCCTCTTTGATGTATTGCTAGAAATCACATTTGACCTATTTGGCCATTAGGGTTACGCAGGGTGTTTTATTGTCATTGGCGGGATAAAGACCGCATCTGACCGTCGGGCCAAGGAGAAATAAAACTGGCATTTGATCCCCTAGCCACAGCTCTCACACCTAGCGTTGACATCGAGTCCTCGCGCGTGGGAACGAATTGGACGAAATGTTGGGAGTTATCATTGTGGCCTTAATGCTCCCGGTTGCAGAGGGTGTTGGACATGGGAATGCCCACCGTCCGAAACGGGTAGACCTAGCGTATCATCCTGGGCACCGACCGGAATATCAGGCCCATGGGGCACTAGGTACCACCTTTTGGTGAAATGTCTCACCCTTGGTCAAATCGAATGCCAAGTGTCATGAGTGCTCTAGCCCGTGTTAGCGGGGATTCATTTTTTGTCTTTTTATTTCTTTCCTTTATTTCTTCACTACCCACTTATACCATCCGCGTAGCTCTCACACAACCTAAGCGAGGCTAGTAGCCATTCAAGACATCCACCTCCCTGTGTTTGATATACCCGCACCCTACACTAACCGTGCACTTGCGGTAAAATGACACCGCGCCCAAACCGTAAATGGGGCGCCGGTCAGACGGGCACAGAAAAATGCCCTTAGGGTCCTACAAAATCTAACAGAGACTCTCACCTGCACTCCACCATTTTTCCATGAGCCTAATTCCATCACATAGCATCCCCACACCCACTCCCTCCCCCACACATTCGTACCCCCATATCTCCTATTCCTCGCGCATTGATGACAATGATTAGTTTTAGCTTGGGGGAGACGTTTCACTCCTCGCTTGGAGAAGGATTCCACACTTTTTCGTCTATTTTTCATCACTTCCACATATCCTTTATTTTACAACACTTTCTTTTCCATTTCATTTTTCTTTCCTTTTTCACCATTTTTGTAGGAATCAAAAGGAATGATCCCTTAAGTAAAAAAACCACACTTGTGTGCGATTCCACCTAGGTACTTGATTAGAATCGCTCCCTACACACACTCTTACTACTTTCATGATGAGACATTTTCTTGTCACACACACGATCCCACTTTAACTCCCTCTCTGCGAGTGAGCACTAGATCTTCGTTTAATCCCCAATAGGATAGATCGGTTGTTTATTCGACCTTTAGATCACACAAGTATAGGTTTCACTAATTGGGTAGGGTAGGCCTTACCTTAAAGGGTATTGGCTTTAGATATAGCGCAATTCACTTTATAGACATAGTGGTTTGACATGCTCCATTAAAAAAATATATTTTTTGCTAGTGAATACAAAGAAGAAGAAGAAGAAGAATATGTGCATCATTCTTCTAGTCCCACCAAGTAGCCAGGTCTCCGTGCATCAGGAAGCATTGGATATTCGCGCCGAACGATGAAGATTTGGAGGAGTGCACTAGGTAGAAATAATTGAACTTGGTTGATTTGGGAGAGTAGGCCCGAGGGGTCCATTTTGGCCCAACGCCCTAGACTCGTTTGGGTTGGGAGCCGTTGAATAAAATACCGCTACACGAATCACCTAAGTTCTGTGTGAATATAAAAAAGGATGTGTACATATATGTTATGCATGTCTACCGCCACGGTTTAGTAGGAATTATCTTATCTTGGGCCAATCCTAGAAAGTTAAGTCTCTATGACACACTTTTGGTTTATACCTTCGCTTGTGCAAGACAACGGTTAAACTCCTCCAATCTTAAGCTTATTAGGCGGATTTTCCACGGTTTAATCTTCTCCACGGAGATACGAGTTACACTTGAGATTGTGTTGGAGACCAATATTCTCAGGTCACGTGCCATGGTAGGTAGCTAGAGTGTTGCATGATAAGAGTAAGCTCTAATTTTGTCGTTTATGTGGTTTGCACGCATGATTGATTTAGAGAGGGCGATCTTTAGATTTCCTTAGCAAATCTCTACCTGCACTTCATGTCTTGTCTTACTCGAGGACAAGAAAGAGTTTAGCTTGGGGAAATTTTAGGCGTATTTTATATACGTTTTTCCGCCCCTTCACCCTCACATTTTCCACGTTAATTTTATATCATTCCCATTATTTTACCCGTTTTAAACCATTTTTATCCATTTGATGCTTTGGAGATGTCTTTTATGTGTTTCAAGGAATTCACGCATAAATCAATACAATTTGGTGATAGAAGAAGCATGGGAGAGAAGACAACAAACAAATACAAAGATCGGAGGCCAATGAGAGAAGAGAAGGGCCAAAATGCAGGAAACACGGTTGTGTGTGCAAATACACAGTCGTATACACAGCCGTGTTAACGCATCAGCTAAGGAAGGGAAGATCAGTTCAGTGGCACGATCGTGCTCACTGCCGTACTAGAATTAAGACAGAGAGATGACTGACAATATGGCCGTGTTGCACGACCGTACTCCTAGAGCTCCTGAAGCACGAAGGACCGACTGACATGGCCGTGCTGATTTGCGGCACGACCGTTCTCGAAGCAGCAACATTTTGTAGTCCTAGCTTTTTGACGATGGCACGGCCATGCCGATTAATGGCACGGCCATGCCGATTAATGGCACGGCCGTACGCCCCCAATTTTTTATATGTGTTTGGGAAAACTATAAATAGAAGTGTGAGAGATTGAGAAGGGAATCAAATTTTGTGTTTTCTTTGGGAGTTTCTCCCCCTTTGGGGACTGCTCTTCCAATGTTTTGCAAGACATTCTAATTCTCTTTTATGTAAGATTTCTATTTTCTTTCTATTGCATTGTCCTTGGTTTTCTCTTGCTATTTATGATGTTTATTTCCATGCTTTATTTGCTTTATATTCCTATGCTTAGCGAGTAGATCTTTGTGTCTAGGACGAAGCTAATGAAGGATTTTGGAGGACCCTTAGGGCATAATTCTATGCCCGTCCTATGTCAGACAGACGATAGAAGCAAATCAAATAAGCAGCGAAAAACAACCGTTAAACTATTTAATGAGAGCCCTAAGGATTTCAAGACCCTAGCCAGGATCTCTACTATCTTGAGGTGGATCTGACCACCAAAAGATAGATCTAAACTACTGCAATATAGTTAAATGAAAGCTTTTTAAATTACATACCCGGAACTTTGCATGCACCGACAAAGTGTACCGAAACGCATTCTGCTCCCTGCAGCTAGCCGCCTTTGCGCCTCGAACTGATCCACCTGAAGTGAGCCAATACTGTGCCTTTAAGCCAACCACTTGCCGAAGAAGACTTCACTTGAGAGCGATCCAACGTCTTAGAATTCGGATCGAATCTGATCCTTCTCGTCGTTTTGCTAGAACACGCACGAAGGAACGGAAGAAAAAGGAGGAAAGAATAATTTTGTCTTGAATCGAGCATGCTCAAAACTTTTTGGAGATACTCAATTCAGAGACTTGGTGCAAGTTTTTCTAAAGGGTGTTGACCCCTATTTATATATGGAGCTGGACCCCCTTGCTCGTCGCACAAGCAATGTGGGACTATTAATGAATAAGAGAATTAATTAAGTTCATTTGCCTTTCTCAAAGGCTAATTTTTAACTAATTTATCTCCCTTACCGTTTAGATTCAGAAGTGATACAACCTATCATTTCAAAGAGCTATGAACGGTGAACGCATAGAAACAAACGGTGACGAATTCCGACTTCGTTTGACCCTTCAAACAATTGCTCAAAGTTGAGCAAAAAGTTACAAATCGGCTAAAATTGCAGCCGTCGCAAAACACCTAGGGTTTGCTAGACTGTGGGCCCCGTAGGTGGGGCCTGTTGAGGGATGTATGACCTAGGATCATTTGTATTTGAAGCAAATGATTTTTTTAAGCTTAAATATGGACTATTTTGCATTTGATGC
This sequence comes from Scilla litardierei, assembly GCA_030789695.1. Lineage (NCBI taxonomy): Eukaryota > Viridiplantae > Streptophyta > Magnoliopsida > Asparagales > Asparagaceae > Scilla > Scilla litardierei. The sequence goes on from CM061141.1 coordinate 203,261,548, forward strand.
AAACTGAGTTAAATGTGTAGTAAATTGTTCACGCCCATATTTAATGAGATAAATGCAAGGAAAAGGTTACTTGTAAGACGGGAACGTCCCGGTGTAAACACAGGTTCGAACGGCGTCCAAAACAGACGCCAAATGCCAAAGATATGCCCAAAACCGTCTAAAAGGCACTATAGGCCTTGCCCATACACAAGCTGGGCATGGGTCAGCCCAAAACTACATCAGGCCAGCCAAGGACAGGCAACCTGGGCCTGGGCGCCCCGGGCACCATGCCCAGTTGCCCTGGGAGCCAGGCCCAGGCGCCCTGGGTGCCAGGCCCAGGCCCAGGGCCCGGGCGCCCAGGGCCCAGGCGGCCTGGTCACCCTGGGTACCTGGCCCAGGCCTGGGCAGTGCCCAGGAAGGCTGCTAGGCTGCCCAGGTTGATTGGGCAGTGGGGCCCACACCTAGGGTTTCGAACCCTAGGTGCAAAATTTTGGGTGACAGCTGATTCGGAACGAAAATCAAGTTTTGGGCTCATCTTTGCAAGATCAATTGAAGGGTCAAGCGGACTCCGATTGACTCGCTGTTTTTTCCTGCGCGTTCATCGTTCAGTGCCCTTCGCTTTGATAGGTTGTATCAAGATCGAAGCTCAACGGTGAGGGAGCTAAAATTCATGGAAGTTTGGACTTTATGAAAGGCAAACTAACTTGAATTTATTAATTCCAAAACAATAGTCCCACATCCGAAGTTGAGTAAAGGGGAGGGGTCAGCCGCCTATATAAATAGGGGCATGATCCCCTCCTCTAAACTCGTACCAAGCTCTAGATCTGAGCAACTCCCAAAAATATTGGAGCACGCTCGGATCTAAGCTTAAAATTAATTTTCTCTTCTCCCTAAATTTTTTCCTTGCTCCTGAAGGGCTCTAGCAAAGCCACGAATGGGTTCGGATCTGATCCAGAGTCTTGGCAAAGGTTCACGCTCAGGTGAAACTTTCTTCGACGTGTGGTTGGCTCGGCGACAAGGGGATTGCTCGCCTCAGGATGCGGAGCGATTCGACACGTGACGGGGAGCGGCTCGAAAGACGGTGCGGTACACCTTGCCTGTACCAAGGCAAGGTTTCGGGTATGTGATTTAGTAGCTTTCTAGAATAATTTTAATAATATCGCAGTAGTATAGATCCCTCTTGGGGAGGTCAGATCCACCCCAAATCGACATAGATCCTGGCCAAGGTTTTGTCTTAACTTAGGGCCTTAGCTAAATTATTTAGCTATATGTTTTCCGCTGTGTTTTTATCCCTCTGTTGATAGTCCGACTTAGGATGGGAACAGATCTGTACCCTAAGGGTCCGCCAAAACCTAACAGGGCCCATCTGCCAGCATGGTGTGCCCTTTTGGTGCCCCAGTTCAGCGGGGCGCCTGCCCGCCTCTGGGCAGGCGGGCTCATGCCTCGCTTGCCCAAGTGGGCGAGCTTGACCTGCCCGCAAAAGCAGGTGGGTCAGACCCGCCTGCTTGGCGGGCTAGTCCAGACTGCCAAGCGGGCTGGACCCCTCATTTGCAGGCGGGTTCAGCTCGCCTAGCGGGTCTGGACCCGCCCGCCTAAGCTGGGGTGGGCCAGAACTGGGCTTTTGCCCAGTTCTGGCCTTTTGGGCTATTTCTTGAGTTCTACAACTTCGATTGAGCCGATTTCAGATTCGTTGGAAAGCATGCTTCGAATTGGACCATCCCAAAGAGCCATCTATCCATTTCTATGCATTATATGATCTAAAATATTATCGTAAACTATTTACGATGCATTTTAAATCCGTTTGCATCACATGCATCAATCCCATACATCATTCTACTAATGCTGAAGTCGCAAATATTTTGCTACATTATTAAATCTCATTTAATGTCAACAACTTATGCGACCCTATTAAATCCTATTTAATATAGATCGACTTAATGTCACAAACTCTTTGTGACTTCAATTATCCTCGTGCACCCGAGTGCACTCCTCCTAAATTCTTCATATTACTAAGATGCAAACCGAACTCGGTGTGAGACCCTATAGCTTGACCTACTATATGTTGGGGGCTCGAAACCCTTAGACGACAGTAACCACGAGCAGCATGTGTTGTTCCTGTTTCAGCATCATAATTATGTGATTGACCCATCGACAAAAGTGTTGTCGGGATCACTCTGATTGTGTTAGTGATGAATACCGCAGTTTAAGTCCCTTCGTCATAACTATGTCCCTGCATGGCCTAGGGTATAGTAAACCGTCAACCCTACTAGCCAGCATCGGTCAGCATACTTCGGTCTTTGTTATATACACGTTGTACCTCTTACCACATACCCCTACCGAGGTTTAGCACAAAGAACCGTACTTAGCCTGTGACACTAACTTCCCTTTAATGGAAGAGACGAATCTCATCTTAGTCATTTACTTACCTCGTATGCTTCAGGTGTTACCCAAGCTAAGACCTTATAGCAGGCCTGGCCTCGAAGCTAGATCATAGATCTAAGTGACACTATTCACACACAGGTTCATTCAAAGACTTCGGGTCTTAAGGACCAACTTGCCAATCATCACTATTGACTTATTAATGACAGTTTAGTTAAAGTTCAACCATTTAATAACTCTTAAATGGGTCGTTCAGTGGACTCATTCTCTAATGAGCAACTGTACCTTGTCTCTGACTTCGCTAAGTCGAATGACTATGAGATCATCGTTACCCTTTAGGGTAAGACAAAAACACAATGGTATGTCCGATGTACCAAAATCCTTTTCCCGACACATCTATGACCATTAACGTTTTAAGACTTAAGTTCCTATCGGTCATTCACTTCCCATATTCGAGATCTACATTTAGATATGTAACGACCTCACTTTAAGTCTAAGGAAATCATCCAAGTATATTATTCATTGAATTTATACAAGGATAATTAGTACCATTTATTTTTTGAACAATGTGTTTCTAAGGTTAAATTGCCTCAAGGGCATATAGCGTCCTACAGCTAAACCGTAGTGTAGATTACTCAAGCGGGTTGATCGCCCCAAAGATTGTTCTATTAGATTATTGCTAGGGTATTGCCTGGATGTGCTATCATATCAAACCATCCCATTGGTGGGCTACCCAACCCTCAATGGAGGGTTGACTATCTAATGTTAGGCGCCAACGAACCATCAGGCACACTCATTAGAACAACTAATATGTGGATTTTTGACAAACCATCCGGTGCCCTATAGAGGTCCAAGCACTACCCCTCGTTCTCTCTTCCATGGTTATACGTCGAAAGAACGTGTATTGAGATTAAACCCTCATAAATGGCTTCACTCTTTTAGGACGTGAAGTCAGATCATCTCACATGTTTAGTCTACGCTATTGGTGATGCTTAGCCCTTGGTATCTTTCTTCTTTTAATATTTTTTAATGTAGTTACCCCATCTTTATCATTACTCGCAAAGCTAATTAAATGCACAATTAACCGATACTCAAACCGTTGCCTCCCTATGTTCGACCCGTAAGCTACAACTACAACGTGCACTTGCGATTATATTTAAAGTTCCCACCGGCAGTAAAAGGACGCTGGCTCTTTGGTATGTTTTTGTGTTTGGTTTGACCAAATAGTTCCTAAAAATTAGAGTTTGATTAGTATTAAAAATCCCAAGAGTTGTTGGATTTCAATGGGTTTGTTCTTTTAATTCTAGTTAGTTTTGGATAAGAATTTTGTTGAGTATTGAGTCATCCCTTGGTGTATATTTTGATGATGAGCAAAAAATTATATGAGCTAATGAGTAATGATTATAGGTGCAAAAGCTCTACTTTCATAAAGACTCAAAGCCATGAGTTTCGAAGCTCTTTCAAGACCTATTAAGTCAACAAGAATTAAAGAGCTCAAAATTAAGAAGAATACGCTTAATCAAGACACACGATGTGCAAGGAATCAACGACAAGAGGATGGACATCATGGACTACATCAAGGTTAACCTCATGTAATTTTGATATATTTTTACTTGTCTTTAGATTTATGTCAAATCCTGATTGAAGCTCACACACTCACTTAGGATTAGTATAAAACATTTTGAAATTATTTTGAAAGTTTCCCTAAGTAGGGTAAAGGCCAAAAACCTTGTTTTTATAGGCAGCTTAGTCGACTAGACATTGACTAGCTATGACTTGGGATTGATGGGTAGCAGCATGCCAGGACTAATGGACTATAGGACAATAACTAGTCGACAAACTTATGAGCTAGTCGACCAGTAAGTGTACTATGGTTAGCTAGAAAATACATAGTGCAACAACTTTTCTGGCATGACGACTAGTCACCTAGTAGTCTTCACTTAGTCGACTAGCTGAGCACTAGTCGACCAGGAAGACAACTTTAGTCGTTGAGTAATTAGCCATTGACCAATTACGGAATTTCTGAAACTAGCCGTTTGTGACCATTTTAGTGGGATTTTTGGAATTCTGATAAATTGTTTTGAGGGATATATATTAGGAGTTGGTTCAAAATAAATTAAGGAATATATTGACCAATTTCGAGAAAAAAAGGGTTTCTAAGCTTCCTAACACCCTTAAGAAAAATACTCTCTTGGCCTTTGTTTCCAAAGTTTTCTTTCAAATCTTTGGCAAAATTTCTATTGATCTTCAAGGCTTTCATCCCTACTGTTTTAGAGATCAAAGATATCCATCCTTAGCCACACTTTGCACCATAAGCTTCAATCATGGCTACATGATTTTTGTACTTTAAAAACAAAAGCTTTGTCAGTATTTCTCACTTGTTGTGAAAATGTGAAAATCCTCAAGTGTTGAGGTGATAAGATATTTATTGTTCGATTGTTGTAAGTTAGAAAATCCTCAAGTGTTTGAGGTGTTATGGAAATCCACTTGTGAAGAGGTGATTCTTAAAATCCTTATTGTAGGTGAGGTGGTAGTAAAATCCTCTTGGTGAAGAGCTGGTTGTAAATTATGTTGTTTGAGAGGTTTATAGCGGATTAAATCCAAGAGTATTTGCGGACTGGATAAGGTCTGGAGTGGCTAAAACTTCATTAAATTTTGTATGTTTGCATTGCACTCTTGCTTATATACTTGTGTGACGGCCCATATCCGTCACTACGCGTATTTCCTTATTATTATTATAGTTTCAAATGATTTAAAAATACGTTTGGATGATTTAAAATAGTTTATATGATTTATATATATTTTTCTTTTTGAATATCATTGAAATAGTTTTATTAAATATTTTTCATATAAATATTATCAAAATAGTTTTAAAATTTTATAAACATGATTATATGATCTTTAATTACACGCTGTAATTTTTACGTATATTTCTAAGGTCAAATCGACCCAGAACTTGCAAACCCGCAACCCACGATTGATAAAACATTTTGGCTCAAAACACATATTTTCGTAGCTCAAAATAGTTGAAATGGACCTATTTTCATTATTCTCTCGATGATACGAACCCGTGGTAATTTTTCTGAAATTTTTCGGAGCCAGATGAGAAAAATGATATGTTTATATTAAAATAATAATATAAAAATATTTTTACTAATTACCAATTTATGATTAGTATTAACCCTATTGAATTAAATTAATTACCTTAACCCTATCCCATCGGCATGGCAGCCCATGCGTTACACAAATAAACACTTCGTCAACACTTCACAACCCACCATTAATTACCCATATTAATTTCTATTATTATTATATTAATATTTTATCCTATATAATACTAATCCCTTTCAATTCTCTTCGCAGTAGCACCCTCTCCCCATTCTAAGACCAACCCATGTTATTCTCTCCTTCACCCCAGCCACGTCCTCTGTCGCTTCCAACCATCGGCGAAGCCGCTTCGGCTTGCCACCCCCTCTGTTGGTCTATCTACCCCGCCAACGACCAGCCATATCTCGGCCTCCACCACCACCGATCACCACCACCAACACGTTTCCTCCTCCGTCGGGAATCCCCAACCGCCGAGCGGCTAGTGTTGCCGCCCACCTCTGCCTGCACATCCCCGTGACCCCTTTTACTGCTTCACCAAACAACCAAACAGCCCCCATAAACCCATGCACATGCCCACGCTGCACCCATCCCCATGGCCACCCATCTTCGACCGTTGCCTCCTCGTGTGCCGCCACTGTGCGTCTACCGTCCTCAGGTACACCGTCTTCACGTCCTCTAGCTGAACCACCCCGCCACCTCCTCCCTCGGCCGCCTGCATTATCGAGCCGAGCCCCCGGTGCATCACGTCACTCCGTCGCCATGAGCACGTCCCTGTAGCTGCCACCAGCCTTTGCCCCTGAGCCGACGTCCCCTTTGTAGTCTACATTCGTCCTCCGCCGTCGCCCGGAGTTGTACCGCCCGGAGCCGCTGCCCCGCCGACTGCGCCAACCCCCCGCTGTAGCATCACGATGGAGAGAAGAGAGAAATAAAGAGAATACACACACACATACGTAAATACGTAAATACGCATGTGTGTGTGTGTGTTTGTCATAACCTGTGCCCTCAGGCACGGTTCATGTAAGATATCACCTCAAAATTTTTGTTATACCCAAAAATTATTTCCCCTCCAAAATTTAAATAAACAAAAATTTAGCTTCGGCGTGATCGACGTAGGTGCCTTGGTGTGGGGGCCCTCGATGATTCCCGCACACAAACCCACACCTACCTCTCATTTATGGCTGTGTGCATTTTTCGCCTCATATGTGTGAGTTTTACTTTGATCCCTGTGCACTATGTGCACATGTAATTTCTAGTGCATGATTAAACAATATATCCGATATCCATGTCACATACTCCTATCTGATTTGTATGAAAAGAGCAAACATTGAGGCCTTTTGATTTTTTTAATATGCATGCGTACATACAACATTTCGTATTTGATATTCATATAAATGCTAAACATTAAAGTAACTGTACCATCCGTTGCTTTTACTTTTTCGTTTGAGCCATGTGAGGTATGTGGCGTATTTTTTATTAATTTAGCCATGATAGTGATCTATCATTTAATTAGGAGCAAGTAACCCAAAGCTTCATAAAGTGTTGCATGCAACCCAAAGCTTTATCTCAACCTTCCATTTCGCAAGATCAAATCTCAGCCACTCTTTATCTTGTCCTAGTCAGCCCTTGAAATCAAAAAATTTGTCAAATGTATAATAGATATATACGTGTGTGTGTGTGTATATATATATATACGTGTGTGTGTGTGGGGTAAAAGGTTCCTACGGTGACTCATTAGATGAAATCTAAGGAGTCGCCCCCATTTTCTCACATATCCCACATTTTTTGGATTTTATTTTCATGGGGTTGTTCATATCATGGATGATGAATATATCAAAAATCAAGTCATTCCAATACTTTTAGAGTCACCATCTTCCCCTTGCAACTTCAACGGTCTGAAAACGTGCTGAAAACCCCAGGAAGTTGCAAGGGGTAAATGTGAGCTCTAAAAGTGTTGGAATGACTTGATTTTTGGTATGTTGATTATCCATAAGGTGAACAACAATACCAAGAAAAAATTCGAAAATAAATGTGGGATATGGAAGAAAATGGGAGGGTCTCCTTAGATTTCATCTAAGGAGACACCATCGGGGAACACTTTACCCATACATACATACAGACAGACATACATACATACATATATAAAAGAGGGAATGATATAAAAATAATAATAAATAATATAGACACCTAAAAAATAAACAGATACTACCGGATAATCCAGCATGTCGCGCGCAGGTGCAAATTTCTTTGGAATCATGCAAGTATTTCTCCCATAATTGATTTTCGAAGTTTATTGCTATTTATGCCATTTTTTGCTAAATATATTATTACCATCAATTTTCACGTAAACTTAGATGTACAAATATTACACATGAATCTACTAGTTAAGACAATTAATTTGATATTTTGTGTATAAAGTTCTGACGTATATTTTTTCTAAATAATTTGAGAAGAAACTTTAGAAAATCATTTTTAAATTCAAAACATAGTTTTGGCAATTTAAAATTAAGGAAAATTGCATATTAAGAATTATGAAAAATGCTTGTTGAACTTACAAAATTATATCTAGCCTAGATGTACTCATGTACTTCATTTTAAATGTTTTTGAATTCGTTTTATATTATAACTGCCTGATTCAATAATCGTAAAATGGTTGTATTATGACTTGGAGACTTGTTACTCACCATGAAATTTATATTGAACTGCTACATGAACTCATGAGACACTATGGAAAAGTTAGAGGCATCTTTTATGATGCAATTGTATAGAAATGACCATACGATAGATGGAAATATACTGTGATGAATATTTTAATTGATAGAACACACATTATTGACCTGTCATTTGACTTGACATGTGGTTATCGGGGTAGTCTATGGTCACAGAGGATGCGTGAGTGACTAGATCCACCTGACGACTTTACCTCCACTCAAACTAAGTGAAGGAAAGTAACTTGACCGTCGCCCAAGGGAAGGGGTCGATAAGTAGCACCACAGATAGCTTCCGATGGCGGGGTGCATTTTTGCCATATATCACACTCTTGGACATGGACTTGGCACTAGAACTGATGGTTATCAAATATTCTTTAATATCTTATGAAGTCTTTTCATCATCTGCTCTTAAATGTTAAACTTCTAGTTAGTATCATTTTCAACTCTGACATATTATACTCGTTCTATACTATGCTCTTATTATGCTCGTACCATGCTCCTATCATGTAATCACTATGTATATACTTTCATGCCATTCTGCCATATATTATACTCATATTATAACTCTTTATATATGCTCATGTCATGCTCTTTTATATAAATATTTATATACGCTTATACCATGCTTGTACTATACTATGCTCTTACTATGCCATGCTTGTACCATGCTCATACCATGCTTTTTTATATAAATCTTTACATAACTTTTTATACATACTATGCATTTTGTTAAAAATATTTTATATATACTCATCCTTTCTATTATTGTAACGGCCGCTTTCCGACCGTTCGTATTTCCTGCGTGCACGTGCTTTATCGTGCACGTATTTTATTTGGCTATTTCTTAGCTCCGGCATATGCGATGTGATATGCCGTTGCGATCGTTTTGGGGTGTTGAATTTTAATGTAATTTTTGGGAACGTCGTTTCGCGGTTCGTTTTCACGCAAAACGACTTTGAACGAAAGGGGCGTTTTAGTCATTTGACTCAAAACGCCGTTCCCAATTTTATGTAAATTCTTGGTAGGAGTTACGCATGATCGGACTCCGTAGATCTGTGCGCTCGTCTCCACGATCACCTCGGTATTTTCGGATTATTTTTCTGACGCCCAGTTTGAAAGTTATCACCCGGATAAATCTGGACCGTTGATTTGCACTGATCAAATTCAAAATTCAAATTGAAGGTCAAATCTGATTATTTCTCCCAAATATTAACATACGTATCTTCCCAAAATCTTCCCCTCTATTGTCCCCCAAGACTTCTCCCAAATTGTACACCTACTATCTCTTACCCCCCTCACACTCTTAAACCAAAACTTATACCTCTTTAGCAATTTTATATTTATTAAAACCCTACACATCTCAATCACGTGAGAAGACCTAGGTCACAAAATAATTCGCAGCCGCCACCAACTCAAACTCAGCCCCGAGCTTTTCTTCTCCCCTCCTCTCGCAAGCCCCTCCCTCGCCATCATCGTCGACCAGCGCCCCTCCCTCGGCCGACAGTCGCTCCGGCGGCTCATCTCCGATCACCGCGACCGGACACGCACCGTCGGAGACGCCGCCCGACCGCCGTAACTTCCCGGCGTCCCTCCCCGCACTGCCGCTTCCCTCGCACGAACGGTGACCGCCGTGCTGCTGTGTTCCCAATCACCACAAAGCCCCTCCCCCGCACGTTACCGACGATCTCCCGAAGGCCCCCAAGCCGTCGCACAACCCAGCTGGCTGTCGGAGGTAGCCCCGGTAGCCCCTGTCCACGAGCAGCAAGCAGCGCTGCCTTTTTCTCGCTGCTACCGCCATTTTCCCGATCGCCGCCTCGCCGCACGGCCACCCAGCGCCGCTGGAGCCCCTCCGACGTCTGCGCTTGATCGCTGCTCCTCACGAAGTCACCCTGAGATCGCCCGACGCCCAGAACCGCCGCCGGTGGCTTCCAGTCACGACCCCATAGGCCTACCGACCTCCTGCTACTGCGGCAAGCACCGTCCGCAGTCCTCGTTGCCGCTGCGCCCCCGCGGTCTCCTTCGTCGACTCCGATCCCCGCTCAGCCGCCGCCGGTGGCTACTGACACCGCGGCAGCACGCAGCAGCACCTGCTACATTTTCCGGCCATCACCCGACGACCGAACGTAGCCCCCGATCACCACGTCGACGAACTCAACCTCCGAACGAGCTCCGGGCACCCGTGGTCGCCCAACAACACCCGCACGAACTCATCTCCAGCCCAGCTCGACGTCGCACGTCCGCTGTCTGCAAACGAATAGGTGAGTGGTCTTGCAACTTTTCATACACGTACGTTGAAGCTAATGTAGTGCACAGTGTAGATATGTAGGTTTGTAACTTGTAGGGCTAAGTTTTATAATAAACAATTCGTTAGGTTATTATATATATACTCATATAAACAGCGTGTTACTTTAGTAGTTTTTTTGTTATGCATTACATATGGTTAGTTTGTATAACTGTCAACTTAATTATAAACATCATGTTAATTTATTTATATACGACTCCTTTTTTATAACTTTGGTTTTAATAATAATATAAACTGTAACCTATACGTTAAGTATAAAAGCAGTATGCTAGTTTTAAAACATTAACCGATCAGTATAGCTAGTTAAATAGGTACTAGTGTGTGTGTAAGTGCTATATGGTGCTGGGAGTTTGCATGCATGAATACCCTAGCAGATGTGTTAGTATATGTTGTTATCAGCGCACCGACTTTTAATGAGTAATAGAATAAGTTAAGTACATGAAAATAGTAAGTTTTAATGAGTAAATTTTGTTAACTGATATCGAGATCTAATGACGCAGATATAATATGTCTTTCATGCGACCGTTGCCGCTCTCAGACGCGACGTCCGATCAACATTCAAACGCAGTAGAGGTTGGTCCCCCTGACTCGTAGCGAAACCCACACTGTAGCAAACTGAACCTTAACTAAAACTGGACAACTACAATTAAATTTACTTTTCCGCACCAGTAAAACGCTGCTCACTGTAGAAATCGACCATCGGACAATTTTCTGTGCATATAGGATAGTGGTCGATCTAGGCAGACAAGAACACCAAATTGTGACTTTGACAAATAGGGTAGTCCCGATAACCTAGAAACGAACCCTAATAGGATTTGATGAAACTGAGACCTGACACCGTCGCCGTGGCACTTTCAGACGGACTTCCGCAGACGAGACGCTTGGACGAGACGCTTCGAGAGGACGACACACTCGCCATCGCAGGCAAGTGTATCCCACTTGCAGTTTTGGCCGTGCTTAGGCATTAGTTGGTTAGAGCTGATAACTGTGAACAAACAGAACCGGACGTGAAATGATAGCGTCCGGGACGACCCCTGACGGCTCAGACTTGACGACGAAGTCGGAGCCTGACAACAACAATTTTTGACATTGTAGGGCTATCATGTGTGTGCGTGTGTGTGTGGACACCCTAGAATAACCTTTTCCGTCCTGTCACGTCCCGTCTCGTCTTGCACAGCCTGCGGGCAATAGGGCACTCTCCAAGCTAGAGAGAGTGATCCTTTGTACTGATTCACAGCCTTCGGGCAATAGGGCACTCACCAAGCTAGAGTGAGTGATCCCTTGTACTGTTACACAGCCCAGAGGGCAATAGGGCACTCGCCAAGCTAGAGCAAGTGATCCCATGTCGTGATTGTCTTGTCTTGTCATCATTGGGGGTTTGGGGTTCGGTTGAGCGTGCGCACGGCAGGAGGGTCTGATCCCCCTTGAACCGTAAGGCGTGAACCCTTTCGTGTCTCACTTGTCTTGTCTTGTCCTGTCCCGTCACGTCCCGACTTGTCTTGACACCTGTAGGTTAGTCCCATAGTTGGTAGCACACGCTACGACTACTACTTATTACGTTTTACTTTCCTGCTACGTTACTTCTTTGGTTACTCAGTTATAACCCCAGCATGCTAATCAACCAGTAAACCGTTGTTTAAAGTTCGGTGCACTTGCGGTAAAGTATAACCCTTCTTGTAGACTTTACCTGACGTACAGTTTCCTCCTTTGGTGCTGTACGTCAGGTGTTCTGCCAGAGTTCGTGGACGAGGCCGACTTACCCAAGTACGTGGAGCCCGAGGACGTCGACCCAGAGTACAGGCCTGACGAGGACCAGACCTTGAGGTCTTTTTAGTCGTCACTTTCAGAGGTTACTACTTTTAGTTTGCTTTTAGATAGTTTGTTGCCATGCTTAGGCTTCTTTTTAGACTTGTACTCGTTGGATATTATATCTCTAATTTAATGAATGCATTTTCCTTTCTGTACTTCCTATTGTTCCAAATTTTATTAATGCAAGAACCTGAAAAATTTAAAATGGTACCCCTACAGACGCTTATTGGGTCAGAGCTTCTCAGCTCTAGCCTAAGCGGGCCTTAGTCACGCTTCGCCTCCGTCGTTTTGGGAAGCGGGGCGTGACAGGTTTTAGTGGTAGCACATGAAGGTCGTGCAAAAGTTCGGAACAATGAGAGTACGGCATTCATTTAATATCCAGTTTAACATGTACGAGTCTAAGTTAGGTTTCCTTGTCTTAGATGGTAGGAAGACTTAGGTAGACACCCAGGTTGACAGTCTAACGCCTTGGTTAGGAATTAGTCATCCTCGTCCTAGAATACCTTAGTAGCCCACTAGACCCTGACCGTGTTAGACTTCCAAAGCCCTCCTTTTTGTCGCTCGCTCGGGTCCATCGACTTCGGGCCCAGCAGAACGTAACCTTGATTCTCTTAGGAATCTTCCCCTTAGATCCTGATTATAGTCTAGCTTATTAGGAAGTCTTAGAGCTGAGTTACCCAGATCTTTAGACGACTCGATGATTAGAACTCTGACTTCTAGCGTCTCCCTGACCATTACACTTTTGTGTTATCGGCCGTAGAGTTCCATCGTAGCTCTTCACGATTCGTATCTTACACATATTCTTCAAGCGATCATTTTCCTGTCTCCCGATTCATGTGATCGTTTCCTGGCGATTATCGTCGATCCTTCGAATCCCTTCCTTGACCAATTTTCTTCCTCTAAAAGTATTTTCGAAATTTATTATTAAGTTTTTTCGCTCAGCTTAATTTCTTTGAAAACCCTTATATTATATATTTCAAAATTTCTTTATTTTCGGTGGAGTTAAAATTCTTCACTAATCTTGAAACCTCCCTGGTCGTAAAATTATTTTACTATCTCGTACCTATTTTCAAATCGGCGTCCTTCGTGTTTCAGTTTTAAACCTTGTTATCAATTCTATAATCCAATATATATATATTACTTTTCTAAACTACAAATTTATTTCTAATCACTGACCGTACTACTTTTTAAAAATATTTTCTAAACTAGAGGGAACTCCAAATATTTTATTATTATTATTATATCAGTTCTATGTTCTTCGTGACCACATTTAAAAATCTTTGTGTAAACTTATTTTCAATTGCAAAACAATCGTTTCTCACCCTACCCATCCTTCCTTCGTCTTACTTTTTCCAAATTTTTGATTTGCTACATCTGCTCACTTTTAAGTGTATAAATATATATATAATTTTTTAAAGGTATATGATACCATATTTTGCACAAAATCCTTCTTTCATCGTTAAATCTTTTTGCAATATTTTCGTCCCGTCCATCCGACTATCTTCTTATCCTCGCCTTACCTGACTTCGTTCTTTCGATCTTGTTTCGTGTCGCTTTGGTTTCGGTCTTCTTCTTCTATGTAGACATTAGTACCTGTAGTTGTCCATGCTATCTCCAGTATAGGAGTAGGCCCTTGGTAGATGATGTTGTCGTGATGCATGAGTATAGGTAGAGTGTGTAGACCTGTATGAGTGTGTCATCTTTAGGATCCTGATAATTGCCTTTTGTGTCTTGAATGTGTACTCAGTGTTAACCATAATATGATTGAAGTTGTCTGAATGACGACATTCATACGTATATGAATAGGGTCATAGCAGACAATTTCCTTAGACTTAGTCTTTCGTGCTATTGGACAGTTTGTCTTAGCGGCATGTGATTGTATCAAAACTCTTTGTTTTCCTTTAAACCGAATCTTTAAAGTTTTCGAAACGAACTCTCGAGATCAGAATCACTTATCCTCCCCCATCCATTACCACAACTCCACACGATTTTCCAAATGTTTTAAAATATGTTATTGGTTTTAAGTTCCTTTTCTCTTCTCTCTCTCTCTCCATTCAGAAATGTTATGTTATGGTTGTTATAGTTTTGGGACTAGCTATTATTGTTGTCGGATTTTTTTTGCGGGTAGGCTCAGGGAGAGATGAGAATTGTTATAGCAATGATTAACCAATTTTGGAACAATAGGATATAGATATCATTCGGATGAAAGGAATGAGCTGTCCAAGACTTATTTATAATACCATGGTGTGACAGACTCAATGGGGAATTCTGTTTGAATGAGATTATATGCGTAAAGATGAGAACTTATCAGATTTGAGGCTTAGACGAATGGTAGATAGGGATGGCTACAGAGTATGGTAGGAGTTAGGGTGATAATGAGATTGAGTAGAGCTTTTATTAGCATCGAGACTTGATTGTTGAGTTGACGTGAAAAGACATTGGGAATAACACGACGTGTTAAGATGAATGGATTGTTAGGTAGACGGACTAAATAATGCTTGGGATTAGTTATAGTAGGTAGGTTGAGATGTGATCTTGATAGTCCAAATTATTTGGTGGATAAATTTATGGGGAGATATGACAAGAATGTATTGAAGACACGTCGATTGTTGATTTGTGAAGGTATTATAAGATTGACAAAGTTTTCGTCTTGGATTGGTGATCGACTAGAAAATCATTTTAGCGATTGATTAATATTGAGAATAGATCGAGAGTTTAAAAGATTGTTGTTGACAATGATGTTTAGTTGAGTAGTATGGTATGAGATGATGATTATTATCCTTTTATGAGAACTTGGACTTGGGAAGTTGAACTGTAGGGATGAACCTATAGCTAAGTATTAGGATGTGAGTTTAGTCGTAGCATTGTCCAGTGAAAAGAAGGGATATGATGGATTATTTGAGGAATGATATTGAAGCTATATGATTAGAGATCATTGTGTGGAACGTGGGAGTCATAGGCTTAAGTATTTATAGATGTTATAATTATTATTAGTATGAGTGATTCCGAGGACGGAATCATTTCTAAGGTGGGTAGAATGTAACGGCCGCTTTCCGACCGTTCGTATTTCCTGCGTGCACGTGCTTTATCGTGCACGTATTTTATTTGGCTATTTATGAGCTCCGGCATATGTGATGCGATATGCCGTTGCGATCGTTTTGGGGTGTTGAATTTTAATGTAATTTTTGGGAACGTCGATTTGCGGTTCGTTTTCTCGCAAAACGACTTTGAACGAAAGGGGGCGTTTTAGTCATTTGACTCAAAACGACGTTCCCAATTTTACGTAAATTCTTGGTAGGCGTTACGCATGATCAGGCTCCGTAGATCTGTGCGTCTCGTCTCCACGATCGCCCCGGTATTTTCGGATTATTTTTCTGACGCCCAGTTTGAAAGTTATCGCCCGGATAAATCTGGACCGTTGATTTGCGCTGATCAAATTAAAAATTCAAATTGAAGGTCAAATCTGATTATTTCTCCCAAATATTAACATACGTATCTTCCCAAAATCTTCCCCTCTATTGTCCCCCTAGACTTCTCCCAAATTGTACACCTACTATCTCTTACCCCCCTCACACTCTTAAACCAAAACTTATACCTCTTTAGCAATTTTATATTTATTAAAACCCTACACATCTCAATCACGTGAGAAGACCTAGGTCACAAAATAAATCGCAGCCGCCACCTTGAACGAATTAAACCCCTTCTTCAGCGAGTATTGGGGAGGTACGGCATGGAGAGATGATGCGGAAATCCATGATATTAAACCCCTTCTTCAGCGAGTGACCTTGAACGAAGGAGCTGATTCCTGGGAATGGAAGCTTGGGCCGGATGTTAAATTCAAGGAAGTTTGGGAAAATATCCACACAAAAGCAGCGCCATTCGAGTTCTTCAAGTTGATTTGGTACGACGGTAATGTCCCGAAGATGTCCCTTACGCTTCTTCGCGCTTTTAAAGGAAAGCTTCTAACTAAAGACAGGTTGGAGCAATGGGGAATGCAAACATCCCCTAATTGCGTGCTGTGCACAAAGGGGAGCCCAGAAACAGTCGAACACTTTTTTTTAACTGCTCTTATTCAAGTTACATTGCCCGCCGAGCTTTGCTTAAGCTTGGGTGTGTTGGACCAGTTGACCTGGCACTACATGAGGTGTGGAAATTATTTTTGGCAAAGTTTGGGAACAAAGGTTCTCTAGATTGGCTTGCAAAAAGTGTCCTTGCGGCATGCGTTTGGCACTTGTGGAGAGAGTGCAACAAAAGAGTTTTCAAAAACTTGGTGAAGCCGAAGACAGTCCTCTTTGCGGAAATTTCAGCTGATGTGAAAATTGCGCTACGAGATGAAGATGGAGCGGAGGTTGAAGCATCTGATGCATTTGAGAATTAGGAGATTCTTGATAATGGCTGACATTTCTTCTCATATTGTATTTTATTTTATTTGAGGCAGTTTTTGCGGAGGGACGATTTGGGCGATCCTGGGGGAATTGGAGGCGGCCCTAGGGATATTTCAGGTGGCGTTCCTCAGGATGGAGTACATAGGGGGGGTGCTCCTTCGGATCTCAGAGGGGTCGTTCAAGAGGGTTCTACGGTGGCCATTGGAGAGGGCGTGTTTCGTAGGGGCGATCTGGGCGTTAATGGGGGAAACTCTAGCGGCGTTCCTAGGGATCCTAGGGTCCTTGATGGAGTTCGGAGGGGAGGTGCTCCAAGGGATCTCCGAGGCGTTGTTCGACCTTCGGCGGCAATGGGAGATGACGGAGGCGAGGGTTGGTAGGTTGTTAATAGGAGGAGGAGGGAGGTGACCAAGCTCCCGCTGGCTCGTGGCTTACAGCGAGGTGGTTTGAATGGTCATGGGCGTTTGAGGCATGCGATCCCAGTTATGAGGGTTGCTGGTCAGTCCAAGGCAAAATTGGGGGATTTTCAGGCAAGCAAGGTGTTTGTGGATATGTCTCAGAGACCTCATGCAAGTTCCCATCAAATTTTGATTAATCCTTCTGCTGCAAAGCTCAGTTGGTCTGAGGTCTGTGCCAATAGGCGCTCGTATGGTGATTCTGTGGGTATGAATTATGTCCAACCAAAATACAGGCTGGATGGGTCCTGTGTTGCAAGGGTTTCTAACCAGCTATTAGAGAAGAGGGCTGAAAATTGGAAGTCCACCCTTGTAGGGTATGTTCTTGGTGACACCCCTTTGTACGGGCAGATTCTCTCTTAGATGGAGCGGATGTGGAAGCCCGGAAGCGTGTGCAAATTTTCAATAAGGAAAATGGTTTTTTCTACTTTAAATTTGAAAGTAGCAAAGACTGCAATAGGATCCTACATGGTGGTCCTTGGCTCTTCGATGGGCGTCTGGTAGTGCTAAAACAATGGAGTTCTTCCCTTCGTCACGATCGAGACATCCTAACCGCTGTTCCTGTTTGGATGCAAATTCATGGGCTTCCCGGTAATATGTGGAATATGGACGTACTCAACATTCTCGCTTCTGTGGTGGGCAACCCGTTGTGCTTGGACAGAGCTACTGCTAATCTCGAGAGAATAACCTTCGCTCGTTGCCTGGTAGAGGTTGCCGCCAAGAAGCCTCTACCAAGAAGTGTTGAAGTGGAACTTGATGATGGGTCTGTTCAATCATTTAATGTCAAGTATGAGTCTGAACCTCCTCGCTGTGATCATTGTGTTTGCTTCGGTCATTCTACTCTACAATGTCCATTGGGGAAAAAAGACAAGGGCAAGGAAATTTTACTTGATGAATCCCCAGCTAACATTATGGAGCGCGGCCAGAGCTCAATTTCAACTATACGGGCTTTGGATGGAAATGTACTACCGCAGCCTAACATTGCTGCATGTCAGGGTATGCCAGCTCCTAATTCGGATGGATTCTCTACCAGGTTTCTGAGTAAATTGAAGAGACTGATAACTTTGACAAGGATTGTCCTTTGCCTTAAGCCACTGATGCCCAGGATTATGCAAGAGGCTTGTCAACTTGAAATTCATGCTGTGCCTCCTCCACATCCAGATGGAGAGGCTTGTCAACTAGTTCATGCTGTGCCCCCTCCTCCAAATCCGGATGGAGAGGCTTGTCAACTTGTTCATGCTGTGCCTCCTCAAGATCCGGATGGGAGTAGTACTTTAAAGGCAACATGCTCGCAGGATGGAGGGCTACCTCAAGATTGGGAGAAGTCTCAACAGGCACTGGGGGGCATGTACCTGGGGTTGGGATTGCAGCACAGGTTGCGGGCTCTTTGATGCTGAAGCTTCAAGCCAACTTAACCCTCCTACGCATTCTGAATCCTTTGCTGGAAATGAAATTCTTCCGGAGATTCCAACCTATGACAATCCTGAGTGGTTTGCGGAGCACACTGAAATTATGAAGGAGTTGAAAGGATCAAAGGGGAAATTGTAGGCAGTATCTAATCCTACCTCGGCTACCCGTCGGAGTAGCAGGCTTAAGTAAGGGATCCCTGCTTATACTACCAACTATTATCCAATGTCTGTCTTGATTTGGAATACTCGTGGTCTGAACACTGTTGTGAGGCGTGGGGACCTCAGAGATAGGATAAAGAAGATTAATCCATCGGCAATTATCCTGCTGGAAACTAAGTTAAATCCTGATACAATCAAAACTAAATCTTGCATCCCAAGGAGTTGGATTACTCTGAACAATTTTCATACCCATGGAGGGGGCCGAATTCTTATGGGTCTTGATCCTCTAGTTTGGAAAGCAGGTGTTATCTCTTCTTCTGCACAGCACATATCTGTTCATTGTGAAAATGTGGGGGGGTTGGTTTCTGTGCTCACTACAGTATATGGAAGCAACAGCGTATCAGAAAGGAGGGATCTATGGGAGCAGCTGAAGGGGGATGCAGCGAAAGTGGGTAATGAACTTTGGATGGGTGGCGGAGATTTTAATTGCATTTTGTATGCTAAAGATAAAATTGGAGGGCGTAGGGTTGAGGCTAGCAAACTACATGAGTACAACAACTGCTTATCTGACTGTCATCTGCAGCCACTCAAAAGTATCGGAGAGCGCCTTAGCTGGTGTAATAAACGAAGGGGTGCAGGCCGTATTTCAGCTCAGCTGGATAGGGTGCATTGCAATGGGGAATGGGTCAACAAGCTTCCAGACTCTTTCTTTGAATATTTGGACCCTCTTACTAGTGACCACTCCCCAATGGTTGTCCATCTACATCCCCAGGTACACTCGGAGCCAAAACCTTTCAAATTTTTCAATCATTGGATTAACTTGCCTGGGTATAATGCTATTATGGATTCTATTTGGCCGCTAAGTTATGGAGGATCACCCATGTTCTGCCTGACTAGAAAGCTGAGGCGGGTTAAATTTGAGTTTAAAAGATGGGCTCAGGAGCACCAGACTAGAGACCCTATTCTTATTTGCAGAAAACAGCTTGAAGCCTTAAGAAATCAGATTGGGCTTCACTATGACCCTGAGCTCCAGGAGAGGGAATATTCTTTATCTAATGAGCTTGCTAATCTGCTTGGGATGGAAGAAGAGATGATGCGCCAGAAAAGTAGACAGGAATGGTTGGACCTGGGTGATAGAAACACAAATTTCTTCTACACTACTATGAGATCTAGGCAATGCCGTAACAATCTTATGCACTTGGTGGATATGAATGGGGTGCAGAGTAAATCTCTGGATGACATTAAATCTGAGGCTGTTAAGTTATATGAGTCCTTATACAATCAAAACCATTATTGGAATGTGTTCCCTAGGCTCGTGCCCAAAAAGAAGCTTAAACTGGAGACTGTTAGGTGGCTTGAAAGAAGAGTTACCCCGGAAGAAATTAAAGAGGCGGTTTTTCATATAGGTTCATCCAAATCTCCAGGGCCTGATGGTTTTAATGGGTTCTTCTTTCAGCACAACTGGCAGATAGTTGGCCCTGATGTGGTTAATGCAGTTCAATCTTTCTTCAAATCTGGCTCCTTACTTCGTCAGGTAAATCACACATTCCTTACTCTGGTTCCCAAAGGTTCTAATGCTTCATCTCTGGGGGACTACAGGCCTATTGCATGCTGCAATGTAATTTATAAAATTATCACCAAGATCATTTGCAGTAGGTTAAAGAGTATTATTCATGACTTAGTTTCTCTGAACCAGTCAGCCTTTCTCCGGGGCAGATTGTTGTCTGACTGTGCCTTGCTGGCCCATGAGCAAATAAGAGATTTCAGCAACCCTATGGGGTCCAGAGCTTGTCTGAAACTTGACCTTAGAAAGGCTTTTGATAGCGTGAACAGAGAGTTCGTCTACTACATGCTGCATCAGATGGGATTTGGGTATAGGTTCATTGGTTGGATCAAGGAATGCATCTCTACGGCCTCTTACTCAGTTATGGTCAATGGCTCTCCTATGGGATTCTTTGGTGGGAACAGAGGGATCAGGCAAGGGGATCCTCTTTCCCCATATCTGTTTGTCATCATCATGGAAACTTTCTCCCTCCTCCTAGCTAAGGCTATCACAAGAGGTTCCATCCTTCCTATGCGACGAACTGGTTCCATATCACATCTGTTATTTGCCGATGATCTGCTGGTTTTCTGCCGAGCAAACCAAAAATCGCTTAGCGGGCTTAAGAATTTGCTAGAGGATTTTGGGAATTTCACTGGACTGGAGGTTAACTGGAGCAAGAGTATATCTATGTTTAGTAAAGGTGTTAAAAATCCAGGACACCTGGCGGTTTATTTGGGAGCTAAGCAAGCAAACACTTTCACTACTTACTTGGGACTCCCATTGTCTTCCAAATACCCCAAAACTCATATGTACAGTCGTCTCATCGATAAGTGGAGGAAACGGCTTACTGGATGGACTGCCAATATGTTATCCATAGCTGGTCGTATCGAGCTGGTAAGAACTGTAATTTACGGCATGATAAATTTTTGGGTCCAGGTATATAGATTTCCTACCACAGTTCTGCGAACACTTACATCTATGTGTAGGAAATTTATTTGGGGTTCTTCAAAGAGTTGGGCATGGAGCGACTCTTGCAGGCCTAAGGAGGAAGGAGGGATAGGATTAAGATTACTTACAGATCTGAACCTTGCATCTGGGATTAAGCTAACATGGCGGCTCCTGAAGGCCAGAGGCCTCTGGGCTGAGTTTATGCGGAGCAAATATAAGAATGCTGCAACTTTCTATGAAGCAAAAGGGGATGTCTCACAATCTGGAACGTGGAAGTTCCTACTCCACTGTAGGAATCTATCGCAGAAGATTATTAAAAGGAAGGTGAGAGATGGAAACGATACCCTCTTTTGGCATGATAACTGGCTCCCCTGTGGGCCTCTTAAGAACATATACAGAATCCCTAATGGAGCAAGTAGATATCTGGTTAGCTACTATTGGGATGGTTCTACTTGGATTGATGATGTGGATATTGATATTCTCAAACCAATGCTTCAACAGTTTACATTGACTTCAGGTGCGGATTCCTGGGAATGGATGCAGGGCTCAGATTTTAAATTCAAAGATGCATGGGACACGGTCCGCGACAAAGGTACCCCATTTCCTTACTCTAATCTCATATGGCACAACAAATGCATTCCCAAAATGTCCATCACGCTTCTTCGTGCATTCAAAGACAAGCTCCTTACTAAGGTACGCATGGAAAAATGGTGTACTCTAGGCTCTAATTTCTGTGAGCTATGTTCTGCTGATTGCCCAGAAACTGTGAACCATATTTTCTTTGAGTGCCCCTACTCCAATTACATCATGCGTCGAGCCTTACTCAATCTAGGGGTAATGGGACCTACTGTGCTCTCTCTACCTGTCCTAGGATCATTCTACTTGGCGAAATTTGATAAGAAAGGCACGTTGGGATTGCTTGCAAAAACAGTTCTTGGTGCCGTGGTCTGGCATTTGTGGCGTGAACGCAATAGAAGGGTGTTTGATAACATTAGGAGGCCAAAGACTACCTTTTCGAGGAGATTTCTGAAGATGTGCGTATTGCCATGCGGCATTTGTAGGAATCAGAGGACGAGGCATCCACGCCTCTGGAGAATTGGGGTATTCATGTCCCGGGTTGATGAGGTATCTCTCTGTTGCATTCGGCCTGGATTATCCTGCTGCCTGCATTAATTTGACTAGATGATATTCCCTACCGCTGCTTTTGTTCACCTGATGCAAATTGGAGTTTGCAGCTTGATGCTTTACAGTTTGATGTGCATTAGAATCCGACCTCAGATTGCAACCGCCCTCATTTGCTGCTTTGTGCGACATCAGCTGAATGCATCCGGCCTCCTGTGTGTGGCTGCTGTGTTACAGGCACCAAGCTATGCAATTCACTTCCAATGTGCTGGCGGGAATAGCTTTATGCTGGGTATTTTACTGGGTGACCTCACATTGGGAGGGCTGTTTGATTGGTACTTCTTGTGGCTTCAATATGAACTGTTTCAGGCTATGCTATTTTGCCAATTCGGCATCCTTGTTTCATTTTGGGCTCGGGTGTAAGGTGTCTTACCTATGTGTATGTATTGTAAATATTGGTTCTAATCATTGGTACCAGGTAATATGTTCTAGGGTGACGACGCTTGTGTCCACTCCCCTAGTCATTGCGCCTAGTTACCATGATCAGCCACCTTGTATCTTTGATTCTCTTTAATATAGCTACTAACTTATCTTGCAAATATATATATATATATATATATATATATATATAGGAATGTTAGCGTGATTTTATTGAATAATGTACACAAAATTACAGCAAAATAGCCTATAGGCGAAAGGAGTCAAAAGAGGGAGGATAGGGCACAAGCGCCGTCACTCCCTACTAGTGATTCCCGACCCTACAATGAACTACAAAAATCATGCGTGTACAAAATTGGACAATGAGAAATCAAAAATGAGATATGAAATAAGGTTGACATAATTCAACCCATGTCTCTGAACCCCCAATTTGCCAGGGCCTCAGCCTCCTTGGTGTCTGCTGGGTCTTCATCTCTTAAGGCTAGTCTGATATCTGCCGTAATCTCCTCGAAAACGACTGTTTTGCATTTCTTCCTGTTCTCAAAGATTCTCATGTTTCGTTCCCGCCAAATATGCCAGACCATAGCAGCTAGGGTGTTTTTTGCTAATAAGCTGAAGTCGTACTTTTTTCCAAAGTTAGCCAGGTAGTATTTCCCCACTTCATCAAGGGTTGGATCTATCTGGTTTTTGACAATCAACTTCAATAGGGCCCTTTGTAAGATGTATCTGGAGTAACTGCAGCCAAAAAACAAGTGATCGATACTCTCTGCAATGTTATCCTCACATAACACGCAGTTGATAGGAGTATTTAACCCCCATTTACTTATCAAATCTCTGGTTAATAATTTCCCTCTAAAAGCTCTTAGCAAAGTAAGTGACATTTTTGGGATGTGTTTACTATACCAGACTAGTTTGTAGAATTGGAATGGTATACCTCGTTTGCGCACCCCTTCCCATGCTTGACTGAACTTGAAACCCTCCTCCAAAGGGGCTACGCCTACAACAGTTTGGTTTTGATAACCTCCAGCTGCCAAGTGATGATGCAGACCTAAGGGGCTCAAATGAAGTCCCTCACCAGCTCCTGTTTTAGAGTGATGCCTGTTTCCTGTAGCCAAGTGTTGTTGTCCCCCTGGTGCTGCCAAACATTGATGAAGACCAAATGAGGCCGGACGAGGGTAGCTCCCAGTTGCAGCAGACTGTTGACAAGTTGCCGCAAAAAGATGACAAAGACCCCCATCAGCTCCAGTTGCAGTGTGTCGGTTGATATCAGCACCCGCAAGCTGAGTACTTCCTGTTGTAGCATGTTGGTTATCCCCAGATAGCATGTTGGTACTTCCTGCTCCAGTTGCCGATTGATTTGTCCCAGTTGCTCTAGTATGCCGAAAATTCCCTGTGGCCAATTGTGAAATCCCTCTCGGGTTAGGTGATGAGTGCCCAGAATCGGGGCCCAAATCTAGTAGTCTGCACCAGGCCGTAGAACAACATTTTGAAGCAAGGGCACAACCTGAGAGATCTCAGGGTCTTCATTCCAAGCGATTCCAGACCAGTACTCACTCACTTTTCTTGAAGATGAACCCGGGGGACGTCAAATATTGCATTTAGAGGCCCACAATCTAGCCAATTGTCTAGCCAGAAGAGAGTTGAACGTCCATCTTTAACCATCCTTTTTATCAGTTTCTGGGATATATTTCTACATGCAAGCATACGTTTCCATGTTCCAGAATGCGACACCAAACAGTTTGCTGCATAAAATCCCCCACCCTCAGAATACTTACTTCTCATTTGATTTGCCCAGAGAGTATTGGAGGTGAGAAATCTCCAAGTTAGTTTGATGACTGTCGCCACATTAAGATCTTCAATTAATCTGATGCCCACTCCTCGTTCAGTTTTTGGGGTGCAGATATCATCCCAAGCCCACCCTCGAGAAGTACCCCAGATGAATCGCATGCATGCTGCTGAGATAGTCCTTAGAATGGTGAGGGGGATATGGAATGCCTGCATCCAGAAGGCTACCATCCCATAGATAACAGTTCTCACAGGCTCAATTCACCCCGCTAGTGACAACATAGAAGAGGACCATCCCATCAGTCGCTTCTTACATTTATCCACTAGTCTGCTATACATAGTGGACTTGGGGTATTTTGAAGAGAGTGATAGCCCCAAGTAGGCGGTGATAGTGGTTGCCATCTTGATTCCCAGGCATTCAGCTAAAGCAGCCTTATGCTTAGTACCCTTGCTAAACATGGCTGAACTTTTATCCCAGTTTACTTGGAGCCCTGTATATCTAGTAAACTTAGCCAACAGATCCTTGATACCCAGAAACGACCTCTTATTTGCACGGCAAAAGACTAGAAGTTCGTCTGTAAATAGAAGGTGGGAGATGGCGCCTATGCGTCATAGGTTGAATGTCACCACCGTTAATAGCTTTAGCAATCAAGATCGAGAAAGCTTCCATTACAATTACAAACAAGTACGGGGAGAGTTGATCACCTTGTCGAATGCCCCTGTTACCCCCAAAATACCCCACCGGAGATCCATGGACCATGACAGAGAAGGTGGCTGTAGATAAACATTCTCTAATCCATCCTATAAATATGTTCGGGAACCTCATCTGGCTAAGGAAGTAGTAAATAAAATCCCGGTTAACACTGTCAAAAGCTTTCTTAAGATCCAATTTTAAACATGTCCTCCCCCCCATTGGATTACTGAAGTCTCTTATCTGCTCGTGGGCAATGAGGGTGGAATCAGATAGCAGGCGCCCTTTGAGGAAGGCATCTTGGTTTGGAGATATCAGCTCATCGATAACCACCTTGATTCTATTGCAGATGACCTTGCTGATGATTTTATAAGAAACATTACAGCAGGCAATGGGCCTATAGTCGCCCAGTCTCGAAGCATTTGAATTTTTGGGAACGAGTGTAAGGTGTGTATAGTTTATTTGCCTCAGAAGCTTACCAGATGTAAAGAAGGACCTCACTGCATTTGTGACTTCATCACCAATTAAGTGCCAACTGGACTGGAAGAAATAGCCATTGAACCCATCCGGTCCTGGTGCCTTGTCAGCCCCTATCTGAAAAACCACAGTTTTAATCTCCTCATTAGAAATCCGTCTGATAAGCCAGGCAGAAGCCTCTTCAGTGAGGATACTCTTTGGGGTTAGAGTTGGGAAAGAAGTCTCATAGTGTTGCTGAGTATACAGATATTTATAAAAAGCAGGGGCTTCATGCTTAAGGTCCTCATACGATCTGTTTTGCATGCCGTCAGAATTAACCAAATGGCCCAGGTTGTTGCGGCTCTCCCTGGACTTCATAGCATTGTAAAAAAATTTGTGTTCCTATCCCCCAAAGACAACCAATCCTGGCGACTTCTTTGACGATACATTTCTTCTTCGAGGCCCATTGCTCTCGCCAAAGCATTCAAAGCTGAGCTTTCTGCGGCCTGCAGAGAGGGATTGTGATGTAGATCTGGGGAGAGCCTAATAGCTTCCAAGTCATTGCGGCAAGCTTGCACAATAGATGTAGCGTTATAATCAAGAGACCATTTACGCATGATAGGCTTGAGCCTCTTTAGTTTCTGGGACAACCGAAACATAGGGGTGCCAGAGACCAAGCCGTCCCAGCTATCTTCAAGAAGCTTCGAGAACCCTGGACATTTGGCCCAATAATTGTAAAACTTGAAAGGTTTTGGAGCGGAGGGTACCTGAGGGTGTAGATAAATGACCATAGGGGAATGGTCGCTTATGTGCGGGTCCAGGTATTCAAAATAAGATTCCAACAGTAAGTTGTTCCAATCAGCATTAGAAAAGACTCGGTCTAGCTGTGCCGCAATGCGTGAATCACCAACTCGATTGTTACACCAGCTGAGTCTGCTCCCCGTACTTTTAAGCTCCTGAAGGTGGCAATTACTAATGCAATCAGTGTAGTCTTTCACCATCTTTTCATCAAGCTTCCTGCCACCCATCTTGTCTTTTGAGAAAAGCACACTATTGAAATCTCCACCCACCAACCAAGCCGCATTCCTTAAAGAAGAAGCATCCACCTCCAGCTTGTCCCATAACTCCTTTCTGTCAACAATGGTGTTACGAGCATACACCCCCGTTATGGCACACGAAAATCCCCCTGTGTTATTACACTTCACGGTGATATGCTGGGCAGAGCAGGAGACAATAGTGGGTGTCCATACATTAGGGTCAAAACCCATAAGTATCCTCCCTCCTGTTACAATGTCGAAGTTATCTATAGAGACCCAAGAAGCAGGGAGAACGTCTTTATTACCACGTAAGGGGGACTTGAGCTTGGTCTCCAAAAGTATCACAGCTGAGGGTTTTATTTTTGTGATCTTATCCCGCAGGTCCATACGACGAATCTGGTTATTGAGGCCTCTAGTATTCCATAGGAAAATAGTCATTGGTTAACATTTTGTTTAGAGCTGCTCCCCTTAATCCTGGAGCTTTTACGGGTCTGTGTCTCAGTGTGGGAATTTGCTTTCATTCCTGTTGCCTCTGATCTTTGCTGTAGGAGTAGGTGTTCCTCAATCGCCCATCTTGGGTTATCAATGGCTAGCTCCTTTGGCACGATATCAATCGCATCATTGTGATTGTCATCAAGAAGGGAAGGGAGACTAGCCTCATTGTGATTGTCATCTTCGGTAGCCACTTTTTTGACCTCATTAACCGCAGTTATGCCCTCAAGTGTGCCCTCATTTGCCGAATGATCAATTAGGCCAACAGTAGCCTCTTTATGAATTTGATCCTCAGTATCCATAACAAGGACTTGGTCAATTGAACCCTCCGCAGCTTCAGGACCTCCGCCACATTGTTTGCCAATAGGGAGGACCTCGGACACATTACTTGCAGCAGCTTCAGGAGATTGCGCTAAGACCTCCGCCACATTGTTGGCCGGAAATTGCTCCGCCACAACGCACTCCTCCACTGGATGACTGGAGTTTGGAAGTCGATCCCCCCTGTCATCCTCCATTCTCACCTGGTTGGATCTTAGGCCGCCATCAGGCATGTCTAAGTCAAGGAGATGACGCCTTCCAGCTACATCCGGGTTCTCCCCCCTATTCTCATCCATTCTTCCACTTCCAGTGTGAACAGACTGGGGCTGAGTACCCCCCTGCCCTCCAAACCAATCTGTAGTGATGTCAACTTGTCTCCCTCCATAAGGATGTCACCAGTCCGATTCTTGCGGGTATTTGAATCAGGCAGAACCTTCAAAGCATTCAAGGGACCCCCCACAACAAAATCATTAGGTTCAATTTGGAATGAATGGAGCTTTACCAAATCTGGGCATTGCTTATCAGAGTGGCCAAAACAAATACACTGTGAACACCTCGGGGTTTCCCCTTCAACTTTAACCACAATAGAGACAGTAGGTCCGTCCTCGGTACGAACCAAAACGGATTCAGGGATTGGCTTCTTTGCATGGATTTCAACTAGGTAGCACGCGTAAGATAGACGCTCCTTCTTCGCAGTGAGCTTATCCAAGCAAATAGGGTTTCCAATAACCGAAGCAATAGCATTCATAATATCCAGGGTCCACATACCCAGTGGCACCCCATGAAGCTGGACCCACACTGGGACTGAGGATAGGATGTCGCGCTCGTGCTTGAGGGCAGAATTCCATCGTTGCAACACAACGAGTCTTCCGTCGAACATCCAGGGGCCACCATGTAGGATTCTATCACAGTCGCCACAATCTTCGAATTTGAAACAGAAGAAGCCATTATCACTGCTGAATATTTTTACACCTTCTTCAGGTTCCAAAGTCTATCAACCCACGCATGAATTTGACCATAGTAAGGGATGTCTCCCAAAACATAACCCACGAGGGAGAACTTCCATTGATCCGCACCTGCAGCCAGGGCTGATTTAGAAATCACAGCCGTTTCTCTTCCATCATCTTGAATCATTGGTGGCACGTAGGTCATCCTAACATCCGCATCATACTTTCTAATGTTAGTGCAGACATCGGCCCATGTCTTCTTCGACACCTTATTGTCAATCTTGATATCAACTTTAGGTCTCTGAGGCTTTCTATCAAACACCCTCTGTGCAATTGGCTTTTCCCATCTGCGATTTGGTCCCCTACCTCTCTGGATCTGATGATTTGCGTAGAGCTCTCCCCTTTTCCTGAGCCCTTGCCGGCGGCTGGGAGACACCCACCGGTCCCAGATCCATCGGAAGTAACCCTTCCCTTCTAACGCCTTTCCATGACACGCCACCCAAGGTCGGTAGCGTTCTTGCCAGCAACAATTGAGCTTCCACCCTCACCCGTGGATCCTAGCCCTACTGGGATCGCGACATCAACAAACGATTCCTTGCCAATTACTCCGTGCGATGAGCAGATCTTCTCCTTGCCTGGATCTTTGCTTCCGTGCGCCGATGAGCCCGACTTGCCCGGATCCTTGGCTCCATGTGCAGAAGAACCCTTACCGGGGGCCTTGTCTTCATTTGCCGTACCGATCTCCGTTGCAGCCACCGTTGATCCGTCGTCACCCGGATCTAACCCAGTCGCCCCTCCGCAAGTCACGGGGCTCACCATTTTTTTGTATTTTTTTGACTGGTAAGTGGTATCCTTTATTGATATCAGAATAGAATACATACATATATATAGCTTGGTCAAATCTAGAGGGGACGTTTGGTAGAGGGGGGAGAGGGCACAAGCGTCGTCACCCCCTACAACCTACATCCCATCTATAAGTGCCAGCTAAACCAAGGACTCATTCACACCTCATTCATAACAAATCGCATGAGACATACATTATCCGTTATCCAAGAAACCCCAATTAGAGAATGGGATTGCTGCAGTGTGGTCTCTCTCAATATTTGAAGGATTAGTCTCACCTCTTCCTCTATGACACTAAACAGTGCAACTTTATCAACTTCCTTGCCATCAAATATTCTAGAATTTCGTTGCTTCCATATATGCCAGACAGCAGGTGCCAATGCTGTTTTAGCGAGGGCCCCTATACAATCACTCTTACTGTAGAGGTTCAAGTATAAGTCCCCCACGCCCTCAAGAGTTGTTGGCACCGGACCCGTGTACCCAAGCTTTAGTAGGCATCTGGCTATGATGTATTGGGTATATGTACATTCAAAAAATAAGTGTTGGGATGATTTCGTGGCTGCATTACACAGGCTGCAACTCAAATCAGCCGGCCCCCCATTTGGAAATTATCTCTTTAGTAGGTAGCTTGTTCCAAAACGTGCGCAGGAGGCATATGGACATCTTCGGTACCTGCTGGGATTGCCACACAATATTAAAATACCGAAATAAAGCCCTGGGAGCTCTGATCCCTTCCCAAGCCGCACGCATGGAGCACCTCGGCCCAGAAATCCAGCACCACTCGTCTTCACCCTCACTCAGTTTGACAGGTTGAAGGACAGGCCTAAGTTCAGCCAGGTCAGTAGGCAACACCCAATGTCCATCTACCCAGTAATCACTTGCATGGGCAGATTCAGTGCCTGAGGGAGGGGGTAGTAGATGATGTAAGGGCCCCGAAGGGTGCCAGTTGTCAAACCAAAATGATGTACTAGTACCGTCTTTGGCCGTACGCTTGATCAGTTGTTGAGAGAATGGCCGATGCCTAAGAAGGAATTTAAACGTACCAGATTGGGTAGGGTGTACCTTGGCAGAGTAGAAGCCCGTATCGCTGGCTCCCTTTGTATTTTTCATGAATCTAGCCCATAAGCCTTTGCCAGAAAGAAATCTCCAAGTTAAGCGCACTCCAGAGGCTACATTTAAGTCTTTCAGCTGTCTAAGCCCAATGCCGCCTTCCTTCTTGGGTACACAAAGGTCATTCCAACTCCAGGTATTCAGCTTCCCCCAAATAAACCTTCTGCACACAGAATTAATAGTACGGATAACAGAGGAGGGCAGACAGTAAGCTTGCATCCAGAAGCCAACCATACCATAGATCACGGAACGAACAAGCTCAATTCTACCAGAAATAGACAAAAGTGAGGAAGACCAACCCATGAGCCTCTTTTTACACTTATCAATCAAACGGTTGAACATAGCCGCCTTAGGGTACTTAGCAGAGAGAGGAAGGCCTAGATAAGTTGCAAGAGAGGAAACCATTTTGATTCCAAGGGTGGAAGCCAATGCACTAGGGTTACGCGTACCTTTACTGAAGAGGCACGAACTCTTGTCTAGGTTGACCTGTAGTCCAGAATGGAGGTGGAATGTGGACAGAAGATTTTTTAGCCCCTCGAATGAAGAAGAGTTTGCGTGGCAAAACACAAGAAGGTCGTCAGCGAACAACAGGTGGGAAATAGCCACTGATCTCCTCATGGTCTGGATAGATCTCAGGGATTCGGCTCTCGCCATAAGTAGGGAAAAGCTCTCCATAACGAGGAAAAAGAGGTAGGGCGAGAGAGGATAACCTTGGTGTAACCCCCGATTAGAGAAGAAAAATCCCGAAGGAGAACCATCAATAAGCACTGAAAAGGATGGGGAAGATATGCACTCCGAAATCCAATTAATAAATCTGCTCTTAAATCCCATTTGGTGAAGCAAATATAAGATGAAATCCCTGTTAACACTGTCGAATGCTTTGCGAATATCCAGTTTGATACAGGCCCTTGCCCCCATTGGGTTGCTGAAATAACGAATCTGCTCATGTGGAATGAGAGCACAGTCTGCAAGCAACCTATCTTTTAAGAATGAGGCCTGATTAGGGGCGATTAACTCACAGATAGCCATCTTCAGCCTATTACATAGAACCTTGCTGATAATTTTATAGATTACCTTGCAGCAAGAGATAGGCTGCTAATCTCCAATGACTGTTGCCTTAGCATTTTTAGGGATAAGAGTTATAAAAGTATGGTTAATTTGTCGGAGCATTTTACCTGACCTGAAAAAGGAGGAAACGGCGGCAATAACATCGTCTCCTATAATACTCCAAGAATGATGAAAGAAGAAGGCGTTGTACCCGTCAGGACCGGGAGCTTTGTCCTTCCCTATCTGGAATGTAGCATCTTTGATCTCATCTGCTGTTACATTGTCATCCATCCAGTTAGCCGCCTCTTGGGAGAGTATTCACCTGGGGGTGAGATTTGGGAAAATGGCCATATAGTTGTTTTGGTTGAACATGGATTTGAAGAAACTGGGAGCCTCAGCCCTTAGGCCATCATTAGTCGAGTTCCGTGCACCATCCGGGGAGAATAGGTGGCTCAGGTTATTATTGCTTTGTCTAGATTTCATAGCGGCATAGAAAAATTTGGAGTTCTTATCTCCCAAAGAAAGCCAATTTTGGCGGCTTTTCTGGCGAAGGTCAGCCTCTTCAGCACTAACCGCTTGAGCTAGATCACAGGAGGCTTGTTTTCAAAGCTCCTTTAATTTCGGATTGGAATTCAGGTTAGGGTCAAGCTGTATAGCCTCTAGTCTTCTTCTACAAGAGTTTACATTCAAGTTGAATATTTGCTACGCGGCCCAAAATTTGAGCTCTTGCTTTAGCAATTTTAGTTTGTCCACTAGTCTCTTCATAGGGGAGCCATCGACATAGGTACCCCAGATGGAACCAACTAATTCACTGTATCCCTTATAATACGTCCAAGAATTGAAGAATCGGAAAGGCTTTGGAGAGTGGATTACCTTAATATGGAGATGTAGTATCAGAAGACTATGATCACTTGTACCCGCATCTGAATATTCACAGAATGAATGAGGGAATAATATCTGCCAACTCTGGTTGCACAGGATACGGTCAAGACGGGCTGCAATTCGTGTTGCGCCAATACGACTGTTGTTCCAGCTCAGAGAAGGACCAACACTCTTAAGTTCAATCAGAGACCATGCAGCAATCGATGCATTAAAAGCATCCATGGAATTGGGATCAACAGGACGACCCCCAAGCTTCTCATTGGAATTACGCACACAGTTGAAATCGCCTCCCACAATCCAAGGGATCGTTTTCAGCAAGTGAAAATCAGCTAGCCGGTTCTCCCAAAGCTGCAATCTAGAACTGGCTAGATTATAACCATAAACTGCTGTCAGAGCCTGTAACTACTGGTTTTCATGTATCTGGATTTATTATAATATAATATGTGTTTTGGTGGATCTTCTCCTCATGTGTGGTTTTCGTCTCCGTAACTTTCATTTTTGATCGTTTCGTCATGTTTTCTCGTTTCTTCGTTAGGATCGTCGATTTCGGAGCAAGTCATTCATGACGGGCTTCATAACGGTCATATCTTACTTTTAGATCAAGCCTAGGAGTCTTAGGAATCGATCCCGGAGCTCCGTGCTCCGTATCGGAACTTTTGGTGCTTATTAGCCGGTGTAAGAAGGGGCACCGACCGACTAGATGACGATCCAGTCGGTCGGCAATCCTTCTTGAACCGACTAGTTGGCTTTCTAAATTTCTCAGGAGTTACTGTTTATCGTTAGTCGGTCTAAGAACGTTGGTTGACCGACTAGGTTGCAAACTAGTCGGTCAGCAATGCTTCTTTAACCGACTAACACATCATCTAAATTTTAGTATCTGTACTGTTCATTCTTAGTCGGTCTAAGTTCATCTTTCGACCGACTAGTTGTTAAACTAGTCGGTTAAGTTTTGTACTCAGACCGACTAATTCTTGGTTCTTCTGTACAGTCGAGTTACTGCTTACTCTTAGTCGGTCTAAGAACGTTCATCGACCGACTAGATGTCAAACTAGTCGGTCAGTATTTGTTCTTCGACCGATTAAATCCAAATACTATTTTCGTTCAGAAGTTACTGTTTACACTTAGTCGGTCTGCGTTGGTCGACCGACCGACTAGTTGCCAAACTAGTCGGTCAGCGGTTGCTCTTTGACCGACTAATCTGTGTTAAAACCCTAATTTCTGGGCAGCCGCCAGCCCATCCTATTTAAACCCCTCCCAAACGTTTTCTTCTTCCTCCACTCGACCCAAAACCCTAGTTTCTCCCCCATTGAGCCCCCATCTTCCTCAAACCCTTATTCCTTCATTCCAAGCTCCTCCTCCATCATCCAAACCATCCCTCAACACATTCTACCCCTCATCTTCCCCAAAATCTCATCAAATCCCCAAAATCCCCCAAAAACCCTAGTTCTCCAAACTTCTCCATTCGTTTCCAGGTCTGGTCCCTAGGTTCTCCGGAGTGTTTCTTCCGCCTCCTCACGGTAAGAAATCGATCTCTTGATGTTTTCATAACCTATTTGTATTTTTATGAAACCCTAATGAAATGAATGTTGTTTTGATGATTGTTTCCCCATAACAGTGATTTTCCCGTAGATTAGCATCCGCGAGACGAACCTTCGTGATCGTCATCCCCGGTGCTAGGCAAGTGAAACTTGCCACTTAGGGTTTAGGCCATGTTTTAGGCCATTTGCTTGTTGTAGGCGTAAAAGAGGCTAGGCGACGAAATGATACTCGCCTAGGCGCAAATTTAGGAACTAGCTTGACAACGAAGCTAGATCCGACATTTATCATGTTGCACAATTACCATGTCATGTTTAAATTCCATTAACGGTACGCAAATTAATTGTCATGTCATTGCATTCTTTAAGTGATCCCGTGATTGCGTAGCATCGCTACAATACTTGTGTTTCCTGGCTCGTGACCAGAAGTGAGCATAATGAGTTGCTAACCCCAACGCTCGATATTGAATTGTGAACTAGGAAAACAAGCTCCCGTGCGGGGCAACCCTGGCTCACTTGCTGGGCTCATGTACAGGGACCCTGGCTTGTTTACGTGTGGAATGGGGTAAGAGTTAAGCGGTCATTCAACTGGGGGTCTGCCTGATCAGCAACTGCAGTTGTAAGGCGTAAACTCTGGGGTGTGGTAGTGTTTAGCGCCGATCAGCGTGAATGCTACACCATTCAGCTGAAGGGAGTGAACATCTACAAACAACAGTGAAACGTGAATAGTGAATTGATTGAGATTGTTAGTAGCCTGGCTACTCTTGTCTTGTCCCGATAATTGTTCTATTGTACTTATTTTTCACCACGTCTTGCTTGTGCACTCTTGTTATAACTGCCATGTCATGCATACTAAAACTGCTAGGTTCTAGTTGCCTTACTTTCAGTTTCCTTGCCCAAGTCTTTTAGACTTGCTGACATGTGCCCCTTTACTCTTTTGGGTGACACATGTTAGATCCCGAGCCTGAGTACCTTGTTGAGGACGAGGTGTTTGCTGACGCCGAGCCCGAGCTTGTGCTTGACGGGGAGTATGTGGACACTGGGGACCAGTCCTAGTGTCTTCGTTGTGTTTTCCTTTTGTTTAGACTGCTGTTTTGTTTTCGGTGCGTAGCACCAATACTTTGTTGCGTTGTTGCTATTGTTGGCCTTGTTCTGGGCCTTTAGACTCTTTCTTTTAGCCTGGTGGCTTTTCTGGATGTTGGACTTATTTCCGTGTTGGACATCATGAGATATGAGAATTTTATTTCTGTCTCTCCTTTTATTATTATTGTTGCTCCGTTTATGGTTACAGGGACCTGCTTACGTTTTATTGACGCTTATCGGGTTTGGGGTTTCACAGCCCCACTCTCGTGCGGACCTTTTCACGTCTCGCCTCCATTTTAGGGAAGCGGGTTTTGACAGGTTTTGTTGGTGGCCCATGCAGGTCCTTCTGTAACTGTGATTTTTGGAATGACGATAATAATATTAGAATGTCCAATAAACTAAGTTTGACGTCCGAGTCATAAGCTATGAGTCTAATCTGCTTCGTTTCTGTGTCATTAGATGGCAGGAAGGTGATTCACCCGTGGTGGGGGTAGTGGTGCGCTCCCTCATGATGAGGAGCCTGAGCGGGAACCCACCAACGGTGAGATGATGCGGATGATGCTCCAGATGATGCAAGTGCAGCAGGGCGTGCTCCTGCAAGTCCAGAATGATCCACTTGCTCGAGCTGCCCGGGCACTTCCGGATGCCCCTCGCTCTGAGCCGGGAGCGAAGCAATTTCGGGAGCTGGGTCCCACATATTTTGATGGTTCTGAGGGTCCTCTGGCTGCCGATGAGTGGATTCGGAACATCGAGGACAATCTGAAGATGGCCAAGATCACCCCGGCTGGATGGGTTGATTTGGCGAAGAGGCAACTCAAGGATAATGCTCGGAACTGGTGGGATGCGGAAGAGAAGATGTTGGTGGAGCCGATAGATTGGGCTACCTTTAAGTCCAGGTTTGATGAGGAATTCTTTCCGAAGGCTGCGAAGAAGGAGATGTTGCAGCGCTTCATTGATCTGAAGCAAGGGAGCTTGACGGTGGACCAGTACCACCAGGAGTTCACTAGGCTGAGTCGGTTCGCACCGAAGATGGTGCAGGATGCTGATGAGAGGGCTCAGAGGTTCCTGCAGGGACTTTCTTTGGAGCTCCAGAGTTTTGTGTCTTCCTCCGATCTGGACTCTTATCAGAAGGTTTTGGTCGATGCCAGGAGGCAGGAGCTGAACCTGAGTCAGAGGAGGGGGTCTATTGTTGGTGCTGGGAAGAGGCCTATGGAGCAGGCTAGAGCGGTGGTTAGGCCTGGTTTCAAGCCTAATCAGCCAGCTCAGTTTAAGAGGCCAGGAGGGCCTATTCTGAAGACGTGCCATTTCTGCGGCAAGCCTGGCCACATCAAGGAGCAGTGTCGGAAGTTTTTGGGCCAGTGTCTGGTTTGTGGTGATGCTTCCCATGTCGCGAAGGATTGTCGGCATGCGGGTCAGCTGCGGAGGGCGCATGTTGCAGCAAAGCCGTTGCAGCAGCGAGCGTCTGTTCCTGCTGGACGTGGAGCAGCTCTTGTTCCGTAGAGGCAGGCTTTTCAGCAGGCTATTCCACCGAGGAGGCAGGCTTTTCTGA
This sequence comes from Scilla litardierei, assembly GCA_030789695.1. Classification (NCBI taxonomy): domain Eukaryota; kingdom Viridiplantae; phylum Streptophyta; class Magnoliopsida; order Asparagales; family Asparagaceae; genus Scilla; species Scilla litardierei. The sequence continues at coordinate 203,298,064 of CM061141.1, forward strand.
TGACCGCTGTGGAGAGCGAGGCTGTGGATGAGGTTATCGCAGGTAATCCCTAATCTAGATATTACTTTCCTAGCTGGTTTGAATGTTAGATTGTGTTGTTTGCTTGAACATGGTTGTTTGATAGACTAGGGTTTGATTGTTAATTGCTTGTTAGGTGTGGTTTTGGTGTGCACATTTCCTGCACGAGTCCTCTTTGACTCTGGTGCATCGATGTGCATTATTTCTCGGAGCTTCGTGGAGAGGCATTCCTTTCGACGTCCCCTCTTCCCAAGAGTTGGAATATCGTTACAGGGAATGGCGTGGTCTCGGTGCATCGTGGTTTCAATTCTTGCTCGTTAGTGGTCTGTGGACATGAGCTTTTCGCTGATTTCATTGTCCACGACATCATCAACTATGATGCGGTTCTTGGGATGGACTGGCTTGTGAGCTTCTATGCTACGATTGACTGCAGGAGGAAGAAGGTGGTGTTCGAGATTCCTGGACATCCAGTATTTGAGTTCAGTCGTTGTAGCAGTTCGCTTGGTCCTGTCAGATTTCGGGCCAGGCCGGTGGAGGTTGTGGCTATGCAGATGGAGTTGGAGTGGCCAGCTGTGGTGCGTGATTTTGGCGACGTCTTCCCCGAGGAGATGTCTGGTTTGCCACCTGATCGAGCTCTAGAATTTTCTATTGATCTTATTCCTGGTGCGCAGCCGATTTCGAAGGCGTCGTATCGTATGGCACCTGCAGAATTGGAAGAGTTGCGGAAGCAGTTGGATGAGCTCTTGCAGAAGGGTTATATCAATCCCAGTGTGTCTCCGTGGGGAGCACCGGTGTTGCTGGTGAAGAAGAAGGATGGTTCGCGTCGCATGTGCGTGGACTATCGGGAGTTGAATGTGGTGACCAATAAGAATAAATACCCGTTGCCCCGCATCGATGATATTTTTGATCAGCTTGGAGGTTCGAGGGTGTTTTCTAAATTGGATGTGAGAAGTGGTTACCATCAGTTGAAGGTGAAGAAGGGAGATGTTCCGAAGACAGCGTTCAGGACGAAGTATGGACACTATGAGTTTGTGGTTATGCCTTTCGGCGTGACTAACGCGCCCGCAGTTTTCATGAATCTGATGAACCTGATTTTCTACGACTTTTTGGATAAGTTTGTCGTTATCTTTATTGACGACATTCTGATCTATTCGAAGTCAGAGGAAGAGCATGCATTGCACTTGAGGACGGTATTGGAGATTTTGAGGAAGCATCATTTGTATGCTAAGTTTTCGAAGTGCGAGTTTTGGCTGGATAGAGTTGCTTTTCTCGGGCATGTGGTGACTGGAGATGGTATTTCAGTGGATCCCGAGAAGATTAGGGCCATCAGAGAGTGGCATGTTTCATCGTCTGCGTCTAAGATTCGGAGTTTCCTTGGACTTGCTGGTTACTATCGGCGTTTCATTAAGGACTTTTCCCGTATTGCTGAGCCGATGACCAGGTTGACGCGGAAGGATGTACCTTTTGTTTGGTCGGGTGATTGTGAGAGTGCTTTTGGTATTCTGAAGGAGAGGTTGACGACTGCCCCTAATCTTGTTGTGCCTGATCGCAGCGGTGGATTTGAGATCATTTGTGATGCTTCTGGCAAGGGTCTCGGTTGTGTGTTGCATCAGCATGGACATGTTGTGGTGTATGCGTCTCGTCACCTTAAGGTTCATGAGAAGAATTACCCGACGCATGATTTGGAGTTGGCTGCCGTTGTGTTTGCTCTTAAGATTTGGAGGCACTTCTTGCTGAGTGAGAAAGTGAAGATTTTCACCGATCACAAAAGCTTGAAGTATATTTTTACTCAGAAGGAGCTCAACATGCGACATCGTCGATGGTTGGAGCTTATGACGGATTATGAGATTGATTTGCGGTTTCACCCTGGCAAGGTGAATGTGGTCCCTGATGCACTGAGTAAGCTTCCAGCGGTGATGATTTTGACCTCGCAGTGGAGATTGCAGCAGGATTTTTGCGAGTCTGGTGTTGAGATTGTCTTTCCTGGGGAGGATTCATCGTTGATGTACATGCAGGTACAGTCGACGATCGTGGATCGGATTAAGGCTGGCCAGGCTGAGGATCCGAAGCTGGTGAAGATTCAGGAGCAGGTGGAAGCCGGTCTGTGGACTGACTTTTTGATTCATGAGGATGGTTCGCTGAGGTTTGGAGCCAGGTTGTGTGTGCCGGATGGAGATATTATAGAAGAGCTGATGGTGGAGGCACACAGTTCGCCGTATTCTGTGCATCCTGGTGGCACCAAGATGTACCAGGATCTTCGTCTGAATTATTGGTGGCATGGGATGAAGAGGAGCGTGGCTCGGAGTGTAGCCAAGTGCTTGGTTTGCCAGCAAGTGAAGGCGGAGCATCAGCGTGCGGCCGGGTTGCTACAACCGCTTCCGATTCCGGAGTGGAAGTGGCAACACATCACTATGGATTTCGTGACTGGACTACCTCGGAGTCCGAAGTAGAATGACGCGATTTGGGTGATCGTAGATCGATTGACCAAATCCGCGCACTTTATTCCATTCCGAGTGGGACAGTCCACTGAGGCGCTAGCAAGGAGATATATGGAGGTAAAATTCTTTTACTCTCCGTTTTTATTTCCTTTTTCCTAGTTTGGATAGTGATGTAACGTGAATCGTGCAGGAGGTCGTGCGACTTCATGGAGTCCCCGTGAGTATCGTGTCAGACAGAGACACGAGGTTCACATCTCAGTTCTGGCAGAGTTTGCAGAAGAGCTTGGGTCGCGTCTGAGTTTCAGCACGGCGTACCATCCGCAGACGGATGGCCAGTCCGAGAGGACGATTCAGATTTTGGAAGACATGCTGAGGGCGTGCATGTTGGATTTCAAGGGTTTGTGGGAGGACCATCTACATCTGGTGGAGTTTTCTTACAACAACAGCTTCCAGGCGAGTATTGGCATGGCGCCTTTCGCCGCTCTTTATGGGAGGAATGTCGATCGCCATTGAGTTGGGATGACGTTGGTGATCGGGAGTTGTTGGGACCTGAGATGATCATGGAGGCCGTGGATATTGTCAGGAACATTCGGGAGAGGTTGAGGATTGCTCAGGACCGTTTTAAGCATTGGGCGGATGCTAAACGTCGCCCTTTGGAGTTTCAGCCGGGCGACCATGTGTTCTTGATGATTTCCCCGAATCGCGGTGTGATTCGTTTCGGGAAGAGAGGGAAGTTGAGCCCGCGATACATTGGACCGTTTGACATTCTGGAGAGAGTTGGCGAGGTAGCTTATCGCTTAGCCTTGCCGCCATCTTTGGAGGGAGTTCACAATGTTTTCCATGTGTCGCAGCTTCGTCGATACATTAGCGATCCATCTCATGCGGTGGATTTTTCGGAGATTACCGTTCGCCCCGATATGACGTATGACCAGCATCCAGTGCAGATTCTGGACAGGCGTCAGAAATCGCTTCGGAATAAGATTGTCAATCTTGTGATGGTGATGTGGCGATACAGCTCACCTGGAGAGTCTACTTGGGAGAATGAGAATGAGATGCGAGAGCGTTTCCCACTTTTGTTTCCGGACACGTGAGTGTTTGGAAATTCCGAGGACGGAATTTTTCTTAAGTTGGGGAGGATGTAACGACTGGTTTTCATGTATCTGGATTTATTATAATATAATATGTGTTTTGGTGGATCTTCTCCTCATGTGTGGTTTTCGTCTCTTTAACTTTCATTTTTGATCGTTTCATCGTGTTTTCTCGTTTCTTCTTTAGGATCGTCGATTTCGGAGCAAGTCATTCGTGACGGGCTTCATAAAGGTCGTATCTGTAACGGCCTGTTTCAATCGTACCTTCTTCGTGCACGTGCTTTTGATCGTGCACGTGTTTATTTTAGACTTTATTTGTTTTTGAACGTTTTTGTGTGATATGTCGTCGTGATCGTCTCTGAAAGTAGTAGATTGTGGAATAACTTGGGAACAACATATCTCGAGTCGTTCTTCAGCGGTACTATCTTAATTGACGTGACGTCGCGACTTTCTGTTTTGATGCGAGACGTTACGAATTTTAGTTTCGTCTCTCGACATCAAAATTTAGATCCGTCTTCTCCGCTGACTTTCTTTAGTCATTTAGAGCACCCCATAATTATTTTATAATTTTTGGACTTAATTTGACCTATTTTCTATTTTTGTGAAAGCTTTAAATAATTTTAAAACCTATTTTTATAAAAGTTTTAATTACAATAAAATTACTATATTATAATAACGTATTGGAGAATTTTCTGGCAAAATTTTAGAATTTTTGGCCGCACCAATTTCGCGTGAGGGAGAGGAGAGTAATTTTAACTAAAACAATTATTTTAAATTATTTTTTAATAATATTTTTCCGAACCCTAACCCTAGACCTAGCTCTAACCTATTTAAGTTAGCCCTAGGAATAGTATTTTCGTCATTGCTCAAAACCCTAGCCGCCGTTTCATCTTCCAAAGCTTCGTCGCAACGTTGCGACGATCGCAACGTGCACGACCGGAGCTCTCCCCCGCAAATCCCCTTGCACGACCGGAGCTCTCCCCCGCATCGCCGCTCGCTCAGGCCGCTGCATCGTCCCCCCGCTGTCGCCCGCTCCGACTGAGGCTCCCCCTCGGTCTGACCGTAGGAATTTCTCGCACAGCCGCCCGCATCGCCCCGCTCCGCATCGCCAGCGCTTGACCGACCCGCCCCGTCGGTCTGACCGAGGCCCGCTCCGCACCCGAAGCCGCTCCGCACCCCGCTCCGCAGCCAGCTCCGTCCAAGCGCCCGACCGACAAGATCTGTCGGTCTGACCGAACAAGACCCTCGCACCGACGCCGTGTCGACCTCCCCCGCATCGCAGCTCGCACGACCGAGAGCTTCTCTCGGTCTGACCGAGAGAAACCCTCGCACCGAGGGTGAACGACCGACAGCCTAGTGTCGCAAGTGGGTTTCTCCCACACCAACTTCTGTGGTGGGCCCCCCAAGTGCTCCTGAGGTGTTGTGGGCCCCCCTTGGACCCCTAGCACTGCTGTGGGCCCCACTTGGACGTGCTACATCGCGGATTTGCCGTCTACGACGTTGCGACACGTCGTAGGCCTTCGTCGCAAGTTCGAACTTTTGGAGAGACGTGCGAGGACCAGATCTGAAGCCGAGGAGTTCTCCGATCAGACCCGACATCCAATCTGCAGCAAACTCCGGTTCAGGTTGGTTCCCCGAAACTCGTAGAAACCCCCACAGTAGCTGACTGAACCCTAAACTAAAAACCGTCAACTTGAACTAAATTTACTTTCCAGCTCCTGTAAAATGTTGTTCGAACTTAGAAAATCGACGAATGGACTTTATTGACTGTGCACATAGGATAGATCGTCGATTAGGCTGAGCATAAAAAAAAAAGTGACTTTTGACGAATAGGATAGTCCCGAAAACCTAGAAACGAACCCTAATAGGATTTGATGAAATTGGGACCTGACATCGTCGCCGTGGCGATATTTCAGACGGACTACTACGGACGAGACGCTTGGACGAGACGCTTCGAGAGGACGACGCACTCGCCGTTTCAGGCAAGTGTATCCACTTGCACTTTTGGCCGTGTTTAGGCCCTAGTTGGTTAGAACTGTTAAACTGTGAACAAATAGAACCGGACGTGAAATGATAGCGTCTGGGACGACTCTTGACGGCTCAGACTTGACGACGAAGTCTGAGCCCGACAACAACAACTTTTTCATGCTATAGGGCTATCATGTGTGTGCGTGTGTGTGGACACCCTAGAATAACCTTCCCTGTCGTGTCACGTCACGTCCCGTCTTGCACAGCCCGCTGGGCAATAGGGCACTCGCCGAGTGATCCCTTGTACTGATTCACAGCCTGCGGGCAATAGGGCACTCTCCGAGTTGAGAGGGTGATCCCTTGTACTGATACACAGCCCGAGGGCAATAGGGCACTCTCCAAGGGAGAGAGTGATCCCTTGTACTGATTCTCAGCCTGCGGGCAATAGGGCACTCGCCAAGCTAGAGCGAGTGATCCCTTTTACTGGTGTCTTGTCTTGTCTTGTCTTGGGGTTTGGGGTTGGGTTGAGCGTGCGCACGGTAAGAGGGTCTGATCCCCCTCGAACCGTAAGGCGTGAACCCTTTCGTGTCTCACTTGTCTTGTCCTGCCTTGCTTCCGTCACGTCACGTCTTGTCCTGACACCTGTAGGCTAGTCCCGTAGTTGGTAGCACACGCTACAACTACTACTTGTTGCGCTTTACTTTCCTGCTACGTTACTTCTCTTGTACTTGTTGTAACCCCAGCATGCTAATCAACCAGTAAAACGTTGTCAAAAGAAGTTGATACACTTGCAGTTTGGTCTAACCCTTTTTGTAGACCTGACCTGACGTACAGTTCCTTCTTTTGGTGCTGTACGTCAGGTGTTGAGCCAGAGTTCGAGGACGAGGCAGACTCACTGGAGTACGGAGAGCTGAGGACGTCATCATCAGAGTTCGTACCTGACCAGGACCAGACCTTGAGGTCTTTTAGTCGCCACTTTCCGAGAGTACTACTTTTAGGTTCGTCTTTAAATCCTTGTTGCCATGCTTAGGCTCCTTTTAGACTTTGTACTTGTTGGATAACGTATCTCTAATTTAATGAATGCAATATCTTTTCCGTACTTTTGTTGTTTCGAACTATAAAAATGCAAGAACCTGGAAATCTTTTAAAATGGTACCTCTACAGACGCTTATTGGGTCCGAGCTTCAAAAGCTCTGGCCTAAGCGGGCCTCGTCACGTTTCGCTTCCGTCCATTTTGGGAAGTGGGGCGTGACAGGTTTTAGTGGTGGCCCATGCAGGTCTTGCAAAAGTTCGGAACAATAAAAGTACCGCATTCATTTTATATCCACGTACAGAGTCTGAATTAGTCTCCCAGTCTTAGAAGGTAGGAAGACTTAGATAGACACCCAGGTTGATAGTCGGACGCCTTGGTTAAGATTTAGTCGTCCTCGTCCTAGACTACCGTAGCATCCCCATTTGATTCTGATCGTGTTAGATTTCTAGAGACCTCCTATTTAGTCGTTCGCTCGGATCCATCGACTTCGGGACCAGCAGAACGTAACCTCGATTCTCCTAGGAACTTTCTCTTTAGATCCTGATTATATTCTAGCTCATAGGAAGTCTTAGAGCTGAGTTATCCTAATCTTTAGACGATCCGATGATTAGAACCCTTGTCCTCTAGCATCCCTCTGATCCTTGCAAATTTTTTTGTGCTAGTGACCATAGGGTCCCATCGTAGCCCTCACGATTCATATCTTACGCGTAATCTTCATGCGATCATTTTTCCTTTCTCTAGATTCTCGTGATCGTTTCCCAATGATCATCATTGATCCTTCGAATCCCTTCCCTGACCAATTCTACCTTCTCCAAAATTATTTTCGACCTTCCTTATTAAGTCTTCGCTCTGACTTGATTTCTTTGAAAACCCCCATATTATATATTTAAAATTTGTTGTTAAAACTTTTAATTGACTTGGAGTTTTCTTGGACGTAAATGTTTTAAGTCAATATCTTGCATTATTTACCTTGTTTCCAAAATATATATATTACTTTTATAAACTACACAATTTATTTCTGCTATCTTGTACTTATTTTCGAATTTTCCCTTTTCCCAAAACCTGCTTCCTTTAAAAGTATTTTCGAAATTCATTATTAAATTCTCCGCCCAATTTGACTTCTTTGGAAACTTTTATTAATTATTAAAAATTTCTTACTTTTGGTTGAGTTAAAATTCTTTCGCAAAATTTTGAAACCTTTCGGTCGTAAAAGTTTTAAGTTACGGCCTCGTACTTATTTTCGAGTCAGTATCCATCGTATTTTAGTTTTAAAACTTTGTTACCATTTCGGGAATTCAATATATCATTTTTCTAACCTACGAAATTTATTTTTAATCATTTACGTACGTACTTTAGAATTTTTTCTAAAACAAAGGGGGATTTTAAATTTCTTACATATAAACATCTCCATGTTCATCGTGCTCATACTTCAAGAACCTTTGTTTAAATTCATTTTCATTTACAAAACAATCGCTAACCAATCCCACTTTTATTTCCTTTATTTCTTGTTTTCAAAACCCATTATTAAATTCTTCGCTCGGTTTAACTTCCTTGAAGACCCTTTATTATATATATTTAAAATTTATTGCTTTTCGATTGAAAGCTCCTTCTTAGATTTTGAAATCTCCTTGGTCGTCAATTTTCAAGTTACTATCTGGAAATTATTTCAAATCGGTATCTTTCATATTTTCATTTCGAAAACCGTGTTAACATTTTGATAATTCAACTCATATTTTTCTGGGCTACCAGATCTATTTCTAAATCACTTACAGTTCATACTTTTAAAATATTTTCTGGACTAGGTGGAACTTCAATTATTTTTATTATTATTATCATATCTGATCTATGATCCTCGTGACCACATTTCAAAATCTTTGTGAAAACTTATTTCCATTTGCAAAACAATCGTTTTCCACCCAACCAACTACCTCCTTATCTTGCCTTATTTGAACTCGTTCCTTCCGATTCTTTTCGTTACACTCCTGGCTTCTGCTTTCCTTAGGTTGTGTAGACATTAGTCCTTGTAGGAGTCTACGTTATCTCCAGTTTAGGAGTAGTCCCTCTGGTAGGTGATGTCGTTGCAGTGCCTGAGTATAGGTAGAGTGTGTAGACCTGTATGAGTGTGTCATCTTTAGGATCCCGATATTTGTCTCCTGTGTCTTGAATGTGTACTCGGCGTTAACCATGGTATGACGGGAGTTGTTTGAATGACGGTATTCATACTTATATGAATGGCGTCATCGCAGGCAGATCCTTAGACTTAGTTTCAGTTTTAATGAATGGTTTATCTTGGTTGTATGTAAATCATAGCAAAACTTTGTTTTTTTAAAACCAAATCTTTGAAGTTTTAAAACTAGCTCACAAGATCACAAATCACTTAACCTCCCTCATCCATTACCGCAACACCACACGTTTTTCTCGAATGTTTTAAAATATTTCATTGGCCTTAGATCTCTCTTTCTCTTCTTTTCTTTCTCCCTTAAAAAAAAAAATTTTCGTGTTTATGGATGTTATATTAATTGGGGCTAGCTATTATCGTTATAGGATTTTTGTTTGCAGGTAGGCTTGGAGTGAGATGAGTTTTATTATGGCAACGATTAATTGATTTTGGGAACACAAGGATGATGGATTAGAATATTTTTTTTGGATGAAAAGAATGAACTGTCTCAGACTTATTTATAAAACCGAAGTGTGGTGGACTCAATGGAGAATTCTGTTTGAATGAAATTATATGCGAGGAGATGATAACTTATCAGGCTTGAGGCTTAGACGGGTAGTAGATAGGAGTAACTGCCGAGAATAGTATGAGTTAGGGTGATCATGAGATTGAGTAGAGCTTATATTAGCATTGAGACGGATTGATGAATTGACGTGAGAAGACTTTGAGAATAACACGACGTGGGGAGATAAATGGATAATTAGGCAGTCGGACTTAATGTTAGTTGGGATTAGTTGTAGTGAGTAGGATGAGGGGTAATTCTGACGGATCAAAATATTTGGTGGGTGAATTTATGGGGAGATATGATGAGAATGTATTGAAGACACGACGATTGCTGATTGGTGAAGGTATTACATGATAGACAAATGTTCTGTCTTGGATTGGTGGATGACTAGAATCTCATTTTTGGAGATTTATTAATGATAGGAAAAGATTTAGAAATTTAAAAGATATTATTGAGAATCATTTTTTTATGAGAACTTGGAGTTGGAAATTGGAACGGTAATGATGGATCTATATTATTAGGAGGTGAGTTTAGTCGTGGCTTTGCCCAGTGGAAAGATGGATTATGAGGAATTATTGGGAAATGTTGTTCGAAGTTACAGGATTAGAAATCTTTACGAGTAGGTATGAGAGTTGCGGGTATAAGGTTATATGAGTAATATTATTACTAGTGTGAGTGATTCCGAGGGCGGAATCATTTCTAAGGTGGGTAGAATGTAACGGCCTGTTTCAATCGTACCTTCTTCGTGCACGTGCTTTTGATCGTGCACGTGTTTATTTTAGACTTTATTTGTTTTTGAACGTTTTTGTGTGATATGTCGTCGTGATCGTCTCTGAAAGTAGTAGATTGTGGAATAACTTGGGAACAACATATCTCGAGTCGTTCTTCAGCGGTACTATCTTAATTGACGTGACGTCGCGACTTTCTGTTTTGATGCGAGACGTTACGAATTTTAGTTTCGTCTATCGACATCAAAATTTAGATCCGTCTTCTCCGCTGACTTTCTTTAGTCATTTAGAGCACCCCATAATTATTTTATAATTTTTGGACTTAATTTGACCTATTTTCTATTTTTGTGAAAGCTTTAAATAATTTTAAAACCTATTTTTATAAAAGTTTTAATTACAATAAAATTACTATATTATAATAACGTATTGGAGAATTTTCTGGCAAAATTTTAGAATTTTTGGCCGCACCAATTTCGCGTGAGGGAGAGGAGAGTAATTTTAACTAAAACAATTATTTTAAATTATTTTTTAATAATATTTTTCCGAACCCTAACCCTAGACCTAGCTCTAACCTATTTAAGTTAGCCCTAGGAATAGTATTTTCGTCATTGCTCAAAACCCTAGCCGCCGTTTCATCTTCCAAAGCTTCGTCGCAACGTTGCGACGATCGCAACGTGCACGACCGGAGCTCTCCCCCGCAAATCCCCTTGCACGACCGGAGCTCTCCCCCGCATCGCCGCTCGCTCAGGCCGCTGCATCGTCCCCCCGCTGTCGCCCGCTCTGACCGAGGCTCCCCCTCGGTCTGACCGAAGGAATTTCTCGCACAGCCGCCCGCATCGCCCCGCTCCGCATCGCCAGCGCTTGACCGACCCGCCCCGTCGGTCTGACCGAGGCCCGCTCCGCACCTGAAGCCGCTCCGCACCCCGCTCCGCTGCCAGCTCCGTCCAAGCGCCCGACCGACAAGATCTGTCGGTCTGACCGAACAAGACCCTCGCACCGACGCCGTGTCGACCTCCCCCGCATCGCAGCTCGCACGACCGAGAGCTTCTCTCGGTCTGACCGAGAGAAACCCTCGCACCGAGGGTGAACGACCGACAGCCTAGTGTCGCAAGTGGGTTTCTCCCACACCAACTTCTGTGGTGGGCCCCCCAAGTGCTCCTGAGGTGTTGTGGGCCCCCCTTGGACCCCTAGCACTGCTGTGGGCCCCACTTGGACGTGCTACATCGCGGATTTGCCGTCTACGACGTTGCGACACGTCGTAGGCCTTCGTCGCAAGTTCGAACTTTTGGAGAGACGTGCGAGGACCAGATCTGAAGCCGAGGAGTTCTCCGATCAGACCCGACATCCAATCTGCAGCAAACTCCGGTTCAGGTTGGTTCCCCGAAACTCGTAGAAACCCCCACAGTAGCTGACTGAACCCTAAACTAAAAACCGTCAACTTGAACTAAATTTACTTTCCAGCTCCTGTAAAATGTTGTTCGAACTTAGAAAATCGACGAATGGACTTTATTGACTGTGCACATAGGATAGATCGTCGATTAGGCTGAGCATCAAAAAAAAAAGTGACTTTTGACGAATAGGATAGTCCCGAAAACCTAGAAACGAACCCTAATAGGATTTGATGAAATTGGGACCTGACATCGTCGCCGTGGCGATATTTCAGACGGACTACTACGGACGAGACGCTTGGACGAGACGCTTCGAGAGGACGACGCACTCGCCGTTTCAGGCAAGTGTATCCACTTGCACTTTTGGCCGTGTTTAGGCCCTAGTTGGTTAGAACTGTTAAACTGTGAACAAATAGAACCGGACGTGAAATGATAGCGTCTGGGACGACTCTTGACGGCTCAGACTTGACGACGAAGTCTGAGCCCGACAACAACAACTTTTTCATGCTATAGGGCTATCATGTGTGTGCGTGTGTGTGGACACCCTAGAATAACCTTCCCTGTCGTGTCACGTCACGTCCCGTCTTGCACAGCCCGCTGGGCAATAGGGCACTCGCCGAGTGATCCCTTGTACTGATTCACAGCCTGCGGGCAATAGGGCACTCTCCGAGTTGAGAGGGTGATCCCTTGTACTGATACACAGCCCGAGGGCAATAGGGCACTCTCCAAGGGAGAGAGTGATCCCTTGTACTGATTCTCAGCCTGCGGGCAATAGGGCACTCGCCAAGCTAGAGCGAGTGATCCCTTGTACTGGTGTCTTGTCTTGTCTTGTCTTGGGGTTTGGGGTTGGGTTGAGCGTGCGCACGGTAAGAGGGTCTGATCCCCCTCGAACCGTAAGGCGTGAACCCTTTCGTGTCTCACTTGTCTTGTCCTGCCTTGCTTCCGTCACGTCACGTCTTGTCCTGACACCTGTAGGCTAGTCCCGTAGTTGGTAGCACACGCTACAACTACTACTTGTTGCGCTTTACTTTCCTGCTACGTTACTTCTCTTGTACTTGTTGTAACCCCAGCATGCTAATCAACCAGTAAAACGTTGTCAAAAGAAGTTGATACACTTGCAGTTTGGTCTAACCCTTTTTGTAGACCTGACCTGACGTACAGTTCCTTCTTTTGGTGCTGTACGTCAGGTGTTGAGCCAGAGTTCGAGGACGAGGCAGACTCACTGGAGTACGGAGAGCTGAGGACGTCATCATCAGAGTTCGTACCTGACCAGGACCAGACCTTGAGGTCTTTTAGTCGCCACTTTCCGAGAGTACTACTTTTAGGTTCGTCTTTAAATCCTTGTTGCCATGCTTAGGCTCCTTTTAGACTTTGTACTTGTTGGATAACGTATCTCTAATTTAATGAATGCAATATCTTTTCCGTACTTTTGTTGTTTCGAACTATAAAAATGCAAGAACCTGGAAATCTTTTAAAATGGTACCTCTACAGACGCTTATTGGGTCCGAGCTTCAAAAGCTCTGGCCTAAGCGGGCCTCGTCACGTTTCGCTTCCGTCCATTTTGGGAAGCGGGGCGTGACAGTATCTTACTGTTAGATCTAGCCTAGGAGTCTTAGGAATCGATCCCGGAGCTTCGCGCTCCATATCGGAACTTTTGGTGCTTATTAGCCGGTGTAAGAAGGGGCACCGACCGACTCGATGACGATCCAGTCGGTCGGCAATCCTTCTTGAACCGAATAGTTGGCTTTCTAAATTTCTCAGGAGTTACTGTTTATCGTTAGTCGGTCTAAGAACGTTGGTTGACCGACTAGGTTGCAAACTAGTCGGTCAGCAATGCTTCTTTAACCGACTAACACATCATCTAAATTTTAGTATCTGTACTGTTCATTCTTAGTCGGTCTAAGTTCATCTTTCGACCGACTAGTTGTTAAACTAGTCGGTTAAGTTTTGTAATCAGACCGACTAATTCTTGGTTCTTCTGTACAGTCGAGTTACTGTTTACTCTTAGTCGGTCTAAGAACGTTCATCGACCGACTAGATGTCAAACTAGTCGGTCAGTATTTGTTCTTCGACCGACTAAATTCAAATCCTATTTTCGTTCAGAAGTTACTGTTTACACTTAGTCTGTCTGCGTTGGTCGACCGACCGACTAGTTGCCAAACTAGCCGGTCAGCGGTTGCTCTTTGACCGACTAATCTGTGTTAAAACCCTAATTTCTGGGCAGCCGCCAGCCCATCCTATTTAAACCCCTCCCAAACGTTTTCTTCTTCCTCCACTCGACCCAAAACCCTAGTTTCTCCCCCATTGAGCCCCCATCTTCCTCAAACCCTTATTCCTTCATTCCAAGCTCCTCCTCCATCATCCAAACCATCCCTCAACACATTCTACCCCTCATCTTCACCAAAATCTCATCAAATCCCCAAAATCCCCCAAAAACCCTAGTTCTCCAAACTTCTCCATTCGTTTCCAGATCTGGTCCCTAGGTTCTCCGTAGTGTTTCTTCCGCCTCCTCACGGTAAGAAATCGATCTCTTGATGTTTTCATAACCTATTTGTATTTTTATTAAACCCTAATGAAATGAATGTTGTTTTGATGATTGTTTCCCCATAACAGCGATTTCCCCGTAGATTAGCATCCGCGAGACGAACCTTCGTGATCGTCATCCCCGGTGCTAGGCAAGTGAAACTTGCCACTTAGGGTTTAGGCCATGTTTTAGGCCATTTGCTTGTTGTAGGCGTAAAAGAGGCTAGGCGACGAAATGATACTCGCCTAGGCGTAAATTTAGGAACTAGCTTGACAACGAAGCTAGATCCGACATTTATCATGTTGCACAATTACCATGTCATGTTTAAATTCCATTAACGGTACGCAAATTAATTGTCATGTCATTGCATTCTTTAAGTGATCCCGTGATTGCGTAGCATCGCTACAATACTTGTGTTTCCTGGCTCGTGACCAGAAGTGAGCATAATGAGTTGCTAACCCCAACGCTCGATATTGAATTGTGAACTAGGAAAACAAGCTCCCGTGCGGGGCAACCCTGGCTCACTTGCTGGGCTCATGTACAGGGACCCTGGCTTGTTTACGTGTGGGATGGGGTAAGAGTTAAGCGGTCATTCAACTGGGGGTCTGCCTGATCAGCAACTGCAGTTGTAAGGCGTAAACTCTGGGGTGGGGTAGTGTTTAGCGCCGATCAGCGTGAATGCTACACCATTCAGCTGAAGGGCGTGAACATCTACAAACAACAGCGAAACGTGAATAGTGAATTGATTGAGATTGTTAGTAGCCTGGCTACTCTTGTCTTGTCCCGATAATTGTTCTCTTGTACTTATTGTTCACCACGTCTTGCTTGTGCACTCTTGTTATAACTGCCATGTCATGCATACTAAAACTGCTAGGTTGCTAGTTGCCTTACTTTCAGTTTCCTTACCCAAGTCTTTTAGACTTGCTGACATGTGCCCCTTTACTCTTTTGGGTGACACTTGTTAGATCCCGAGCCTGAGTACCTTGTTGAGGACGAGGTGTTTGCTGACGCCGAGCCCGAGCTTGTGCTTGACGGGGAGTACGTGGACACTGGGGACCAGTCATAGTGTCTTCGTTGTGTTTTCCTTTTGTTTAGACTGATGTTTTGTTTTCGGTGCGTAGCACCTATACTTTGTTGCGATGTTGCTTTTGTTGGCCTTGTTCTGGGCCTTTAGACTCTTTCTTTTAGCCTGGTGGATTTTCTGGATGTTGGACTTATTTCCGTGTTGGACATCATGAGATATGAGAATTTTATTTCTGTCTCTCCTTTTATTATTATTGTTGCTCCGTTTGTGGTTACAGGGACCTGCTTACGTTTTATTGACGCTTATCGGGTTTGGGGTTTCACAGCCCCACTCTCGTGCAGACCTTTTCACGTCTCGCCTCCATTTTAGGGAAGCGGGTTGTGACAGAGCCATTTTCAGACCTCCTGTATTGCTTAAAATGCATGTGATATATTGTGGGGAGGCCGCCACACTCGCACAGGTCCAAACGGTGGAGACAAAAATATAACTATTCTTCCTCCTTTGCATAAGCCTCTGTTATCAATAGAAGTCCATTCTTTCCCAAAGCAATTAGAAATTCTAGAGTAATTCCGGTCATTGATCGTAGTCTCCAATAAGCACACGATGGATGGCCGAACTTTATTCAACTTCAACTTAAGATCCGCTCTACGAGCTGGGTTATTGATACCCCCAGTATTCCAAAATAGCAAGCACATTAGATAGAATGTGAGGGGCAGGACGTACCGGAGATACCTGCTATCCGAGAGCTTCTCCTGGCAGATTTGGGGGGTTGAGAGGGCAGCCTTGTCCTTATTCTTTGGGACAGACGCTTGGAGAGCGATGTGCTCAGCAGTGAACTCTGGAACTGGGACAGTCCAAATTGTAGGCAGAGAATTATGAGAGCATAAAGAAGTGGTTGAAGCTACAGGCGTAATGGGTGGAAATGGGCAACATGTCCTGAAGGATGAAGACGGATCAATGGGAGCAGCAGCGTGCGGCCTTGGCTCAATGGGCGGTATAGCTGCAGTGCATGAAGCAGGAGCTATTGGTGGGGGACTAGGAGCCGAAGGGGGAGCAGCTGAGGGCATCGCAACTAGAGAAACCAGAGCATGTGAACTAGGCGCAGTGGGCGGAATAGATGCAGTGCTAGAAGCTGGAGCTATAGGTTGGGGACTAGGAGCCGAAGGGGAAGCAGCTGAGGGCCTCGCAGCCAGAGAAACTGGAGAAGCTCAAGCAGCCATAGAAATAGTAGCCGGCGCCAAAGCAATCGGAGAAGAACTAGTTACCGAAGAAACTTTTGGAGGTCCAGTATGACCCGAATTCACCAAAGACAGGCCGATAGCACGGTGAGGTTCAGGGGGAAAATTTGTATCATCAACCGGGTCAGCACAGACCTCCAGCATGTCACAAGCAGGATTAATAATGTTCCCATTATGGCTATCAATGGTAGTAATTACCGGGGCTTTTAATTGGATTGAAGTGGGCTCTATCTCCTTATTCTTTAGCGAGCACTGAGATTCCATGTGACCAAAGCTGGAACAGGCCGTGCATCTCGGTGGTTCGCCCTCGTACTTCACCCCCACAACGAGCTTTGAGCCATCCTCTAATTCGACCAGCACTGATCTCGACATGGGTTTGGAAGCCTCCACTTCTACCAAACATCTCGCATACATTACCCTACTCAAATTTTCCGTAGCCATATCAAGACAAATCGGAGTACCAACACCACTCGCCACTTTATTCAAGATATTCATAGACCACATATAGAGAGAGGCAAACTGTGTAATTGGATCCATACAGGAACAGAAGTTAGGAAGTCGCGATCATGCCTAACCAAGGGGCTCCATCTTTGGAGTACCACCAGGCGACCATTAAACAGACAAGGCCCACCCTGAAGAATAGAGCTACAGTCCTCTTCTTTCTCAAAACAAAAATAGAAGAATCCATTCTCTTTGCTAAATATCTGCAAACCCCCTTTAAGTTTCCATAGGCGGTCAGTCCAGGCCTTGACTTGGCCGTAGTACGGGATGTCTCCTAGTACATACCCCACGAGGGAGTTACGCCATCTAGCTGCTCCCACTTCAACATCAGCATTACTGACCAACACCTTCGCTATTCCATCTTCCATACTCACAGGAGGCACGTGGGACATTACAAGCGGATCGGCGTATTTACGCCGTGCTGAGCATTACATCTAGCCAGCTTTCCCCCCCCTCAGGGCTTATACGAATTGACTCAGCCGGTCTAACTGGCATTCTCGCAAACGGTAGGGGGGCACTTGGTTTCTGCGATTTGCTCGGGACCACATTCCGAATGTTCCTATGGGGGGGGTTGAGTGCCTGAGCCATTGGGATGTCGATGAGTAACATCTGGGTTCCGACGAAAGTAACGGTGATCCCTATCAAACCTGGCCACTCTCCGCTTCGCAAAACTAACCACTTTCCACCCATCTTCAGATTGTTGAGAGACAGTGGCCTTACCCTTGAGAGAACTCGATGCCGGGTTCCCATTGTCGCCTTCTTCTACGGGCGATGGATCTACGCTGCTACGATGGTCCAAGGGTGAGCTGGGGCCGTGGTTGCCTGGGTCTAGCTCGACTCCGACTCCACCTGCAGCTTCATCCAACCCCAAGCCACCGCCGTAAGCTAGGGTTTCAAACGCCTTCGGAATCGCCATTCCGAGAGATCCGGACTCCATTTATATATATATATATATATAAGTACAAGTCCAATGTCCTAACATAATAACCGCCTAACCTGTAGCCTCAAACAAGTGCTCCTAAAATAAATCATCATTATTCGTCTCACCATTGAATAATGCTACGACTATAATCACATTCTAACACTTAACCATAGATCCAATATTACCGTTTGAATTCTAACTCATAGCTCTCGATTTAATCAATACTCGTACAAAATAACCTTTGAAGGAAAACACTAAATATCCTCAATCAATACCCTCGCAATTCCTTCACCCTTCACTCATCATTGCTATTAAGACAGTAACATCTTCTCGGGTTCTTTAATGTACAATATCCTCTATACCCAAGTTCTCTAAAAACTGTACATTCTCATAGATTGTCTCATCCGTAATGTATCATCTCTTGCTCATTGTATAACCTAACTGGTAGTACTATAACTGTGACATCATCTAACTCCAACCTTGTTCTTATCTCAAGCAATTGATATAATGACGCTTTACCAATTACTGATATATGACTATAAGTACCAATGCACCTAGTATACATCACCATCTCCATCAACATTTATCAAGCTCCCAACTCATTCTTCATCGTGACAACTCATAAGTTTAAACACCTTAATTAACAAACTATTAATTCACATCTTATCATTTCTTACTGTATCTTATCCTAAACAACTTAGATCAATTTACGCAACTATCCATTCATATCAACATATCATATCATTTCCGACGTCTCCATCACTCTATCAGTACGATGAAGTCTTAGTACTTAACATACTCTACTAATCATCATCGTTATCATAAATCATGTAATATCTACAAGGTTACTCTCATCTGCTTCTAATATGAATTCCAAATCCGTAATGTACTCATCTTCCTGTGCACTATTCATAGTATGGAATCCTATTGAAGCCATGATATATGGGTATATCCAAATGTGAAATATAACTGTTGAACACATCATTCTATCTATCATAATGTAAACAATCAATACAACTACACCTTACATCATCTCAAACTACTCTTATCCGTAATTATAATCCCCTAATAATAATAATCATATCTACATTCTATCGACATAATGCATAACAAAATTTAACCTTGCTGATGATAGAAATAAATGTAGAAGAAACATTTTAAAAGGGGTTATAATGCAAATTGAAAACCAATCTCGTTAAAGTGGTAATAAGTAAATAGATGCACTAAAGGGGGAACCGAGATATAGTGTAAGATACAGAGTTGTATGATGTAACAAATTAAGTTTGCGACGATTGGGTTTCAGGTGAGGTAAGGATATGGAGTTAGCTTGATCAGAAAGATGATCTTACAGGTGCAAGAAGTAAGAACAGACATGCATATACGAGCAGAAAGTAAAGTACTGGTGGCTGCTCAAGTATGTTAAGTAAAGTGCATGTAATGTATAAAGTAAAGGTGACTGTGCAAGTGCAACAGTAACGACGGTGGCATGGCAAATGGTAGCAACAATGTTTTAACCAACAGGCGATGTGATGACAATAATAAGACCACCAGGTAGACGTATTAACACAGAAATAACAAGTAATAAGCGAGAATGAGGAAAACAAACGTCGCTTGACTATCTAATAGTGTAGGCTGGCCTAATAATAAGAAGTCTAGCTTAACTCTCAAACCTGCCAGGCAGTCAGGGCTTGAAGGCACAGGTCACTTCTATGACCGCAAGACAAGTCCTTTGGTTGACCAATCTCCTTTCCATTCCTTTCTAGACACTGCTCCAGTAGTAATTTAAGACCGCTTATTATTATACCGTCATATCATGTTCGAGTAGTCTCGACTTAGTCTGTAGAAAAGTAGTATCAAATCAGTAGTCGTGACAAGAGTTAGCTTGATCAGGTGGCTTATGGATGGTTATGAATGATTAAATGGGAGAATGGGAGGTATGTGTAAAATGTGACAATATCCAAATAACATATATATGGATAGTGAGTAGGTGGTATAAGTCAAAACAGTAGATAAGCAATAGACGAAAGAGTCATAGGTGTAGATATGTTGTGTTTGTCTCGTAAATGGAGATAGATTTTTACAAAAAAAATTAATGTATAATTACGATGAATACATAACTAATACACTAAAATAGTTGAAGTTTTATTTAGCATAAAAAGTATTTAAAATTAGTATATGGTTGGTTGTTTTGAAATCCGGTGTAGTATAGTAAGAAAGAAAATGCCATACATAATCATGATTTACGTCCTTGCGGTCCAGAGGACAAGGCAAGGGGAGTGACTAAGCCAGGATCACTTACCCCAAGTCTAGCTAGGGTGATCCAACAAACTTATCCAAGCACATTGACCGGATCATGGTCCATTGAAGGAAGCTTATCATTTATATGCGGACCATCAACAAAAGGTTTAATGATAAAGATCTCCATACGTAGAAAGTAAAATACGTGGGTAAGGATGGTATAGATTAGAAATCATTAAAAATTTAGTGACTAAAAATTTCCACCGAAGGAAACTAAAAATCAAAGAATAATAAGTCGGCTGAAAGGTATGAGGCCTATGTTGGCTGTCAGGAAGATCACGTGGGTCGAAAGCAAGGATTAGAATAGGATGAGCAAATGTGAGTACGAGTAGGAAATGACTTGTGAAAAGGCTACGATGGATTCCTAAGGTCAAAAAGTGGAATGTAAAATGAAGGAGATTAGAAATCAAGGATATACTGATTTGGTTGACCAAGGATCAGGAATCTTAGGACTAGGATTTTCTAATGAATTTGATCAGGGTAGAAAATTCTAGGGAAGGTGTTATTTGAGAGTCAAGATTGAAATAATATATATGTTGTTTTAAATTATTTTGCATAAGCATAGACCTGCATGGGCCACCACTAAAACCTGTCACACCCCGCTTCCCATTAAGCTTGGAAGCGAGGACGCGAACGGGTCTGCATGTGCAAGTAAGGAGGAGGTACTTTTGCTTTTCTTTCCTCCTTGACTTAACACAATAACCGTAAGTGTGAAACCCCACAGGTTCTTGCTTGCATTACTCAAAAACAACACAGAGAAATAAAACATTTTTACAATCTCAAACATCTCAATGAAATTACAACAAATGGAGAAAAGAAGAGTGGGTCTTATAACCGTACAACAAATGAAATGAAGTACAATGAAGGTTCACTAGTTAACAATTCTTGGTCCACTGGTTCAGCTATCCCAACTAGTCCTCCTCGTGCTATATCTCGGGATCTGACATACATCCAAAAACATGAATGTATGTCAGCAAGGGTCTGCAAGTAGATGTTAGAACCCAAGGCAAGATATACACAAAATTATACTGAATTTAAGAGGCATGAATGAATTAAACGAGATAATGACAACAAGATTAAACATGCTGATTTAAAATGAAATAGAGTAAATACTCCTAGCATGCAATTCTAAGCAGTTTGACAAGTAAGGTGAGCAGTTATGACATGGCATTTATAACGAATTAAAAGTAAGCACTATAGAATGGTAATCATGATGTGCGAGCAAGTGAACACGATTATTACAATTACAATGCAATGCTTTCTATCATGCATAGGGTTCTCGCCTTTAGGTCGTGATGAGTGAGTCGTTCTTCGCACGGGAGCTTACCGTGATTGGCGCTAACCCACCACATACGGGTGGTGCCCTTGAAGAGAGTACCCTTTCATATGCCTAGTAGCCGCTCAACCCTAACCCCATCCAAATATGTGCTGGAACACGAGCCAGCCTAATTATATTACAATCACGAATTTGTCAACTCACATGACATCACGAAAGTCACGATTTCGCCTTTGAGCCGCACGATTTCGCCTTTGAGGCGCACGATTTCACGATTGCACACATTTGTTATATATTTCAAGACATGCAGTAATTTCATAACATGATCATTTAATTTTTAACAACATTTTCCATGAATACAAGAGTGTTGAACAACATTCACAATAATTTAACAAAAGTGCTGAATATAAGAATTTAACGAACATGTCACGGAAGTAGTTTTCCTTGCTATTGTTCTAAACTAACGTATATCAAGTTATATGCCGTTGGATCACATTTTTAGTCAAGAATGTCATGGTGGTAATTTCACGCGTCAGTTCATGTGTAGATTTTGAGTTATACAACTTTATATGCAAAAGACTAAATGAGCATCCAACTTCAAAAATTCACTATAAATTGTACACTTGCCTGATTTCAGCGATTTTGGTGGCGTTCGGTTCGTCTTGACGGATACTACGTGTTGGTACTTCTGGTTCTCTGTTTTGGTTAAACAAATCACTGAATTAGATTTTTCGTGAATAAACACAATATTAAAATAATTCCTAATTTGGGTTCATCTGATTTTATCGGGTTCTCTGGCTAGGGTGATATCTATATTGTAGTATAACACTCTTATATTAACATAGGTAAGCCTTATTTTATTCAAATTTCTAATATTACCCTCACATTATTTAACAATACTAACAAGCTGAAATTAACAACACTAACTAGTTAATTAACACAACACCCTACTAATGATAGGGTTATTATCATTATTATCATGTTAACACTACATTCAATACCCCCCACCTACTATCACCTACTCTAATATTATTAATATAATTTATCATGTTAACATACACTCTCTCTTATTCTTTTAACTCCTACTGTCAAAAGTCCCCTTCCCTTTCTTTATTTCTCTAACACTCTCTTTCTTCTATAATTATCAAGGCTGTCACCCTCTTCATTCTGTCGTCTTGTTCTTTCTCTTTTTTTCATTTCAAAGTTGTAGCAACAACCTCACGAATGGAGGGCTCGGGAACTTACGCGGGGAGAGGAGGTATACATGCACGAAGGGGAGGAGGGGGGTACCGGCGCTCCGACGGCGGCCTCCGGCGACGTAGGTGCATGTGCACGCGTCTAACAGGTCGGTGGCTCCTCGAGGCGGTGCTGGTGGCTGTCCTCCGGCGGTAGGGGGCTTCCTCCGGCGCGCAAGGGGCTGAGCTGGCTGTCGGAGGTTGGTGGCGCGCACAACTCTCTGGTGATGAGGAGCTCGTGAAGAAGGAGGGAAATGGATTGAAATCTGACTTTTATTTTGTTTCTATATCTGAAATTTCTGATTCGAATCTGAAGTTATTTCACATTTGGGTGTTGTTTCCTCTTTCAATTTCAGTTTGAATTTTGGGTGTGTTTTTTTTGAGGGGCTGGTTTGTTGGTGGATTTGGGTTGATGTTTTCTGGTTTGAGGAAGAAACTGATGGAGCATTTGGGTTGATTTGGGTTTGTTGGGGCTGATGAAGGTGGATGATTGCAGCAGATGGAATAGGTTTGGAATTTCTGGTCAGAGAGGGGATGATGAAATTACTGATTTGGGTTAAGTTTTGCTTGTTGTTTGGTTGAAGGAGGAATGGATTTTGCGGGGAGAAGAAGGATTCGTCTGTTGCCTTAGTTTTTGTTGTTGCTGTTTTAAGAACGTGGAAATGGGTTGCCCGTTGGTGAAGGAAGCTGCAGGTGTGGGTTTTCAGTTGATGAGAGGAGCTGGAGGTGGGGTTTTAGTTAAGGATGGTATTTGATCTTACCTGCCAAAGGAGGTGATTAAAGGGGGGTTAGATCTAGAATTAATTAGGGATGAATGTTACTGGTAATTAGTAATTAGGAAATGGTTATTAGTAAAAGTAATTAGTGAGTATTAACAGTAATTTATAAAGGTTACATAGTAAATGATAAAAGTAATTACTAAAGTTAATTAGTAAGTGATAAAGGTAATTAGTGAATAGTAAACTAATTAGTAAACTGATTAGTAAAAGTAATTTAGTAAAAATATTGAGTGGATGGTAGAATGGTAAACGTGATCGGAGAAGAGTAATTATTATAACATTAAAATACCGATTTTCACAACCTACTCCGTAAGTTACGAAAATGCCACGGGTTCGTATCCTCGCGAGAAGTATAAACACGAAGTCCATTTTAAGATTGAACGATGAAAAATAGTAGGAAAAATCATTTAGTTATTATTGAAATCGTTTGAAATAATCTTCATTGCGAAAAGACTTGCACTAAGAAAATTGGTCGTTACAGGATGTGTGACCAACACTATCACAAGTAAAGCACTTTGCATGTATATTTTTCACAATAGAAGGCACATTGTGGAATTTATTAAATTTGGGCTTTTCAACATTTTTCAAACCAAATCCAAGTCCTCTTCTATTATTGCCATATAATTGATTTTCAAGTATGGTATCCAACGAATGTTTACCAATTGAAAATGTTCTTAATGACAATTCTAGATTAGAAACTTTGTATTTTAATAATTTATTTTCATCAACAAGTAAGGTACATTTACGTAGAAAAACTCTCTTGTTTTCCTCTTCCTTCTTTTCAAATTCATCCATTTTCCGTATAAGTTCGTTATTTAACATGCACAACTTATCATATTGTCTTTTTCAGTTTCGAGCTTAATCAAATCCTGCTTAAGCATGCTAATATTAATCAATAAGGAAGGGCAAGAAAGACAAGCAACTTCTTTATTAAAGCATGATTTTTCTTTTTTCATTATAGCAATGGTATAATCATCTGCATTAAGTTTTTCTTTAAGAATGTCAATTTCTTCAGAAGTGTCACAGTTTTCTTTTTGTAATTTAAAGATGGCATTCCTATAATCATTTAACGTGAGTTCTAGCTCATTAATCTCATTTTGCATTCCTTTAAAAACATCTAACAATCCAGCTTTAGTGAAGGAATTTACATCATCGCTCTTTGCCATTAAGCAGACGAAGGAGTGAGCTACATTCTCCTCAGGCTCATCCTCAGCTTCGCTGTCCATGTCCCATGTTAGCATATTGGCTTTTCCTTTATCTTTAGCAATATGAGCAGTCTCTTGTCCGCATTGCTTCACGAAGTGTGCCTTTTTCCTGCATTTGAAGCATTCAACTCTATTAGCAGAATCTTGTTCAGAAGAATTTTTAAAATTGTTAGAGCGAATGAACCTTTTATGCATTTCTGATCTTCCTTGAGGAGTTCTGACGTACTTTCTGAAATTTCTGACCATTAGCACTATCTCCTCATCTTCATCTTCATCTTTGCTAGCTTTCAGAGCAAGTGGCTTTGTGGCTTTTTCCTTCTCCTCAGGTTTCTCTCTTTCTTTAATTTTTTGCAATTCAAGCTCGTGTGACATTAAATTACCTATCAAGTCCTCCACCCTCATCTGTGACAGATCTTTCGCTTCTTGGATGGCAGTGACTTTAGTCCTGAAAGAGCTTGGCAGTGCTCTTAATATCTTCCTCACCTGTTCAAGGCTATAATATGGCTTACCGAATGAGCTACACTTGTAGACGATGTTGGTGAACCTCGCAAACATCTCTGATATGGTCTCTGATGATAGCTTGCGAAATCCCTCGTACTCTGTGCTCAGAAGTGCAAGTATAGACTCCTTCACATGTGATGTTCCCTCGTGCGTCACCTCCAATGTATGCCATATTTCTTGTGCAGTTAGACAATATGAGTTATGAATGAATTCATATTTATATAATGAACAAATGAGAGCATAAATAGCTTTAGCATTAAGAGAATAAAGTCTCCAATCATTATCATCCCATTTATCATCAGGTTTAAGCATATCAACATTTTCAATTTTAATGACATGTGGTTTATATCCTTCTTCAACAATTTGCCAAGCTTTATAATTAATATAAATTAAGCAGATTCTCATTCGATTTTTCCAATAAGCATACTCTACTCCATTAAATCTAGGGGGACGTGATATGGACTGACCCTCAGCAAAAGCACTATTAATGGGATTCATGTTCAATCCTAAGCTAGATCCTAAAACCTGCTCTGATACCACTTGTTGGATCTGGATCCTAGCCATGAGGGGGGTGAGTAGGCTTATAAAAATATTCTCTCGCAACCCATGTGAAATCACACGCAGTTAAAAAAACAAGCAGAGTAAATAAAAGACAATCACAGAGTGCGCACAGATTTACCCTGGTTCAGTCGCATCAACGACCTATGTCCAACCCCAAGCAAATACTATCATTAATAAGTTCCTTCTGTACACCTACAATGGGGTCCTAGCTCCAACTCCCTGACGTGTGTTTATATTTTATATTTTCACGCACGTCTTCTATGTGATTTTCCGTTGTTTTCCGTCGTCCCGTACCCACTTTCTTGTGATTTTTAGTTTTCTTTCACTTCTTTGTGTTTTTGTGTAAATGCAGAAGATTGCCAGTGTTGGAGACTTATAAAGAATATATCATGAGTCCCTGGAGCAACGGGAGGAGTCACGCGCGATCCAGAGGGTCAAACGATGAAGATTGATATATCTCAGCCCTCAACCGATCGGGTGGCCACCCGATCGGTTGATGCACGCGTATCCGACCCGGACGGAGGCTGAAGTGAAGAGCAGCTCACCCGATCGGTTCAGTGATCGGGTGAGATCGACTGGACTCTCAGCCATTTGAAGCTGAATTCCAACCGATCGGGTGACATCTCACCCGATCGGTTCATCTGTAGCTGAATTTTCCAAACGATGACCCGAAGAGCTCAACCGACAGGTTCGTCGACCGGTTGAATCCAACAGAGTTCTCTGTTCTTTTAAGCTGATTTCCAACTGATTGGGTGACTTATCACCTGATCGGTTCATCTGTAGCCACAATTGCTCAATTGGCGAACCGACGGCGCCAACCACTCGGGGACTGCGACCGGTTGAAGTTCTGAAGCCCGATAGCGAAGCATCAAGCAGCTCACCCGATCGGTTGATGCTTCAACCGATCAGGTGACATCGATTTCTATAAATAGTCGACCTAGGGTTGCTGAAAACGGATCCTGTTATTTTTTTCTGGCTATTTTGTATTGCGACGGCTGGAATTTTATCTGTTTTTGTAAGTGTTCCGATTGACTCCAAACTTTAATATTGTCTTAATACCATTGCTAATATCTCATTTCTATTGCTTGATCATGATTTCTACCGTTGATTTTTGTTTAGATTGCATTTTAGTTATGAATTGTGAGTAGTTCCCTAATCTGGTATTTCGGTGGAAACCCCTTCGTGGGTTCTCCCTAGAGTGACTATAGGAATAGGATTTCGATAGGGATTAGGAATTTAGTTGGTTACGCGGGGTGTTTCATTATCATTGGCAGGAGAAAGAGCGCCTCTGACCGTCGGGCCAAGGGGGAATAAACTGCCTCTGACCGTCGGGCCAAGTGGGAATAAACTTGGCGGTTGACTCCCTATCCACAGCTCACGCCCTTAGCGTAGACATTGAATCCTAGCTCGTGGGAACGACAGGATGAGATGTTGGGAGTAATCGTTGCAAGCTTAGTACTCCTGGAGTCGGTCGGTGTTAATGGACATGGGAATGCCCACCGACCGAACCCGGGTAGTCCTAGCGTATCATCTTGGGCACCGACCGGAATATCGGGCCCATGGGATGCTAGGTATCACGCTTAGAGGCAACGTCTCAGCACTAAACCCTAAATCCTATCGTATTCCTATCCGTCAGTCGTAATAGTGAGAACATGTGATAGGGTGGAAACCGAAGTCCTTGGTTTCCTTTTATATCGTTTATCCTTCGTATCTATATTCTGTGACAACCATCGATCGTTCGGGCTAGCTCACCCATCGGGTGAACCGGTTCCTCTTTGACACAAGCACAACACACGCCTCCCTGTGTTCGACCCCCAAGCCACACTACAATACCGTGCGCTTGCGGTACAAATATTTAAATCTGGTATCCCCAATCCTATTGCACTTGTATGCTTAAATCTAGGGGACGTCACTCCCCACCTAGGCTGTACCACACTCAATAAAGTGTAGAACCCTATCAACTTAGTAAATGCGTACCTTGACTGCACCAACACATCAAAACCCTCTTGTCTAGCCCCAACCAGACAAGTCTCAAAATAACCCAAATATAGGTAAAGTTTCCCTTACATAAATCGTTACACTACACTAATATAAATAGTAAAGAGTTTAGAAATGCTCAGTTCGTCTCTGTGTAGTCGTCTCTGTCAGTCAGCACGTCGTTAGCTCCAGTCTGACGGAAAAATTGTCTCGATCTGACTCCTGGATGTCAATCCGTAGCCCTTTGAATTTGAGTGCTCAAATAGGTCGGTGTGTAAAGAAATCCTAGTTCAAAACAGTTAAACTTGCTGTCTGTGAGCACATTAAATCCTTTTAAATTTCCACGTTAGCACAATTTTCGTTCTCTTTGTTTTCACGCAATCATCTCCACGTCAGCACGTTTCGATATCGATTCGACTTAGGGCATGCAGTAAAACTCGTCGACTTCTCTGTCCGACTTCGATGACACTTCTCGACGGTAGCAACACCAGTGGCGGTCTCCCTCAGCAGCGCTTCGACGGCGACGAGAGCTTGGAGATCACAACAGCACCAAGCTTCGAATTCGCCACTGGCTCCGACGATGGCTCCTCAACTCCGATGGCGATACGACGACGACTTCTCTCTAACAGCAGCGGGCTCTTCAACGACAGTGACAGCAGCTTGAGGATGGTGGCCTCGTCAACAGTAACGGTTAGCTTTGGGTTCTCTGACTTCGGTGCTCTTCTCGAGACGACTCCGATGATGGGGTTTTGAACGGTGACTTGACGTAAGAACTTCGAAGACAAGGATTCGATGAAGACGCATTCTTTGATGATACTCACAGCAAGCCATGAGATCTCGACAGCAAGGAGAATACGGCGGGAGGTGGCGACAACTCGGACTCGAGTTTAAAGAAGACGATGCAGTCTCGTCGGTGGTCTGAGAAGTTGGCAGCGTTGATGAAGACTTCGCTCTGAGAAGTTGGAAATAGGTTGAAGACGATGGCTTCAAGACGACGGAGGTGATGCACACTGTGGAGTTGGAGATGACGTACAGCTTTCAGCGATCGACAAGGCTTCTCGTGTAGGCTGCTAAGTTGCGACTTGATGATGACGTTTAGGGTTTTGAGCCGTAACCTCCTCTCTCCTTTCTTGGGGGATAGTTGTTTGATAGCTTAGAGGATTGAGGTCGTGGGGATGGTATTTTCTCTTGTATGATGACTTGGTTGCGTGAGAGATATCTCTTGGCCTCTCTCCCTTTTGATAAAAGTCGTTCTCTTTTTCTTTTGAGTTTGCCACACCGTTTTTCTTGGAAATTTTGTTTGGTTTGTCGCAGCCTATGAGAGCTAGGGTTTGTGCTTTTAGATGTAGGCCTCCTCTTTTCTTTGTATGAGCCGCAACTTTTCTCTCTTTGATGAGAGACTTATATAGGGTAGGAGATATGGTTCCAAGCTAGGATTAAAGCAAGTAGGGGTCGGCAATATGGATGAGATCAAATCAATTAGGAGTTTGGGTATTGGTTGAAAATTTGTATTTGACTAGGGATTGGGTTGAATCAACCAACTTAGGATTTGATTTGCAAGTCAAAAAGATTTGAATATGATTTTGTAACACCCAATTGATATGGCTCTCTCCATCTCTCCTCATGTTGGACCAAGCCCAATTGCTTTGTGCATTACATCTATTCTCTTCCCAAATTGCTATATGATTAGCAAATACTCCATCTCTTGACTTAGTCAACATTCTCAAGAATTACGTTATCGCCATTCCTGAAAAACACTTAGCACACACGTTAAATAGCAACACACATTTTTCATCATCAAAGTAGAAATCGTAGATCGTCGTATCCAACGGTCTCCCCCGTTTGATGATGACAAACCCATAAAAGATTTGAGCAAATATATGTGTTTGAAGTGTGATGAAGGATGTAATGCAATATGATGTATACAATGAGCAAGCATTCTCCCCATTATTCCAAGCTCCCCCTTGAACCAATAAACATGTATTTTCTAAGCTCCCCTTCAACAAATAACAAATAATACCAAACATACCAAATCTTTCTTTCTTTTCTCCCCCTTTGTTACCATCAAAAGCGTATTAATGAAGTCATCAAAAATCACATGCAAAAATAAAGTATTATTGAGTATAGGTAGAACTTGCATGTATTTTCTATAAAGTAGACAAATCAAGCTCATTGAAAATCATAATTTAGACTTCACAACCAATGTGTAAGTGTGCTAATATAAACATTGAAGTATAAGGTGAGATAATTTAGAAAACCAAACAAATCAACCCACATTTTCCATTTAACATGAATATCACTAGGATTGATTTTTTCCACCTCATTAAAAATGAGTTTAAGATACCAAATCCCAAAACATAGCCTATAAGGACTCTTAGATGCGGGGTGGGATTGCTTGACGAGTAGAATACACCAACGCTAAAGATTACCCATAAAGCATATGTTGGATACTCGTAGGTAGTGTATTTGCCATGAATTGTGTCCATTTTACATCCGGAGCAATTCATGTATATATATTTTTCATTTACAATTCTTTTTGTGCTCAATTTTTATTCATGGCAATTCACATCATATCCCTTAGATAATTCAGTTTTTATTCATCCTACATTCACTTTCCAACATTCGTCAAAAGAATCTCCAAAAGTACTAACATTTTAGTATTCGTGGAAGTGTGTATGTAGGTGTAGAAATTAAATTATTCATTTCAAGAAGCATGTCATGGCTACTAAATAGATTCTAACATGCGCATGTAGCTATAACAATAATATAATGATTTCTACGAAGGATATGAATGAACATTCAATAATACCACTTATAAAGAATCATAAAGCGGTATTCAGTAAGCAAAAAAAATTTAATTTTTGGTTTTTCAAATTTTTTTAATTTTTCTTTTATAAAGAACTAAAGAGGCCTAAAAAGCAAATACACAAGCACACAAACAAAAATTAAGTCAAGCACATACAAGGGAAAAGAAATATACCATCGCGTCGCTATTTGACTAAGGAGCACTACAAAAAAAAGCGTTTCTAGTGTCCAACAATTTCGACACTAAAAGGGTAAAAACCCGACACTATATGGTTCTAGTGTCGGTTTTTTTCTAGTGACGGACCGTCACCTAAAGGGGCGTCTCTAGAAGTAAAACCGGTTTTAGTGTCGACATTGGGACCGACACAACAACATAGGTTTTTGTGACAGATTAAGTCGACACTAGAGTAACATTCTAGTGACGGATAATGTCGACACTAGAGTACTGTTCTAGTGTCGAAATAAATCGACACTATAGTACTGTTTTAGTGACGGAACAAGTCGACGCTAGAATTAGGTTCTAGTGACGGAACAAGCTCGACACTAGAGTTAGGTTCAAGTAACGGAACAAGTCGACACTAGAGTAAGGTTCTAGTGACGTAACAAGTCAACACTAGAACAAGTATTCTTGTGTGGAAATAAATCGACACTAGAGCATATGCCATCTAGTGTCCACAAAAACCGACACAAAAAAATAGATTCAAGATAACTGATTATTGACACTAGTTCCCAGTTTGTCGACACAAAAAACCTGTTTACGCAAAAGCTAATTTCCGAAGCTAGGCAATTTCAAATTCATATTTTTTTCAAATCCATGTTCATAAATAAAAATGATACAATAAAAAGGATAAAAGAAAGTAGAGAGTATTCATTACTTGCATTATGCAAACATTCTCTTAATCAAAATAGTTCCACCATTATTTTTCAAAAAAAAAATACAAGCATTCACCAAAAAGTATCTTCTTGCCCTTGTATTCACCAAAAAGTATCTTCAACCTTTAATGTATCATCTCTCCTTGCTCTTGTATCACCAAAAAGTATCTTCAAGTTCTCTGGAGCATCCTCTTGTTAAGCATGTGATGTACCAAAAAGTATATTCAAATCCTCTATAACTCTCACCCTACAAACAAACAATGTATATGAAAAAAAGCTAAAGAACACACATGTTATTATAAGAGTTCTAGTAACATGTCAAAAAACAGTAAATATGAAATAAACATATCTCCATCTGATGGTGCCACACCATTTGTCTTAGTCTATTCACACAAAAACATAATAATTATTTCCATATGAAATAAAGTTAGAAATAAATGTAGTATATGCGTAATTAGATACCAGATCGTAGTGGTAAGCGATAGCAAGCTGCACTTTTAGTCCCTCCAATGTTTTTGATTTCTTGTTTACTTCGATTTATGGCATTTTTTTCAGATATAACCTACACAATTCCTATATATATATATATATATATATATATATATATATATATATACACACACACAATAGTAAGCTACCTACCTCAACATGCAATTTGGGAAAAAAAAATGTTGATTTCTCTATCTATCTACCTCTATTGCTTTTAAGTGTTGGTATCATCTATATCTACCTCTATTGCTTTCACAAATATATTGTATACCTGCGCCTCGGGAGTAGCCCAAACTTGCATTAGAGCAACCCATTCATCTATCACACAATCTGGAGGTTTATTTCTTTTACGATCACCATCAGTGTTGTAGCATGTATAATGCTGACACTTTCATCTTGCTTTTGTTTTCCTAAACTTTTCGCCCATATGTGTGTGAATAACAACTTCCTTCATATTCTCTTCAATTTCCAATCAATCCTACAAAAGGTTCAAAGCAAATAATAAGTACATTGATATAGCAAATGTAAAAGGAAAATAAGAAATATATCAAACATGGTTCATGTGTTTACCTTAATTGATTCCCAAATCCAGTCCTTAATAAAGTATGCAGCATTTCAAAGCCATATGCTTGCCAGTCTTTCAGTCTCAAAAGAAAATTCATGGAGTGCAGGTCAACCAACACGACTACAAGGAGCTTTGTCAACTGCTTTGCCCCTGCCCCGGCATGAACTAACACCAAACAAAAACAAAATTAATCATCATTAAGTTAACCCAAAAAATAAAAAACATATCTTTGATCAAGAAACACTCACTCCTTCCATCCCAATTTACTGGTATGTTCAATGAAGTTCGGTTCTCTTGGCACCCCCAAGAAGACAGAGTAGATTTGCAAATTACTACAAATTCAACAACCAAGAACCTAACTAACATAAACAATTCAACCAAGAACCTAACTAACAGAGATGGACAGTAATCAGCGAGGATTCAGACTGGAAACCAGCAGCTTGGGGTTTCAGGGGATAGAGATGAGGACGAGGGATTTTTACCATCAATCGGTATTTGCTAACTTAGCGTTGGGAATTCAGATCAGTGTATAATTGTCATTCTTTCGTGTCTGTGAGGCATGAAGAAAGACCTTTATGCTACTGGTTCTGTTTAGATTCTCACACAGCAGCATCAAGTGCATTTATAACGAGCTTTGTGGGGACTAAACTTCAAAATATATACCAGCATATAATAACGAGATATTTGACATAATGAATCTCCTAGAGGATAGACTTCAACATGCAAATGGTGCTGTTGTTTTAGCCACAATCAATTTTTTTTTGCATTTGACAATGTCCATGACGGATGTCCATCAACAGGTATGTAGCTAGAGTAGATAAATATTGAGCATCTATTTGAAGAAAAAAATGCAGTCGTTACATTTTGCTGGCGAGTCCTTAATATCGTGTGTGTACATGTTTCTTCAGTGGATGTTTTAATACTTGGCAAAGTTTTATTAATTTCATTTATCATTTAAGCACTACCCATTATTGTAGTTTGATTAGGGAATGCACTCCATATTTAGAAGGAACTACAGAAAAGTTAACAATTTTTTACCGCTGCATATTCCCATGTAAGTTAGTGCAAAATCTTGTCTAAGAAAACTGTGGAAACTTATAGCTTAATAATCTTGTTCAGTTTGTGTATTGCAATGCAATGCATTAGTATTCTTATTGAACAGATAATTCTATTATGCTCTGACCACTTTCTCTGCTAACACACATGCTTCATATGTCCTTATTTGTTATTTGCTATCATTTATATTTTGTAATTTATTTTTGTTCTTCCTCCTGCTGGTCTGCTTGTCTGTTTACATCTTTTTCGTAGCTTAAGATGACCATGAACTCTTATAAATTGGGAGTACGTGTGAGGAAGTCATATCCTTACACTGGCACTTGTAGAACATTTGTTTCTTATTCGTTTTTACCATATACTAACATATGCTTCCATGCATATCTATTGTTAAGGTTTTGAGTCTAAGGTCAATTGTTTTTGTCCATACATCAGTCTAAGGAATAGAGGTGTTGACCCCATTTTGGAGTACTGAGTCAGCAAGTGCACTAGATTGCATATCTTCCGGAGGAATATCCACTGGTTGGGGAATAGATGGGGGCACATTCATAGGCATAGAATCAACAGGAAAATTATTTACAGGAGACTCATTAGCAGGAGGAATGATACTCTCCTCAAGCATAGGACTGTCAATAACACAAGCGTTAGGCACATGAGGAACAATCGAGGAAGCAGCGGGGTTAACTTGGTGCACAGAAGACTGATAGATCCGTAGGCAAAGGGGTAACCTGCTTGGCCTTCTATACATGAACTGTAGGGCATTGGAAATCTGCATGTCCTAAACAGATGCACTTCGAACATCTAGGAGGGATCCATTCGTATTCTACGGCTAACTCCATACATTGGCAACCCTCAATGTCCAAACATAGTGTATGAGAAAGAGGGTGACCAGCGCAAATCAACTCTTTCATCAGTCGCTATGGAAATTTTACTAAATTTTATTTTAGACTTAATATTAATCCCGCAACTAATATTTCATAATTCCCAGTAAAGTATTACCATTAGCATGTCAGGTGTAGCTTTCAGCCATGGTCATTTCTGCACATATTGCTTTTTCAAATATGTATTCTGAAATTTGACCTTAAGTCGGTCAAAAATTAAGTGCAGATGTTATAGCCCTTGTGCCCGAATTATAAAGGTCAATGGACGATGGATGTCATCTGCTAAATGCTAGTTGGCTATATGAATGATCAATCAATTAATGAGGTGAATAAACTAGTATTCAATAAGATACCTCACTAGTACTAAGTTATCTTTCCTTAAAGTTTTGATCCATAATTTAACTAGCACACAAGGACATGTCAATGGTTGACATATGTGTAAAGAAATCAAGTAATAAGTTCTGTCCAAGGTAGGATATGCCCAAAATTGTGAACATGATGAATACAACACATGCACATTTCGCATAGTTTAAAGAACCAATGGCTCGTCCTCAGGCTAATATATAATTGTTTTCAGGTTGTTACAACCTAATCCAATTCACATATTGTTCCAAAACTTCTGCTTGTTTGCATTTATTTTGTCCTCTCACTTGGATTAGGTTCTCTCTGGAATATTTTTCCCGACTTGCAAGAGTCCATACGATAAATGCCAAGAGATAGTACTGGCCAGGTTATTTAACTGCTCCGTCTTCGTTTAATAATGTCTAATTAACAAACAAAAGACATACATACCAATATTATGAAGGGGGAGAGTATCAATCAGATAGTCACGATATGCACCAAAGCAACTCGTTTTCTAAACATTGTCTTGATTGATGTTTAATTAGACACAACCATAAGCCCAGATCGAATGACAGCTTAACTTCATAATTAAGTCATAGGTGAAGTCTACATTACTTTTAATAATAAGAAATACCATTGGTTGTTTGTTAAGTCCCCTTCATGATTATAACCTTTTCTGCTCAAATTATACTACTAGTAAATTGGCCAGCAAGTTATGGTACTGTCATCCACCTAATAATCCGACTTGGCTTCTGCTTAAAGTTCAAAAATTTAACTTATTATGCCATAATGAAGTACGAGGGTGTAGTTATAAATATCATATAGCTTATGCAATTGCAAGCTATGGCTTCCTCTCTTTCATTAGTTCGTGGAGCGGCAAGGTTGCCCGTGAGACGAAAATTCGTCTGCAAGGCATTTCGAGCAAGAGCTCAGAGCGCTTGTGGCGATGAAGGAAACAAAGGTACAAAAAGAGGCTAATACTGTTTTTCTTCCTAATATGGGTCTTGCCTTCTGATCAAGTCATTTACGTTATAGGGAAGTCTTCAACAAGTATTGTAGATGCAAACATTGGAGTGCTAAAGGCGAGGATGGAGATGATGAGAATCAAGGAGAGATTAGAGAGATGGCGAGGAGTTGGGGATGTTGAGGGGTGGAATTATCAGTGAGAGGATGATTATAAGTTAAAGAGTGGCCATAATCTTCTTGATGAATCCTTGGAGGTTGCAAAGTTGGTAGTTGGCATTGTTGGGTTAACTACTCTTATCTACACCCTTTGTCTTTGCTTTGTTTCTTGTTTAGTTCATCTTTGCCAGTTGTATTGTTAAGGTTGATAAGTAATACGCAAGGCTACCTAAAGCTGATGATTTTGTGAGAGACTGCAATATCTGAAGCAGAAAATTTTGTGTAATAGATTTGCTACTGCCACTATCCAAAAGAGGCTCAAAGGTCTAAGATTTTGTCAATTTTTGTAAGATTCAGAACTCAACATTCTGAAGTCTCTTTACCATCCAAATAACAGATATGAAATATTTCATGCATTATTTTCAGTACATGTTACAATTTGTGGTACTTTTCCCTCTCAAAGAAATGTGACAAACTTTTAATTATATATTATCATTCTCTACAAAATAAATTAAGTCTGTGATATAATTTGTTTCGTTTGATAAGGAAGCCATTTATTAGTACTATTGATGTTGATCCATAGTTGAACTTCTGATCTCTGATTTCTGCCAAACGAAAAAAATATCGTCGGAGCAAGAAAATCCAATATTTCGGACAGAAGTAGTACAAAAATCACATCATTTTTATTTAATTGAACAGCTAGCAATGGATCGGTCTACAGGAAAATAAATCATGCTTCTGAGTCTTCAAATCTCATTATAGATTCATGTTGTCATAATATGGTCAGTATTCCTTATTTGAATGAGTTATGCGACTACAGTCGAAAAGAGAGGCTATTATACAATATGGAAGGGAGAGTGACAATGTTAACTAATTAATTAGTTAACTAGAGAAGTTAATTGAGACAAGTGATTTTGGTTTTTGGTTCTTTACAGCCATTGCATGAGTTCAAAACCACAGTTGGTTTGATTCACCTTGCAAATCCTTTTAAGCTGCATGTAAATAAGGTGTAATTGAACAGTTTGATAAAGCTGAACAAGATATACATCTAATTTGTATATCTATCTTCAAACCTCACCTGAATAATGAACGTATCATCAAAATCCCATTGATTTAGATTAACAGGTTCAGATACAAAACTGTGAGCCACTTGACTGTCGTGATTATGTGCACTTCCTGGAGCAGAACTAGTTTCTAAAATAAATAACAGTCAATAAGTATCCAATATCTGAAGCAAAGAGATTTAATGACAACCTCAAGATCAGTTCATATTTTCTAGTAATTAAAAATATATCTTGTCACACTTACAAAATCAAGAAATATTTAATTGCAACTATGAATCTTGCCAAAAAAAGCAATTCTATTGGCAATATATGGCCCAAATGGACTGGTATGATAAAAGTGAAACATTGATGAATTAAAGTGCTCTTAGGATAATATAGCATGGCAAATAGATTACAAGTCTTCTCCTCGATCCCATATTCTTTAATGCTTAGCACCCAAGAAGGAACGCAACCAGCTTTGACTGAGGCACAATCGGAAAGCGACGTATAATATGTGGGAGAAAAATAATGCCAACCCCAATATCAACAACAAAAACAACAAATCATTTATTTCTATTTGGAAAATTTTGAGATGTTTTTCTCTGAGATGGGGTGCTTGGGGGATGAGAGAGAAGGAAGAATTTCAATTAAACAAAATCAGGTGATAACAAGATCGGAACTAGGGGTTAGGGGTTTAGGGTTTTTAAAATAGAAAGAAAAAATACATTACCTTGGGATCGATGTTGAGCTGGTAGATGAGGCCAACCTTCTTGACGTTCGCCTTGCCCTCGTCGGTGGCGAGAAGGAGGCCCCTGGATGATGGGCACATGATCCGCGGGCGGAGGTGCACATGATCTAATTCATGCCCTCGCGATGTTGAGCGTCGACCTGGACCCGCGGGCTGAGGCATGAGGAAGGAGGAGACCCGCGAGCGGAGGCGCGATGAAGGAAGAAACGCCTTGGAATTGGCGGGCTAGGGTTTGAGAGTGTGATTTTTTTGGGGGAGGGCGGAAGTAGAGATAAAAGTAACGAAAAATTTGGGGGGAATGTTAAAAAGGCGGTGGGAACCCGAAATAATTCGGATGAGCGGGGGAAAACCAAATAGTGGAATTTCTAATTCGCAATGCATATTTGTTGATTATATGGACAACTAATTAATAAGTTTGTCATTAGAAATTTACCGTATTTACCGACGTTTCGGATAAAGCGTCGAGAAAAGTCCAATATTTATCAGCGTTTTTATTAAAGCGTCGGGAAACATCCAGTATTTTTCAGCGTTTTGAGTAAAACGCCGAGAAAAGTCCATCGTTTATC
This sequence comes from Scilla litardierei, assembly GCA_030789695.1. Lineage (NCBI taxonomy): Eukaryota > Viridiplantae > Streptophyta > Magnoliopsida > Asparagales > Asparagaceae > Scilla > Scilla litardierei. The sequence goes on from CM061141.1 coordinate 203,335,976, forward strand.
GGCGTTTTGAGTAAAACGCCGGGAAAAATCCAGCATTTACCGACGTTCATATAAACACCGGGAAAAGTTCAACATTTGCCGACGTTTATAGGAACGTAAGCAAATGTCGAAACACCAATGGACATTTACCAACGTTTCTTTAAAACGTCGGCATAAAAACGCCGGCAAAAGTCAAATTTTTAGTAGTGATATTTCGAGATTAAGATGCCTGATCAGAGAAATAGATAGATATTAAACCTAAATTATATGTAAATTGGAGCTTTAAGCAAAGAATTCTCACCTGAAATTTTATAGAGGGAAATCTGAGGCCCAAACAAAAAATTTCCTAAAGAAATCGATTGCTTCTGCGATTTCCTAACAAAAATTTCCCTGCCGAAATCGATTTCTTACAATTAAAAAAACTAAATTAGGATTAGATCGCCTCTCGATTTTAGGTTTAGAGGACGGAAATCGATTGCTTTTGGATTGAGGGAAAATTTTGGGTTGGGGGAAAAATTAGAGTCCGCTCGGTTTCGGGGTTTTAGGGAAACTTTTATGTGCGTAGAATTTTTTGCCCAGCAGCTAGGTTTTTGGTTTTAACGAAAAGTGTTAGTTGTGAGGTCTTTTTCCCAGCGCGGGAATGCGCGACATCTCCAATAAAAATTGCCGCTTCGCCAATGAAACGAGATTCATTGTACCTCATTTTATTTATTTATCTATTTAAAAGATAATAAAATAACTAATCTTTTCTAATAAAAAATAACGAAACGTGATTCGACCACTAAGGTTGACCCCAAAAAGTGTACGTTCTAGTGTCGACCACCAAGGTTGACCCCAGAAAGTACACGTTTTAGTGTCGACCAACAGGCTGACCCTAGAAAGTATACGTTCTAGTGTCGACCAACAAGGCTGACCCTAGAAAGTATATGTTCTAGTGTCGATCACCAAGGTCGACCCTAGAAAGTATACATTTTAGTGTCGACATCTGCAGCCGAGACAAGAAAATTACCTACTAGTGTCAACAATTTATCATCTTGTGTCGACAACTTAAGATCGACACAAGATATGAGCTCTAGTGTCGGCATATATGTAGGAATCCAAAAAATGGCTTTTCTAATGTCGACTTTCTTCTACCGACACTAAAAGTATACTTTTAGTGTCAGTAAATTTAAGTCGACACTAAGTTTGGTCACAAGAAACTCACTTTTTTGTAGTGGAGGTAAAAGAATGAAACTTTCAATTCATTGCTCCTCGCCAAAATCTCCATCCCACCAACATGAAAGGTGCTACGCGTGACCTTGAAATCCAACAAGGTCCACTAGTGTTAGTCATCAAAGTTTTAGGAACCCACACTTGTTTAAACTTTATGTTTGTGTTCCTAAACTTACAATAATAGGATGTGTGACCAACATTATCACAAGTAAAGCACTTTGCTTGCATATTTTTTACAATAGAAGGCACATTGTGGAATTTATTAAATTTGGGTTTTTCAACATTTTTCAAACCAAATCCAAGTCCTCTTCTATTATTGCCATATAATTGATTTTCAAGTATGGTATCCAACGAATGTTTGCCAATTGGAAATTTTCTTAATGACAATTCTAGATTAGAAACTTTGGATTTTAATAATTTATTTTCATCCACAAGCAAGGTGCATTTACTTAGAAAAACTCTCTTGTTTTCCTCTTCATCCTTTTCAAATTCATCCATTTTCCTTATAAGTTCGTTATTTAACATGCACAACTTATCATTAAGCTCTCTAATCAAATAGTCTTTTTCAGTTTCGAGCTTAATCAAATCCTGCCTATGCATGCTAATATTATTCAATAAGGAAGGGCAAGAAAGACAAGCAACTTCTTTATTAAAGCAAGATTTTTCTTTTTTCATTATAGCAATGGTAGAATCACATGCATCAAGTTTTTCTTTAAGAATGTCAATTTCTTCAGAAATGTCACAGTTTTCTTTTTGTAATTTAAAGCTGACTTTCCTATAATCATTTAACGTTAGTTCTAGCTCATTAATCTCATTTTGCATTCCTTTAAAAACATCTAACAATTCAGCTTTAGTGAAGGAATTTACCTCATCGCTCTTTGCCATTAAGCAGACGAAGGACTGACCTACATTCCCCTCAGGCTCATCCTCAGCTTCGCTGTCCATGCCCCATGTTAGCACCTTGGCTTTTCCTGTATCTTTAGCAACCTGAGCAGTCTCTTGTCTGCATTGCTTCACGAAGTGTCCCATTTTCCTGCATTTGAAGAATTCAACTCTATTAGCAGAATTTTGTTCAGAAATTTTTTTATCATACTTAAAAGTGTTAGAGCGAATGAACCTTTTATGCATTTCTGATCTTCCTTGAGGAGTTCTGACGTACTTTCTGAAATTTTTGACCATTAGCGCTATCTCATCATCTTCATCTTCATCTTTGCTAGCTTTAAGAGCAAGTGGGATTGTGGATTTTTCCTTCTCCTCAGGTTTCTCTCTTTCTTTAATATTTTGCAATTCAAGCGCGCGGGACATTAAATTACCTATCAAGTCCTCCACCCTCATCAGTGACAGATCTTTCGCTTCATGGATGGCAGTGACTTTAGGCCTGAAAGAGCTTGGCAGTGCTGTAATATCTTCATCACTTGTTCAAGGCTAGAATATGGCTTTCCGAGCGAGCTAGACATGTAAACAATGTTGGTGAACCTCGCAAACATCTCTGATATGGTCTCTGATGATAGCATGCGAAATCCCTCGTACTCTGTGCTCAGAAGTGCAAGTCTAGACTCCATCACCTGTGACGTTCCCTCGTGCGTCACCTCCAATGTATGCCATATTTCCTGCGCAGTTTGACAATGTGAGATACAATTGAATTCAGATTTATCTGATGAACAAATGAGAGCATTCATAGCTTTAGCATTTAGAGAATAAAGTCTCCAATCATTATCATCCCATTTATCATCATTCAACCTTTTCAAATTTAATGACAGGTGGTTTATATCCTTTTTCAACAATTTGTCAAGCTTTATAATCAATATAAATTAAGTATATTCTCATTCGATTTTTCCAATAAGCTTACTCTACTCCATTAAATCTAGGGGACGTGATATGCACTGGCCCTCAGCAAAAGCACTATCAATGGGATTCATGGTCAATCCTAAGCTAGATCCTAAAACCTGCTTTGATACCACTTGTTTGATCTGGATCCTAACCATGAGGAGAGGTGAATAGGTTTATAAAATATTCTAGCGCAACCCACGAGAAATCACACGCAGTTAAAAACTCAAGCAGAGTAAATAAAAGATAATCACAGAGTACGCACAGATTTACCCTGGTTCAGTCGCATCAACGACCTACGTCCAGCCCCAAGCAAATATTATCATTAATAAGTTCCTTCTGTACACCTACAATGGGGTCCTGGCTCCAACTCCCCACCTAGACTGTACCACACTCAATAAAGTATAGAACCATATCAACCTAGTAAATACGTACCTTGACTGAACCAACACGTCAAGACCCTCTTGTCTAGCCCCAACCAGAAAAGTCTCAAAATAACACAAATATCGGTAAAGTTTCTCCTACAGAGATCGTTAAACTAATACACGAATATAAAGAGTAAAGAGTTTAAAAATCTCAGTTCATGTCCGTGTATTCGTCTATATCAGTCAGCACGGCGTCAGCTCCAGTCAGATACAAATAGTGTCTCGATCTGACTCCTGGATGTCAATCCGTAGCCCTTTGAATTTGAGTGCACAAATAGGTATGTGTGTAGTTAAACTTGCGGTCTGTTCGCGCAGTAACTCCTTTTAAATTTCCACGTCAGCACAATTTTCGTTCTCTTCATTTTCACGCAATCGCCTCCACGTTAGCACTTTCCGATATCGATTCGACTTAGGGCATGCAGCAAAACTCGTCGACTTCTCCGTCCGACTTCGACGACACTTCTTGACGGCAACGACACAAGTATCGACAGCTTCAACTCTCGCAACAGCACCTCAGCGGTGGTCTCCCTCAACAGCTCTTCGACAGCGACGAGAGCTTGGAGATCACAACGGCACCAAGCTTCGACTTTGCTGCTCTCTACGACGATGGCTCTTCAGCTCCAATTGCGATATGACGACGACTTCTCTCTTACGGCAGCGGGCTCTTCAACGACAGTGACAATAGCTTGAGGATGGTGGCCTCGTCGACGGTAATGGTGAGCTTTGGGTTCTCCGACTTTGGTGGCATTCTCAAGACGACTCCAGCAATGGGGTTTTGAACGGTGACTTGACGTAAGAACTTTGACGACAAGGAGTCGACGGCGACGCTTTCTATGATGATACTCACATCAAGCCACGAGATCTCGACGGTAAGGAGAATACAGCGGGAGGTGGCGACAACACGGACTCGAGTTTGAAGAAGACGGTGTAGTCTTGTCGGTGGTCTGAGAAGTTGGCAGCGTTGATGAAGACTTCGCTATGAGAAGTTAGCAATAGGTTGAAGACGATGGCTTCAAGACGACGGAGGTGATGCACTCTGCGAAGTTGGAGATGACGTACAACTTGCGGCGATCGGCAAGGCTTCTCGTGTAGGCTGCTAAGTTGCGACTTGATGATGACGTTTAGGGTTTTGAGCCGTAACCTCCTCTCTCCTTTCTTGGGGGATAGATGTTTGATAGCTTAGAGGATTGAGGCCGTGAGGATGGTCGTTTCTCTTGTATGATGACTTGGTTGCGTGAGAGATATCTCTTGGGCTCTATCCCTTTTGATATAAGTCGTTCTCTTTTTCTTTTGCGTTTGCCACAATGTTTTTCTTGGAAATTTTGTTTGGTTTGCCGCAGCCTATGAGAGCTAGGGTTTGTGCTTTTAGATGTAGGCCTCCTCTTTTCTTTGTATGAGCCGCAACTTTTCTCTCTTTGATGAGAGACTTATATAGGTTAGGAGATAGGGTTCCAAGCTAGGATTAAAGCAAGTAGGGGTCGGCCATATGGATGAGATCAAATTAATTAGGAGTTTGGGTATTGATTAGAAATTTGTATTTGACTAGGGATTGGGTTGAATCAACCAACTTAGGATTTGATTTGCAAGTCAAAAAGATTTGGATATGATTTTGTAACACCCAATTGATATGGCTCTCTCCATCTCTCCTCATGTTGGACCAAGTCCAATTGCTTTATGCATTACATCTCTTCTCTTCCAAATTTCTATATGATTAGCAAATACTCCATCTCTTGACTTAGTCAACATTCTCAAGAATTATGTTCTCGCCATGCCTGAAAAACACTTAACACACACGTTTGTCATCATCAAACTACAAATCCTAGATCATCGCATCCAACACCATACCTACCTCGAAACTGGGAGCAAACTCCTGAGTTTGGTCCTGTTGTGACTGTGCTGCTCCTAATCCTGGAAAAGCAAATGGGGCATGTAAACGCATGTCCCACATGAAAATCTAACTATGCTAGGTAGGGTCCAGTTTCAGAACCGGTCTACCTTACCAATGGTCTATATACTGAGGGTAAGCTTGTTCACATGTTTAATGCCTAAAATAAAATAGATAATGGCTTGCATATGCTGAAAAGAAAAGCCGAGGAACACAAAAACATTAAATAACAACCTTCACATATTAATGGAATTAATCTTCGAATCTTGCATTTATTTAACATTTTGAATTCCTGGAAAACTGTAGGATACTAAGGAGCTGGACTTCACCCAGGGTGCGTGAAAATTGTGTTTGTTGTGTTTGTAGGACCCTTATGGCACTTTTCTGTGCCCGTCCTAAGTCGGACGGACTACAGAAGCAGAAGAAAAGCAGCGGAAATAAGAATTCACTAAACACTTTAGGGAAGCCCTAAGGAAACTAGACCATTGAACCAGGATCTATGCCAACTTGAGTTGGATCTGACCACCATAAGAAGGATCTAAGCTACTGCAACATAATTAAAGGAAATCCTCTAAAATACATACCCGGAACCTTGCCTTGGTGCATGCAAGATGTATCGCACCGCCTTCCGCTCCCCGAAGCTGAGCCACCATGCGACCTTGAACCGATCCTCGAACTGCTCCGCGTCTCGAGGCAAACAATCCCCTTGTCGTCGAGCCAACCACGCATAGAGAAAAGTTTCACCCGAGTGTGATCCTTCGCCAAGATGATCCGAACCCCTTCGTGGATTTGCTAGAGCCTTTCAGGAGCAAGACAGAAATTTAGGGAGAAGAGAATATTAATTTTAAGCTTAGATCCAAGCGTGCTCCAACATTTTTGTGAGCTGCTCAGATCTAGAGCTTGGGACGAATTTAGAGGAGGGAGCAGGCCCCTATTTATATAGGCGGCTGACCCCTCCCATTTACTCAACTTCCAATGTTGGACTAAATATTTTGAGTTAAATAATTCAAGTTAGTTTGCCTTTCATAAAGGCCAAACATCCATGAATTTAACTCCCTTACCGTTGAGCTTCACATTTGATACAACCTATCAAATCGAAGGGTGATGAACGGTGAATGCGTAGGAAAAAACGGCGAGTCAATCAGAGTCCGTTTGACCCCTCAATTGATCGGCCAAAGACAGCCCAAAAGCCATTTTTCTGAAAAAAAAATTAGACGTCAAAGAATATGGGAAACAGGTGTAGGGGTTTTGACGGACCCTCAGAGCTCGGATCTGTGTCCATCCTAAGTCGGATGGACCACAGATGCATATAGCGCAGCGAAAAAATAAAACTTTCTAGCTAAACAATTTAGCTAGGCCCTGAGGGAGCCAGAACGTAGCCAGATCTATGCCAACTTCGGGTGGATCTGACCACCCCAAGAGGGATCTATTCTACTGCGAAGAAATTAAACTACACTAAATTACTTAGAGAACATACCCGGAATCTCAACCTTGGGGCAGGCAAGATGTACCACACCGGCTTCAGACGCTCCTCGTAGCCGAACCGCCTTGACTCGATCCACTCGAGCCACCTCGCACCTTTGAACCGATCTGCCTGAGCCGACACCCGCCTCCAAGCCGATCACACGTGGTAGAAGGTTTCACTTGAGTAGATCCGCGTCTTAGACGTCTGGATCCGAATCCAAACCCCCTTCGTAGTCTTGCCAAGACTAGTCGGGAGAATATGAAGAAGAGAGAGAAAGAATAGTTTAGTCGTAGATCGAGCTTGCTCTAAAATCCGGAGCTACTCGATCGAAGACTTGGTGTGTTTTTCAATGAAGAGAGTGCACCCCTATTTATATAGGAAGTCGGCACTTCTCTTTTCGTTGCGAGCAATGTGGGACAAAACGAAATAGAAGAGAAAAGTAATTAAGCTAATTTAGCTTAATTTGAAGTTTTAGTAAGCCTTTTATAAAACCAAACAAGCTATCAATTCGAAGGGCTTCGAATGGTGAACGTGTAGGAACGAATGGCGACGAATTTCACCTTCGTTTGACCCTTCACACAATTGCCCAAAGATGGGCAAAAAGTCAATTTTCGTAGCCGTCAAAAGGGGTTTCAAAAAACCCTATATTTAAGTTGCGGGCGCACCCGCTAGGCTTAGCGGGCACGTCCGCCCAAGGCAAAGGTGGCCGGGCGTGCCGGCCCGCTGGACAGCGGGCTGCGTCCACTGAGCAACGGGCCAGGCTCGCTGCAGCAGCGAGCGTGCGCCTGCTGCGATCAGCGGGCTATGCCCCTTAGCCCCTTGCGGATGGATCCGTTAGCCCAAGCGGGTCTAACCCACTTTGCCTTTAAATTTTTTTTGCGTTTCTGGGCTCGTTTGAGCTCCGATTTGGACACAGTTTGAACCTGTGTTTAGACCGGGACGATCCCGTTAACCAGGTAACCCTTTCCAAAGCTTTTATTCCTACAAATATTGTCGTAACCAATTGACGACACCTTTAATTTTTGTTTGTATCAAATGCAACAATGTCCCTATTGCTTCTACGACTTAGTCTCACAACTGGCTTGTGAATATTAACTATTCCATTTAATCAAATGAATATCTCTTATTAATCTTCCTTATACTAAGACACGAACGCTACTCGGTGTGAGACCCTACAGCATGACCTTATTACAAGTTGGGGCTCGAAATCCCTAAACGACGGTCACCACGAGCAGTAGTTGTCATCCATGTCTCAGAATCATCATAACGTGATCGACCCATTGACAAAAGTATCGTTGGATTTACTTTGGCTGTGTCAGTGATGAATATCGTTAGCTACAAGTCCCTTCGTCAAGACCGTGTCTCTGTTGGCCTAGGGTATGGTTTACTGTCGACCCCATTAGACAACATTGGTCAGTATACGGTGGTCTTTGTTGTATTTACGTTGTCCATCTTACAACATACCCCGGTCGAGGATTAACACAAAGACTGTACTTAACATGTGACACTAACTCCCCTTTAACAGAAGAGACGAATCACATCTTAGTTGACGTGCGTTTATATTTCATATATTTGCGCACGTTTTCTCCCGTGTTTTTCCGTTATTTACCGCCGTCTTGTATTCGTTTTCTCGTGTTTTCTTGTTTTCTTTCACTTTTCCATGTTTTTCATATTTTGCAGGAATTTACCGGTGTAGGGGACATAAAACGACGATATCATGAGTCCCCGGAGCAACGGAGGAGTCACGCGTGATCCAGGGGGTCAAACGACGAAGATCGCATCTTTCAGCCCCTCACCCGACCAATTGGTCACTTCCAACCGATCGGGTGATGCATGCGTGCACCACCCGGACACAAGTTGGAGCGGCCAAGAAGTCACCCAGTCGGTTCAGTGACCGGTTCAAACGCCCCAATTCTCGAGAATTTGGAGCTGAATTCCAACCGATCGGGTGACATCTCACCCGATCGGTTCATCTGTAGCCGCATCGCCTCAAATATCAAACCGACGGCTCCACCCGCTCTCCTCAGTGACCGGTTGAAGCTCCCGAAGCCCGATGGCCAAAGCAACAAGCGGCTCACCTGATCGGTTGATGTTTCAACCGATCGGGTGGCCTTTTCTTCTGTTTTTGCGCGCTGCTGATGCACTCATTGAAGATCTGCTATCATTCCAGAGGGATTTTGGGTGATCTCTTATTTTTCTAGCATCGGCATCATCGTTAGCTTTCCAACCATAGGTCGCATGCCCAAATGCGATTTTTCTACATTTTTCTGGAATTTGCGGAGCGCAGCTGTGTGCTGAAATTGGCAACAGTCTGAATTTTCATTTCACCCGATCGGGTGAGTTTCCACCCGACCGGGTGAGATCATTTTCTAACGTTTTGAGTCTCTGTTTCTGTCCACCTGATCCGGTGAACTTCCACCCGATCGGGTTGGCCGGTTTTGACAGTGCTGGACCCGAACCAGTGGGGTTTTTGAGGAGTTATATATTTGAGTTTTGGGCATGACTTGGGGGAGTCCTTCCACTATTTTTTGAGCAGCTTCCCTCCCATTTCTAGGGAGTTTTAGGTTAGATTAGATTAGGTTTTATCTTCCAATAAATCTTGTAATGGATTGAAGATTCAAACTCAAGATAAGTATTTCTTTCTCTTGTTTTCTATTATTTTGTATTGTGTTTATTTTTGCTTGATGGTGAACGTTTGTATGTCTTTTGTTTTGATTGTTTTTATGTTTTTCACCATTGAGTAGTATTGATGAACCCTAATACGGGTTAGGGTAGGATTAATGCTTGGGTTGTTTTATTTGACTTGATTGCATGGTACGTGTTCGATGAAATGTGTCAATGGGGATTTCTAGCAATCTGAGTCCAATTCGTATGGCAAAACACTAGTTGTGTTGGGGATTGGGGTCCGGTGTCTTGTCCAGACAAGATCCGCTTCGATGTATTGCTAGAGATCGCATTTGACCTATTTGGCCATTAGGGTTACGCGGGGGTGTTTCATTGTCATTGGCGGGAGAAAGACCGCCTCTGACCGTCGGGCCAAGGGGGAATAAACTTGGTGGTTGACTCCCTAGCCATAGCTCATGCCCCTAGCGTAGACATCGAGTCCTCGCACGTGGGAACGGCTTGGACGAAATGTTGGGAGTTATCATTGTGGCATTAATGCTCCCGGTTGCAGAAGGTGTTAATGGACATGGGAATGCCCACCGTCCGAAACCTGGTAGACCTAGCGTACTAGTCGCCAACCGGAATATCGGGCCATGGACGCTAGGTACCACCTTTTGGGGCAATGTCTCACCCTAGGTCACGTCAAATGCCAAGTGTCATGAATGCTCTAGCCCGTGTTAGCGGGGATTCGTTTCGTGTCTTTTTATTTCGTTCTTTTATTTCTGCACTTCCACCCATATTGTCCGTGTAGCTAGCACACAACCTAGGCGAGGCTAGTAGCCATTCAAGCCATCCACCTCCCTGAGTTCGATAAACCCGCACCCTACACTAACCGTGCACTAGCGGTAAAACGACACCGCGCCCAAACTGTAAACGGGGCGCCGGTCAAGTTTTTGGCGACATTGCCGGGGAGGCGTTCGGTTTGATATTAGCTTAGCTTGGGTTTGTTAGACTACGCATAAAAACACACAAAAAAATTCCTTTTTCTTTTTTTAAAATATATTCAATAACCAAGAAATTTTTCCCCCACTATTATATTATCTTTTTGTTATTCTCTTGTACTATTGACGCTCCTCTCTAGTTTTCTTATTTTTGTTGTCCAGGTATCTTTGGTGTAACCATGTGGAGATCAAATTTCGATGCTCAGATGGGAGGATACAATCCTTATTCGGTTGTGGTTTGTGAGACTTGTGGGATGGCGGGACATGTGTATTATGATTGCCCATTTATGCTTAAGAGCCTCCCCCTACACCAAGGCCAAACATTTTCCCACAACCTTAGCCCAAACACCTCCCATCCATTTTCTCAACCTTATATCCTTCCACCAACACAAGAAGAATCAAACCTCGTGTCTCTCCTTGAAAGTTCCATGTTTAACCAAGGCTAAACATTACGAAACTTGATGGTACCAATCATCGAGCCTACACCGAGGAGAGGGGATGAAGGAGAGGATATACATACTTTCATGGTTGAGACTACCATGCCGTCGGCCACCATAGACACATCTCATGCCGATCCCCAATTTTTCCATCACTACCACTTGGATGACGAAGCATTTTTTGATGATGATAGTGAGGATGGGGAGATTTCTCTAGGATCTGTGGGAGAGACTTCTTGTCTTGATTTAGATATCCCACATGAGTCCTATGAGAGGACCAAGGAGTTTACAGAGCTTATGCATAAGGGCGAGGAGGATGTGCGTGAGGACGAGGACACGATGACCACATACGAGGGGTCCGCTCCACATCCACCTCCACAGCCATCTCTGTCACAGCTTCCTCCTTGGTCGGTGGTCAACCATGAGGATGTCATTCAGGACATCGGGCAAATGGTGGAGTATGAGCATATCATCGAGGAGGACATGCATGAGGGCTTGGATACGATGGTCCACTCCATGGAGCCCGAGTCACATCTACCTTTACCGTCGCTCTCCACTTCTTCTGCGGCTGAGCATCTACTTGAGCATATTGCCCCTATTCAGGGAGATTTTCATACTCCCTCTCACTCCACTTTTGAGTCTCGCTTTTCACTTCCTATTTCTTTAGACTCATATATATTTGACACACCATATCTCTCGCAGGACACATGATCTATCTCCCTTGAGGTATGCTGCGGTGTGTCACCACCTGGAGAGCCACTTCTCATGGAAAGCGAGGATTTGGTCATCACTAGTACAGAGGATAGCGACCCATTCTCAGGGAGTATTCGTTACCCGTTTACTATTCTCCCATCTTATGTCGACGATTATCTCTGGGATACATTTATTTTGGGAAATAATTTCTTGCCATGGACTAATGCACCTCGTCCTCTACAGGTCACAGGTGGACACCTACTAAGGATGCTTGGAGGTGCATTGCTTGGGTCCATTGGCACACGTGGCACAGCGCTTCTGGCGGAGCCACAAAAGGAGCAGTTAGAGCAGCTACCTGCCCCACTCCAGATCTTGGATCCACCTATGCTCAGGTGTATCCTAATCCAGTAGTGTAAAAATTTACCGCTTTCTAGTTTAGATTTGAATAATCTCGTCTCCGCTCATTAGCGAGGGGATCGTATCTAAGATTTTCTTTTGCATCATAATAACCCATCATGTCGTGCCCTTCTATCACTTCTACCGCCCACACCCCACATCCTCTTCCGAGGAGAATGAGCACACCGTCTCTCCTGGATTTTGATTTCTTTCTTTTCTTTTCTGATCTTCCCCTTGCATATCTCTGCATCACATTGATCATATCATTTCGCTAGCATTGTCATGTTCAGCTTGGGGGAAATCGACTTTTGTGTGCATGTTTTCGTGTGTCGTTGTCGTGTGTTTGTGTCTTTGAGTCCTTCGTTGCGTTTTATATCTTTTATTTTGTATGTTTCTTTTTCTTTATTTTCCAGTTTCGTTCGTGTGTGTTTCGTGTTTTTCATTTTTTGTGTCGGTGCGTAACTCCCTCCCATTTTCTTTGCCCTCCCGTATAAACTATTATTGCATTGAGGGCAATGCAAGTTTCAGCTTGGGGGAGTCGCACTATGTGTGTCATTTGTGCTCTTTTTCTTCGTCTTTTTCTGGTTTCAAGCCTAATCAGCCAGCTCAGTTCAAGAGGCCAGGAGGGCCTATTCAGAAGACTTTCCATTTCTGCGACAAGATCGGGCATATCATGGATCAGTGTAGGATATTCCTGGGCCAGTGTGTTGTCTGTGGGGATCCTACCCATACCATGAAGGAATGTCCGAGGTCGAAGCAGCCTTGGAAGGCACCTGTTGTAGCACAGCCGTTGCAACAAAGAGCGTCTGTTCCTGCTGGAGGTGGAGCAGCTCTTGCTCCACAGAAACAGGCTTTTCAGCAGGCTTTTCCGCCGAGGAGTCAGGCTTTTCTGATGACCGCTGTGGAGAGCGAGGCTATGGATGAGGTTATCGTAGGTAATCCTCAATCTAGCTGTTACTTTCCTAGCTAGTTTTGATTGTTAGATTATGTTGTTTGCTTGAATATGATTGTTTGCTAGACTAGGGCTTGATTGTTAGACTGTTTGTAGGTGTGGTTTTGGTGTGCACATTTCCTGCACGAGTCCTCTTTGACTCTGGTGCATCGATGTGCATTATTTCTCGGAGCTTCGTGGAGAAGCATTCCTTGTCGACGTCCCCTCTTTCCAAGAGTTGGAATATCGTTACAGGGAATGGCGTGGTCTCGGTGAATCGTGGTTACAATTCTTTCTCGTTGGTGGTTTGCGGACATGAGCTTTACGCTGATTTCATTGTCCACGACATCATCAACTATGATGCGGTCCTTGGGATGGATTGGCTTGCGAGCTTCTATGCTACGATTGACTGTCGGAGGAAGAAGGTGGTGTTCGAGATTCCCGGACATCCAGTATTTGAGTTCAGTCGAGGTAGCAGCTCGCTTGGTCCTGTCAGATTTCGGGCCAGGCCGGTGGAGATTATGGCTATGCGGATGGAGCTTGGAAGGCCAGCGGTTGTTCGGGACTTTGATGACGTCTTCCCCAAGGAGATGTCTGGATTGCCACCTGATCGAGCTTTAGAATTTTCTATTGATCTCATTTCGGGAGAGCAGCCGATTTCGAAGGCGCCGTATCGTATGGCACCCGCTGAGTTGGAGGAATTGCGGAAGTAGCTGGATGAGCTTTTGCAAAAGGGTTATATCAATCCTAGTGTGTCTCCGTGGGGAGCATCGGTGCTGCTGGTGAAGAAGAAGGATGGTTCACGTCGCATGTGCGTGGACTATCGGGAGTTGAATGCGGTGACCATCAAGAATAAATACTCGTTGCCTTGCATCGATGATAGTTTTGATCAGCTTGGAGGTTCGAGGGTGTTTTCTAAATTGGATTTGAAGAGTGGTTACCATCAGTTGAAGGTGAAGAAGGAAGATGTTCCGAAGACAGTGTTCAGGACGAAGTATGGACACTACGAGTTTGTGGTTATGCCTTTTGGTGTAACCAATGCACCCGCAGTTTTCATGAATCTGATGAATCTGATATTCTACGACTTTTTAGATAAGTTTTTCGTTATCTTTATTGACGACATTCTGATCTATTCAAAGTCAGAGGAGGAGCATGCATCGCACTTGAGGACAGTGTTGGAGATTTTGAGGAAGCATCGGTTGTATGCTAAGTTTTGAAGTGCGAGTTTTGCCTAGACAGATTTGCTTTTCTCGGGCATGTGGTAACTGGAGATGGTATTTAAGTGGATCCCGAGAAGATCAGGGCCATCAGAGAGTGGCCTGTTCCGCAGTCAGCGTCTGAGATCCGGGGTTTCCTTGGACTTGCTTGTTATTATTGGCACTTCATTAAGGACTTTTCCCGTATTGCTGCGCTGATGACCATATTGACGCGGAAGGATGTACCTTTTGTTTGGTCGGGTGATTGTAAGAATGCTTTTGGTGTTCTGAGGGAGAGGTTGACGACTGCCCCTATTCTTGTTGTGCCTGATCGCAGCAGAGGATTCGAGATCTTTTACGATGCTTCTGGCAAGGGTCTCGATTGTGTGTTGCATCAGCACGGGCATGTTGTGGCATATGAATCTCGTCAGCTCAAGGTTCATGAGAAGAATTACCCGACGCATGATTTGGAGTTGGCTGCTGTTGTGTTTGCTCTCAAGATTTGGAGGCACTTTTTGCTGAGTGAGAAAGTGAAGATCTTCACCGATCACAAAAGCTTGAAGCATATTTTTACTCAGAAGGAGCTCAACATGCGACAGCGTCGATGGTTGGAGCTCATGGCGGATTATGAGATTGATTTGCAGTATCACCCTGGCAAGGTGAATGTGGTTCCTGATGCGCTGAGTAGGCTTCCAGCAGTGATTTTTTTGACCGTGCAGTGGGGATTGCAGCAGGATTTTTGCGAGTCTGGTGTGGATATTGTTCTTCCTGGGGAGGCTTCTTCGTTGATGTGTATGCAGATTCAGTCGACGATCGTGGATCGGATCAAGGCTGGCCAGGCTGAGGATCTGAAGCTGGTGAAGATTCGGGAGCAGGTGGAAGCCGGTCTGCGGACTGACTTTTTGATTCATGAGGATGGCTCGCTGAGGTTTGGAGCCAGGTTGTGTGTGCCTGCTGGGGATATTAGAGAGGAGGTGATGGTGGAGGCACACAGTTCGCCTTATTCTGTGCATCCTGGTGGGACCAAGATGTACAAGGATCTTCGTCTGAACTATTGGTGGCATGGTATGAAGAGGAGTGTGGCTCGGAGTGTAGCCAAGTGCTTGGTTTGCCAGCAGGTAAAGGCGGAGCATCAACGTACGACAGGGTTGCTACAACCGCTTCCGATTCCAGAGTGGAAATGGCAACACATCATTATGGATTTCGTGACTGGACTACCTCGGAGTCCGAAGCTGAATGACGCGATTTGGGTGATTGTAGATCGATTGACCAAATCTACGCACTTTATTTCGTTCCGAGTAGGACAGTCCACTGAGGCGCTAGCGAGGAGATACATGGAGGTAAATTCTTTTACTCTCCGTTTCTATTCCCTTTTCCTAGTTTGGATAGGGATGTGACGTGAATCATGCAGGAGATCGTACGACTTCACGGAGTCCCCGTGAGTATCGTGTCGGACAGGGACACGAGGTTCACATCTCAGTTCTGGCAGAGTTTGTAGAAGAGTTTGGGTACGCGTCTGAGTTTCAGCACGACATACCACCCACAGACGGATGGACAGTCCGAGAGGACGATTCAGATCTTGGAGGACATGCTGAGGGCGTGCATGTTGGATTTCAAGGGTTCGTGTGAGGACCATCTACATCTGGTGGAGTTTTCCTACAACAACAGCTTCCAGGCGAGTATTGGCATGGCGCCTTTCGCCGCATTGTATGGGAGGAAATGTCGATCACCATTGAGTTGGGATGACGTTGGTGATCGGGAGCTGTTGGGAACTGAGATGATTGTGGAGGCCGTGGATGTTGTCAGGAACATTCGGGAGAGGTTGAGGATTGCTCAGGACCGTTTTAAGCATTGGGCTGATGCTAAACGTCGTCCTTTGGAGTTTCTGCCTGGGGATCATGTGTTTCTGAGGATTTCCCCGAATCGTGGTGTGATTCTCTTTGGGAAGCGAGGGAAGGTGAGCCCGCGATACATTGGACCGTTTGGCATTCTGGAGAAAGTTGGCGAGGTAGCCTACCGCTTGGCCATGCCGCCTTCTTTGGAGGGAGTTCACAATGTTTTCCATGTGTCGCAGCTTCGTCGACACATTAGCGATCCATCTCATGCTGTGGATTTCTCTTAGATTACCGTTCGCCCTGATATGACGTATGACCAGCAGCCAGTGCAGATTCTGGACATGCGTCAGAAGTCACTTCGGAACAAGGTTGTCAATCTTGTGAGGGTGATGTGGAGACACGGCTCGCCAGGAGAGTCTACTTGGGAGAATGAGGATGAGATGCGAGAGCGTTTCCCACTTTTGTTCCCGGACACGTGAAAGTTGGGGAGGATGTAACGACTGGTTGTTATGTATCTGAATTAATTATATTATATATATATGTTTTGGTGGATTTTCCCCTTATGCGTGGTTTTCGTCTCCGTAGCTTTCATTTTCAATCGTTTCGTCGTGATTTACTAGCTTCTTCCTTAGAATCGTCGATTTTGGAGTAAGTCATTCGTGACGGGTTTCATATCGGTCATATCCTATTGTTAGATCAAGCCTAGGAGTCTTAGGAATCGATCCCGGAGCTTCGCGCTCCATTTCGGAACTTTCTGTGCACGTTAGCCGGTACAAGAAGGGGAACCGACCGACTAGATGACGATTTATTCGGTCGACAAACCTTCATGGACCTACTAGTGGGCTTTGTTAATTGTTCAGGAGTTACTGTTTATCGTTAGTCGGTCTAAGAACATTTGTCGACCGACTAGGTTGCAAACTAGTCGGTTAGCAATCGTTCTTTAACCGACTAGCTCTATGATCATTTTGATACCAAGTACTATTCATTCTTAGTCGGTCTAAGAACGTTCATCGACCGACTAGATGAGAAACTAGTCGGTCAGTAGTTGTTCTTTGACCGACTAAATCAAAATCCTATTTTTGTACAGGAGTTACTGTTTACACTTAGTCGGTCTGCGTTGGTCAACCGACCGATTAGTTCCCAAACTAGTCGGTCAGAGGTTGCTCTTTGACCGACTAATCAGTGTTAAAACCCTAATTTCTGAGCAGCCGCCAGCTCTTCCTATTTAAACCCCCCAAACGTTTTTCTTTTCTTCTTTCATTTCTACTGAGCCTCTTTCTTCCCCAAATCATCATCCATCTAACCCTAGCCCTCCTCCTTCATCAAGAGCTCCTCTCCCTCTCCATTTTGGCCGGCCACCACCTTTAGGTCGCTGGAAAACCCCCAAAAACCCCCAAAATCCCATTTCTCCATATTTCTCCATCCATTCCAGATCTGAACCCTAGTTCTCTGGATCGTTTCTTCCGTCGCCGTGCTTGCTCGGTATCATTCTTCCGCTTTCTAAGGTAGTGATCGATCCTTTAATGTTCTCATAACCCGATTTGCGATTTTTGTGAAACCCTAATAAAACTAGGTTGGATGTTGTTCTAATGTTGTTTTGCCATGGCAGCGATCTCATCTCCGTAGTTAGCATTTGTGTGACGGCCTCGTTGATCGTCATCCTCGGTGCTAGGCAAGTGAAACTTGCCACTTAGGGTTTTGGGCCATGTCTTAGGCCATTTGCTTGTTGTAGGCGTAAAAGAGACTAGACGACGAAATGATACTCGCCTAGGCGCAATTTCAGGAACTAGCTTGACAACGAAGTTAGATCCGTCATTTATCATGTTGCAAACTACCATGTAATGTTTAATTTTAATTAACGGTACGCGAATTAATTGTCATCCATGCTATCCATGTTGAATGCCGCATTCGTAGCACACGCTACAATACTTGTGTTTCCTGGCTCGTGTTCCAGAAGCGGGCCGTGTGAGTTGGTTGATAGCCAATGCCCGATCTACTTGTTTCCGGCTAGGCACCTACGTTGCAGGCATAACCCTACGCCATACGTGTTAAATACACTTCCTGGCTCGTGATCCAGAAGTGAGCATTCCGTGTTCGGAGTAATGCCCTGGCTCGATACACGTGGAGGGGTAGGGATAAGCGGTCACCTGAGCTTACGAGTTGGACCGATCAACCACTCTAGCCAGCAGACGAAATCTCTGTGCACAACTTGTTTACTTGAGGTGATCACTTGACGTGAACCACTTGACTTGTACTTGTCCGTGTTTTACTTGTAAAACTTGTTATCCATGACATACTAGCTACTTGTACTTTCCTTTACTTGTCACTTCCATACTATACTTGCCATGTCATGCATCATACTATAACTGCTAGGTTGTTAGTTTACCTTACTTTCAGTTTCCTTGCCCAAGTCTTTTAGACTTGCTGACATGTGCACCTTTACTCTTTTGGGTGACACATGTTAGATGCTGAGCCTGAGTTCATTGTTGAGGACACGGTGTTTGCTGACGCCGAGCCCGAGCCTGTGTTTGACGAGGACTTCGTGGACACGGGTGATCAGTCGTAAAGACTGTTTGTGTTGCGGGTTATACTGTTTAGTTGTCGGTGCGTGGCACCAATACTTTGTTATGTTTGTCCTTGTTGGCCTTGTTCTGGGCCTTTAGACTCTTTCTTCTAGCCTGGTGGCTTTTCTGGATGTTGAACTTAATTTTTAATGTTGGACAAATTCTGAGATTTGAGATTTTATTTCTGTCTCTCCTTGTGTTATTATTGTTGTTCCGTTTGTGGTTACAGGGACCTGCTTATGTTTTATTGATGCTTATCGGGTTTGGGGCTTCACAGCTCCACTCTCGTGCGGACCTTTTCACGTCTCGCCTCCATTTTAGGGAAGCGGGGCGTGACACACCCCCTCGGACCCACCCCCTTCGATTTTCTCTCACCCATGCTTCCTCGCACTTGAGAGGAACGTGGCCGCCATCCTCCGCCTTCTCACTCACGTCCACGGACCACCCCCTCCCTCACCCCCATCTTCACCGCCTCGACGATTTTCACCTCCCCCATCACATTCTTCCCCTCCACCATCACCCCCTATGCGACCATCCCCACCTATCACTACTTCCATTCGCGCAATCTCTCTCCCTCCTACTACCGAATCGATCTTCTCCATCTACACCAATACTTCTAAACCCTCATCCTCACTCATTCCCATACTCCCCCACCATCACCATCCTTCCCATCACCAACATTCACTCATCAAACATCCAAACCCTAACCCTAGCCCCCAAATTTTCGAAAATTTCAATTCTTGTCGAATCAACGAGCGGCGGCTTCCCAAATCTCTTCCTTATATTGCGTGGGGTCTTTCGGGTGCTTGATCTTACAATGTTGATGGGTAACCTCTTTCCACTCTTCACATTTCTTTCACCATATGAAATGTCTTGAATTTGTGTTTGCACACTTTGTCTGCTTCATCATCTTCGTAGACACCATATCCCGCAGTTTAAGGGAAAGGAGACTGCCCCATCGTCACGCAGACATCCCCTATATGGCCCCTTTTCCCCTTCTTTCCTTGGCATCAACCCCTCTTCTGAAGAGCAATCCGATCGCTTACAAGCCCTTCTTCATCGCCCTATGCGACCTACTCTTTTCGCCGACTTCCCCACCCTACAATCTCTTGGACTCTTTAAGGGCGTCTGTGCACTTTTTTGCTTCTTAGGTTGCGATTATCTTCTGTGGACCCACGCTAATACACACAGGAATCTCACACTTGAGTTCCTCAGTTCTCTCGAGGTGTCCGATCATGGTTTCACCTTCCGGGCCTTCAATTGTGATTTTTCCATGAGCTTCAACATGCTTAACAATATTCTAAACTTCCCTCACCCCGATCGCCATGTTGAATGCTCAACTCATGATCGATCTGACATCTTTTCTCACTTTCGGGCTGATGGTGTTTGGCAACGATTCACCTGATATACCTCATTTCCAGCGGTAGCCCTCGCCTCCTACATCATACATCCATGCTACTGCTTCGCCCATTGCTTCCTTGCCAACACCATTTTCGCTCGCGTGGATGTATCCACGGTGTCCAGGGATGAGCTCCTCTTTCTTTACGCCATGTCCCATGATAGGATTCATGGCAATATCCCATTGCCCATAGACGCTGCTCATTGGATCATCCACGCGATCTTATCCGTTAGCCGCGCAGCTTCTGGCTCTATCTGCTGTGGGGGATAGTTACTCTTATTGTCAGTTGTGTCTTGAGGATGCCGCCCGACCTCCCTATTGTACCGGGACATAGCCGTATCGATCGCGACTACCTGATTGCTATCGGTATGCTTACTCCTTTTGGGGGAGGATCGTGCAGCCTACCTCTATAGTCCTGCCGACACTCCTTTTGCCATCCTCCCGCCCTTATCTCCGGAGCACTTCCCCTTACGCTTTACACACCTACCCTGGGAGTTCTACCCGGATCCTTGGTATGCCTCACTCGTACAATTTCCACCCATGGATCCCCCCGATTGGCATCCGTCTGTCGGTTCTCCCGGTGCGGTCATTATCCACCATGATCCACCAGTACATTTCCACCATGATCCACCGGAAGTCCAGCCCATTGCTCCACCTACTCCTGTCGGCACACCCTCTTCGTCCTCTAAGGATTCTTTCCTCCGCTATTCCCCAGCTTCCCCCCATCCCCTTACCACTCTATTGCCAGCAGTTCTGACTGATTTTTCCCCCTAGCATATCTCTGCATATTCATGATCACATCGTTTCGCTAACTGTGTCACGTCTAGCTTGGGGGATGTCAAATTTTTATGTGTGCTGTCATGTGATGTTTTTCTTTGTGTTTGTTTTATATGTTGCGTCGTGTGATTTTCTATTTTTATTTTCTGTTTATATGTCGTGTGGTGTGATTTTTATTTTTATTCTTCTTTTCAGTTTCGTTTGTGTGTTTTTCTTGTTTTTCTTGTCTTTTTGTGTCAGTGCGTACCCCCCATTTTCATTGCCCTCCCGTATTCACTTTTATTGCATTGAGGGCAATGCAAGTTTCAGCTTGGGGGAGTCGCACTTCGTGCGTCAATTGTGTCTTTTTCTTCGTTTTGAGTCATTTTTCTCCGTGTTTTTCTTTTTCTTTTTCTTTTCTTCTTTTTATCTCTTCCTCCTAGAGATGAACCCTATGATGAATTGCCACAAAAATCACACACACACCTAGCACGGCTTCGATAATCACATTCACTAACCCTAGGAAGCCGAGTACTCTTGCATTTCATGCATCGTGGGTCCACTTAGCTTTTATATGAGTCGTGTGTCGTGCCTAGCTGTTTGGTGTGCTTCTACTTTGTGATTATGTTTTATATACCTGTCAAGGAAAGATCCCTAGATTATCATGCTTCGATTTGAATATGCGGTATTTGCTTCTCCTATCTGCTTCTGTATGCATGAATATATATATGTCGTATGCTTCATTTCGCATGTGTCGGGATTCCATAGTTAGGACTAGGATAACCCATTTTAGCCTATGCTCTGATTAGCGAAATATCTCCATTGCCCAAGTGTTTAGAATCCCCTCGTCGTGTACCGTTCTCTCACTTGGGAGAGTACACACGTGTATATACCCAAAAATCCAAAAAATCCAAAAAAGGAGAGAAAAGAAAAACCGAAAAGAAAAGATACCAAAGAGAAAAGAAAGAAAAAATATACATATGTATAGCCAAAAATCCAAAAAATACATATATCCAAAACCCAAAAAAATGTGTGTGAATATTTCCCTACCTATCGAGAATAAAGGGAAGGAGATAATTAGCACCGAGTATTCTACTACACATCATCTCAACCCCCATCGCTTTCGAAAACACTTGAAATAGGAAATTTCTAGCTATTATCTAGGCAATAGTGAGGTGATGACCGAGTCCCTAGCTGCGGAGTCCTTGACACATGATGCGTTTCTATTCTCATACTCTTCTCATGCATGCTTGAGCTATATATTCGCCGCTATTTCTGAATCGAATCGATATTTGGGTCATTTCTTGGATTTGTGTATATGGAACTTATTGCATGATGTAGATAGTGACACCGACTGCTAGCACACGACTACTCTTACTCGCGCTTTACGGCGTGTGCCTACGGCACTTATCTGGACTCGTATTCCTCGTTTTAGTGATGTGATTTGGCGTTTGAATGCTTGGTGTGTCATTTTTGGTTTTGTTGGCCCTGACGGGCGATTTATGATTTAGAGTTCTCTTCCTTCTCTCTTTCTCTCTATTTTCTCCCTCCGAGCTCCTACTCTCACTCGTCTTCCTCGAGGACGAGGAAGGGTTCAGCTTGGGGGATTTTGACGTGCGTTTATATTTCATATATTAACGCACGTCTTCTTTTGTGTTTTTCCGCTATTTTCCGTCGTCTCATATCCGTTTTCTCGTATTTTCTTGTTTTCTTTCACTTTTCCATGTTTTTGTATGTTTGCAGGAGTTTGCCCTCGTAGGGGACATATAACGACGATATCATGAGTCCCCGGAGCAACGGGAGGAGTCACACGTGATCCAGGGGGTCAAACGACGAAGATCGCCATCTTTCAGCCCCCCCACCCGATCGGTTGGATAGGCCAACCAATTGGGTGATGCACGCATGCACGACCCGGTCAGCCGCTGAAGCAACGAAAGTGTCAACTGACCGGGTCATCGACCGGTTCAACCCGACTGTTCTCTCTGGAAATTGGAGCTGAAACTCAATCGATCGGGTAATCTTCACCCGATCGGGTCACCTGTAGCCGTTTCCCCGAAGAAGATGACCCGGAGAGCTCACCCGACGGCCGGCTGACCGTGCCAAAATGTCGAAAGTCTCTGTCTTTTTGCGCAACAATTCCAACCGCCAATCGGTTCACCCGATGAGCTCAAGATCCAAATGACGAGCAGCTTCCATCAACCGACCGTGCGACTGACCGGGTGAAATGTGGAAGATTGCTGCGGAAGTTTGGAGCAGGTCACCCTATTGGGTAATTTTTCACCCGATCGGGTGATGTCGTTTTCGATAAATAGAGACCCTAGGTTTCCAGAAAACGGGGAGTTGTTATTTTTTACTGTTTTTCTCTCTTGTGACGGCTGTAATTTTCTAGCTATTTGTAAGTCATCTGATCTTTACCAAAACTTTGATATTATCTTAATTGCATCACTACTATCGCATTTCTATTGCTCGATTATGTTTTAACGGTCGATTTTGATTTAGATCGCTTTTTAGCAAATATGTGTGAGTAGTTCCCAAATCTGGGATCCTTCGTGGGTTCTCCCCGATGCGTCCATAGGACTAGGAAATCGATAGGGATTAGGAATCTATCGGTTACGTGGGGTGTTTCATTGTCATCGGCGGGAAAAAGACCGCCTTTGACCGTTGGGCCAAGGGGGAATAAACTTGGCGGTTGACTCCCTAGCCATAGCTCACGCCCTTAGCGTAGACGTCGAATCCTAGCGTGCGGGAGCGACAGGATGAGATGTTTGGAGTTATCGTTGTGAGCTTAGTGCGCCTGGAGTCGGTCAGTGTTAATGGACATGGGAATGCCCACTGATCAAACCCGGGTAGTCCGGCGTAACATCCTGGGCACTGACCGGAATATCGGGCCCATGGGACGCTGGTATCACTCCTAGAGGCAACGTCTCACCTTTAGACCCTAATTCCGATCATTATCCTACCCGTAGGACGTATTGGCGAGAATCGCACGATAGGGTGGAAACCGAAGTCCACTGTTTCACTTTATATTGCTTATCCCTCGCATTCTATTTTCTGTGACAAACCATCATCCGATTCGGGCTAGCTCACCCATGGGGTGAATCCGTTCCTTTCTGACACGAGCACAACCATGCCTCCCTGAGTTCGACCCCCATGCCACACTACAACACCGTGAGCTTGCGGTTATAAATATTTAAATCTCACGCCCCCAATCATACTATTGCACACTTGCATGCCACAAACGCGGGGGACGTCATTGCCGGAGCGAGATCCAGCAGAGATTCCTGCATTCAAGGATCTCGTTTGAGGAGCTTCAGATGGATTTCGAGGGCAAGTATGAGGTTGACATCAACTGCCCTGAGGGTGTCGATCAGCCGGATGATGCTCCCGTGGTTGACTCGGCTGCCCAGGAGGAAGTAGGGGCCTATCCCGTTAGATTTTCATCATTTCGTTTTATCACTTTGTACATGACCTTTGGCATTTCGCCGAGGTTTCTAAAATATACAAGTTTATGCCTATGATTTTGTTTGAAAACCCCCCTTTGGCATTGTGGTCTTTTGGCATTGTGGTGATATACCCCCTCTTGTTATCCTAGTCAGGATGTTTGAGCAGACGGGCTTGGGGAATCGCATCGACTGGTTTGATGATCGGTCCGCTGGTAAGCTGGGGAGTTGCCCCCAGCTTCGCGAACAATCAGGTCGCTGGGTTGATGCCAAGGAAAGGTCCCCAGGCTTACGGTTGAACGGGTGTTCGGCCTGATGTGGGGTTTCCCTCAGCCTTATGGTCAAATAGGTGATCGACCAGCTGGGGGAGTAACCCCAGCTTTACGGTCGAATGGGTCGGTCGGCCAGCTTGGGGAATTACCCCAGGCTTACGGCCGATCGACGGATCGGCCTGCTCGAGGAGTTTCCCCTAGCCTGACGGTCGAACCGATGGTCAGTCTACTGGGGGAGTTGCCCCCAGCCTTACGGTCGATCGGGTGATCGGCCCGCTGGGGGAGCTTCCCCAGCCATATGGTCGAACGGGTCGGTCGGCCAGTTGGGGGAGCTACCCCAAGGCTTACGGTCGATCGACGAATCGGCCTGCTGGGGGAGTTTCCCCCAGCCTTATGGTCAAGCCGGTGATCGACCTGCTGGGGGACTTGCCCCAGCCTTACGGTCGATCGAGTAATTGGCCTGCTGGTGGAGTTGCCCCAGCCTTACAATCGATCGGGTGACCAGCCTGCTAGGGGAGTTTCCCCCAGCCTTACTGTCAAACAGGTGGTCGGCCTGCTAGGCGAGTTGCCCCCAGCCGTGTGTCGATCGAAATGATCGACGTGCTGGGAGATTTGCCCCTAGCCTATCGGCCAGCCAGGGGAGTTTCCCCCAGCCTTATGGTCGGTCAGATGATTGGTCTGCCAGGAGAGTTTCCCCCAGCTTGACCTATGGTTCGAGGAACGACTAGATGCAGAGAGAGCTCTTCATTCACGATCGTTTTCTCGTATTAGTACATTCACCTAGATTGGGGGGAAGCGTTTTACACATTCACTGGTAGTACTTGCATATGTGCTCTATGTTCCAGGTGTGAGTCGGCGCCTTCCCTCCTAGAGTAGAGAGCCGGCATGTGGCAGGGCCGAGGACCTCTGTGACCTTATAGGGCCCATCCCATTTAGCAGCGAGCTTCCCTCTACGGGCGACCTCATGGTTAAAGATTGCCTTTCTGAGGACCAGATCTCCCTGGTGGAAACTTCTTCCTTTTACCCGGGAGTTGTAGTAGTGGTCCACCCGCTGTTTTTGTCAGACGATCGAGGCCAGGGCTTGGCCTCGCCGTTCTTCCACAAGCTCTAGGTTGAGCTCCAAGCCTTTCGATTTTCTTTCCTCGTCGAAATGTTGGAGGTGGAGGGACTCCTCACCTACCTCAACGGGGACAATTGCTTTGGCATCGTAGGTGCGCATGAATGGGGTATCTCCTGTGGCTTCCTTATGGGTCATCCGGTATGACCAGAGTATCCCGGGAAGTTCCTCCTACCATTTTCCATGTGCTTCCATCACTTTCTTACGAAGTGGTTCGATGATGCATTTGTTAGCGGCTTCGGCCATCCCATTAGTCTGGGGGTGTGCTACAGAGGCAAACAAAAGATTGACCTTCCATTGTGAGTAGAAATCTTTGAACCCCACGGAATCAAACTGCTTCCTGTTGTCAGTGACGATGGATCGATGTATCTCGAATCTGGAGATGATGGAGTTCCATACAAAGCTCTTCGCCTTCTTCCAAGTGATGGTGGCTAGTGGCACGGCCTCGATCCATTTGGTGTAAGTAGTCCACCGCCACAATCAGGAATTTCCTCTGTCCTTTCCTGGAGGTGAAGGGATCAAGGCTGTCCAGCCCCCACTTGGCAATGGGGATGTGACTGATTATCGGGACGAGTTCCACCGGTGGAGACGAGACGAATTTGGTAAAATGTTGGCATTCCGGACACTTCTAAACATACTCGGTCGAGTCGTTGACCAAGGTCGGCCAGTAGTATCCTTGCCTTAAGATTTTCATGGCAACCATCTTGCCCCCATGGTGGTCTTCGCAGATCCCTTCGTGGACCTCCCCGATGACGTAGTCGGCTTCCTGCAGCCCGAGGCACTTGAGGTAGGGGAGGACATTGGTTTTTGTCCAGTGCCTTCTGTATAGCACTCCCTCGTTGAGCACGTACAAGGGGGCTTTTCGTTCCAGCGTCTGACGTTCATCTTGGTTCGTTGGGACTTCTCCAGCGGATAGGTACTGCACAATTGGATCCATCTAAGTGGGCTCTGCATCGATGACCATCGGCTCTTTTACCTCCGTATTGGGGGTTCGGAGGCTCTTGACATAGATGGCGTGACCCAACCCCTTATGAGAAGAGGAAGCCAGCTTTGACAGGGCGTCTGTGCGGGCGTTCTCTGACCGCGACATGTGGAGGGTCTCGACGTGTTTTAACCTGGACAGATCGGTCTTGGCCGAGGCTAGGTAGCGTTGCATCGCCTCTTCTCGAGCCACATAATCTCCTTGCAGCTGGTTGATGATGAGTTTTAAATCACTAAGGAGGCATACAGAGTCTGTCCCCAGCGCATGTGCTAGCTTCAGGCCATTGATAGTGGCCTAACTCAGCCGCATTGTTGGTGGCCAGGAATTCGAATCGGAGTGCATACTTTGTGATGCCCCGCTTAACAAAACGATGGAAGTGAGACGTGACTAAGGTCTGCATGGGCCGGAGCTGTGAGGCTCAGACCCAATAAGCATCTGTAGAGTTACCATTTAATGTTATAGGTTCTTGCATTTATAAAATTTCGGAACAACAGAAAATACTGAAAGAAAAATGCATTCATTTTATTCCACAAAAGATATCCAGAAGTACGAGAGTCTAATAAAGGACATGATGCCCAGTATGGCAACAACTGCAGAAAGGAAACTAAGGGCGCAATCACCCAACCTAGACAGAAAGTAAAACGGTGCTACGCGCCCGAACTAGGAAGCGATAAAAACCTCTGATGATCAGCAACAGGGAACCAACTCTAGGACTAGTCCTCGTCAGGAAGGTACTCCATGTTAATGCCATCCGGCTCCAAGTCTTCAGGTAGCTCCGGCTCGTCCACGTAATCTGGCGCAGTACCTGACGTACAACACCCAAGAGAAAAGGAGCTGTATGTCAGGTAAAGTCTATGAAAGGAAGGTGAGACTCTACAGCAAGTGTGAAACAATTTTTAACAACATTTTACTGGTTGATTACATGCAGTTGTGATGATATGACAGTTATACTATTATACAAGGAAAGTAAAAATCGAGCAGGAAAGTAAACATGACAGGCAATAGCCGTAGCGTGTGCCACTGGCTACAGGAGTGGACTAGACCGGACGGGACTGGACTAGACCGGACAGGACATGACAAGAAGTAATGTGTGTGTCACGAAGAGTTCACGCCTTACAGTTTGAGGGCAGCCAGACCCTCTCCCCGTGCGACCGCTTAACCCTACCCCAAACTCGAGTGCTCAAGACAAGACAATATAGGACCACTCACTCTGCTAGGTGAGTTCCTCTATGCCCATGGTCTGCAGGGACACTCACTCTGCTAGGTGAGTGTCGAGCTTCCCGTAGGTGAATCTGCACCACTGTATAGGACCACTCACTCTGCTAGGTGAGTGCCTCTATCCCCACGGTCTGCAGGGTCACTCACTCTGCTAGGTAAGTGTCGAGCATCCCGTAGGTGAATCTATAACAAAGATCACCCACTCTGCTAGGTGAGCATCTTATTACCCGCAGGCTGTGTAAGACATGACGTGCAAGATGTTCATGACATGGCAAGAGTAAAGTTTTTCTAGGGTGTCCACACGCACGCACACACAGATAGAACCTCGGGTGTCAGTTGTTGTTGTTGTTTGTGCTCAGACTTAGTCGTCAAGTCTAAGATGCCAAGGGGGTCCCGGACGCTATCATTTCACGTCCAGTTCTCTTTAGTCATACTTTTACAGTTTAAGGGTAATGTCCTAAACGTGGCCAAAATTACGCAAGTGGAAACACTTGCCTGCGGTGGCGAGTGAGTCGTCGGTCTGGATCGTCTCGTCGAAGCGGTTCGTCGCCTAGGGTCCGTTTGAAATGGGACAACGGCGATGTCAGGTCGTGTTTTTCATCAATCCTATTATGGTAAGTTTCTAAGTTCAGCGAGACTACTGTAACAGTCAAAAGTCAAATCTTTTTGATTCGTTTCAGTCTAATCGATGTTCTACCCTATGTGCACAGATAATCAAGTCCGTTCGTCGATGTCTATGGTTGAACAATATTTTAAAGGAGCAGAACTGTAAACTTAGTTATCGTTGATGACTTTTAGATTAGGTTGTAGATTCTCTACAATGTGGGTTCTTACAACGCGTTAGGAGGCTAACCTTTTCGTCGTTTGATCGTAGATCGGACTTCGGGTCTGAACATCGATAGATCTACATTGTCAACAATGTCTCGGCCGCGGATAGTGTAGTGAGACATGTACAGATAGCGAGCAGAAGGTGAGAACAGTGAGCAAGCGTCGAGATCTTTTCGGTTGTGGGTAGCGCAATGGATCTACACGGTGGCGGCAACGTCAGGGGAAAACATGCGAGATCGGCGACGTACATGAACTCCTAGGAGCAAGGGGTTGTCAGGGATTGAAGGAGGTCGATGGGGAGTTGCTCGGCCTGGTGGGTGGTCGACGGCGGCTGCGCGCGGCGGTGGCCGGCCGTGAGAAGGTGAAAAGGACAGATTTGCACAATGAGTCACTGTTTTGCATCGCAGCGGAGAAGTGATGGCCTGAGGGGACAATGGACACTTGCAGTAGGTAGAGGGGGTCGATGGGAGTCCAATGGAGGTAGAGGTGGTCGTCGACGGTCGCTGGAGGGCGGCGGGCGTGGGTTTTTCCGGCGGCGGACAGATCTGTCAAAAACTGGGATTTTGATGGGTTTTCAACGGGTTTGAGAGGTTTTTTGAAGGAGAGAGAGTGTAGGGGAGAGGGGGAAGTTGTTTTCAAGGAAGATGGGATGCCAAGGGTGGCCATCGATGGCCAGGTACGTCTGGAAATGGGCTGGCCTGTGGCTTTCCGGTGACTGGGGCAAGCTGGGCGAAATCTGGGTTTTGTGTGCGGTTTTAGGGAGAGAAAGAGAGGGAAATGGAGAGAAAAGAGAGGAGAGGGGTTGGCCGGAGTTTTGGGGTGGCCGGTGTCCTCTAACCGGCGGTGAGAAGGAGCAGAAAACACAGGAGGGGGCGGCGGCCTAATGGGTTACATGAGCCGTAGCTTCATGCATGGGTTGTTTTTAAGATGATGGTTGATGCTAAAATGTGTATGAAATGGGGTATAATTAAATGATGACTAGGAGAGAGGTGTGAGTGAGAGGGTGTGTAAAGAGGGGAAAACCTAGGTGAGGGTAGACATAGAAATCCTAGCATGATACGTAAGGATTTCCTTGAGATTTGATTAGAGTTTGAATTTCAAATTTGGGTTAGGCTAAACGGGCTTTGATTTTGATTAGTGGGTTAGGTTGGGCTAACGATGTCCGAAAATTACGAAAAATATATAGGGATGACCGTGACGACGAGAGGCTCGAGGATACTGTGATCGATCGTGCGTTAGGTTCACAGAGGACGAACTAAAATTAAAAAGGTTCGGCATCGATGTCTAAAGTAACGACATCTCTCCCATCAAAGCTGATTTGTGGGAGAACGACCTGTGAAATGATGTTCACTAAAAATCCCATAAATAACTACCCTTCCATACGGTCAAAACTACATATCATAACACATACTCCGGATAGAAGAAAGGTCAAAGAAAAATACGCATACGGAAGAGGACGGTACACAAAAATACGAACGGTGGTAAAGCGGCCGTTACATTCTACCCACCTTAGAAATGATTCCGCCCTCGGAATCACTTGTAATAATAATAATAATATCTATATACACTTATGCCTACAACTCCCATATTCCACATAATGGTCGATAATCCTATAACTTTTAATCAGTGTTCCTCAACAATTCAACATAACTCGTCTCTCCACTGAACAAGCTACAACTAGAATCACATCCTAGCACCTGACTATAGATCCACATTATCGTATACAACTCAACAATCATCTCGTCCCTAATATATCATCCATCATATTGACTCGTAAATCTATTGTCCATAATCAATGAACCATCAAGCCACATCGTATCATTACCCTTAACATCTAATCTCCTAACCATACTAAATCCTTCCACCTAACCATCCATTCATCTCAACATGTCGTGTTATTTTCAATGTCTTCTCACGTCAATTTAATACTCAAGTCTTGATGCTTTAAATGCTCTACTCATTCATGATCACTCTAAATCATACTATACCTCCATAGCTACTCATATCTACCACTCATCAAAGTTTCAGATCTGATAAGTACACATCTCCCTGTGTACAATTTCATCCAACTAGAATTCTACATTAAGTCCTTTACACATTGGTATAACTAAAAGTAAATAGATAAGTCGTGGACACCTCATTCCTTTCATCCGAAAGAAATCTAATCTAATATCCTTGTGTTCAAAATCAACTAATCACCGGTACAATATATCCCATCTCACTCTATGCCCACCCGCAAACATAATCCTATAACAATAATAGCTAGTACTAACAATATCATAACAATAAAAATAACACTCCCGAAGAGGGAAAGAGAAAAAAAGAATGTTTAAACACATGTGTGAAAATGTGTGGAGTTGTGGTATTGGATGGGGAAGATAGGGGGTTGTGATCTTGTGTGCTAGTCTCAAAACTTTAAAGATTTGATTTAAAAGGAAACAAAAAGGTTTTGATACAATCACATGCAGCCAAAAATAAGCTAAACTATAATATGAAAAACAAGTCTAAGGAATTACCTGCAATGACTCCATCCACTGCCGTCATGGTATTAGCTCCACGAACAATAGCTCCTCTCTGGGCAGGCGCTCTACTCTGCGGTGGATCTGGTGATCCGCCTTCAGTATGGCGATACCTCAGGCAATCTATAACGGCATGTGTGGTAGCTCCACATGCCAGACATAAACCCAGCTTCTTCCTACAAGTGTTCTGCTGATGCCCTGGCTTGCCGCAGAAAAGGCATGTGCCCTTCATCTGATGCTGAGCAGGTGCTCCTGGCCTCTTGAAAGGCACTGACTGAACTGGTCTCATAGCTGGCCCAGTAAGAGGACTGTACTGCTCCATCGGTCTCTTTCCTCCACCAGCAGGAGGATCAGGGAGGTGCGCCATAATCTCATAATTCCTGGCTGCATTCAATACAGCTCCCATAGTCAAAAAGTGTGCCGAAGACATGGACGCCTGAATCTTGAGGTGCAGCCCCGACGAAAATGTTCAGCTAGGTTCTCTTCCTTCTTAACCATATGCCAGGCGAATCGACTGAGCATCTCGAACTCTGCCTCGTACTCATCTACCGTCATATTCCCCTGCTTCAGATTCATAAATCGGCTCAAAAGCTCTCTCTTTGCAGCCTTGGGGAAAAACTTCTCTCTAAACATGGACTTGAAAGTCCTCCACTCCACTGGCTTCTGCAGGTGCCTCTCCTCAATGCACCACCAGTTCATAGCATTCTCGATCAGCTGCATCTTTGCTATCTCAACTCTGGTATCTTCAGGAATCTTTGGAGGTACCAGCTTCTCTTCTGTGCTCTGAATCCACTCATCAGCACCTAATGGTCCTTCCTTCCAAGAAAATGTATTCGACTGACGCTCATTGAACTGCTTCACTCCAGGAGCAGCTCGAGATACAGGCGGGAGCGGTGGTGGTGCAACCGGAGCAGCTCGGCAGCACGGTTGGACTGCTCAACCAGCTAGTGCTAAACATCCAACTTCTCTCTTATAACGACCAGAAATTGGCGAAACTCACCACCTTGGCCATCCATGGTCCCGTCAACTAAAGATCTAGCTCAGGTATTGCGTCCTCCTGCCATCCTATTGACAAAGAAGACCCAAATTAGAATCGTACAAGATAAACTGGATGTCAAAATGAATGAGAGTAATACTATTGCTACGAACTTTTATAATTACAGGACCTGCATGGGCCACCACTAAACCCTGTCACGCCCCGCTTCTTAAAACGATGGAAGTGAGACGTGACAGAGGTCTGCATGGGCCGGAGCTGTGAGGCTCAGACCCAATAAGCATCTGTAGAGGTACCATTTAATGTTACAGGTTCTTGCATTTATAAAATTTCTGAACAACAGAAAATACTGAAAGAAAATGCATTCATTTTATTCCACAAAAGATATCCAGAAGTACGAGAGTCTAACAAAGGAAGTAATGCCCAGTATGGCAACAACTGCAGAAAGGAAACTAATGGTGCAAACACCCAACCTATGCAGAAAGTAAAACCATGCTACGCACCCAAACTAGGAAGCGATAAAAACCTCTGAGGATCAGCAACAGGGAAGAAGCTCTAGGACTGGTCCTCGTCAGGAACGTACTTTGGGTCAATGCCCCTCTGGCTCCAAGTCCTCAGGTAGCTCTGGCTCGTCCACGTACTCTGGCTCAGTACCTGACGTACAACACCCAAGAGAAAAGGAGTTGTACGTCTGGTAAAGTCTACGAAAGGAAGGTGAGACTCTATAGGAAGTGTGAAACAATTTTTACCAACATTTTACTGGTTGATTACAGGTAGTTGTGATGATATGGTAGTTATACTATTAAACAAGGAAAGTAAAAACGGAGGAAGAAATTAAATGTGACGGCAATAGCCGTAGCGTGTGCCACTGGCTACAGGACTGGACTAGACTGGACAGGACAAGACTAGAAGCACCGTGTGTGTCACGAAGTGTTCACGCCTTACGGTTTGAGGGCAACCAGACCCTCTCCCCGTTCGACCGCTCAACGCTACCCCAAACCCAAGTGCTCAAGACAAGACAATATAGGACCACTCACTCTGCTAGGTGAGTGCCTCTATCCCCACGGTCTGCAGGGAAACTCACTCTGCTAGGTGAGTGCCGAGCTTCCCGTAGGTGAATCTGTACCACTGTATAGGACCACTCACTCTGCTAGGTGAGTGCCTCTATCCCCACGGTCTGTATGGCCAATCACTCTGCTAGGTGCGTGCCGAGCTTCCCGTAGGTGAATCTGTAACGAAGATCGCCCACTCTGCTAGGTGAGCATCTTATTGCCCGCAGGCTGTGTAAGACGTGACGTGCAAGATGTTCATGACATGGCAAGAGTAAAGTTGTTCTCGGGTGTCCACACGCACGGATACACAGATAGAACCTAGGGCATCAGTTGTTGTTGTTGTTTGTGCTTGGACTTCATCGTCAAGTCGAAGCTGCCAAGGGGGTTCCCGGACGCTATCATTTCATGTCTGGTTCTCTTTAGTCGTACTTTTACAGTTTAAGGGTAATGGCCTAAACGTGACCGAAAGTACGCAAGTGGAAATACTTGCCTGCGGTGGCGAGTGAGTCGTCGGTCTGGATCGTCTCGTAAAGCGGCGCGTCGGTGAGGGACCGTCTGAAACGGGACAACGGCGATGTCAGGTCGCTTTTTTCATCAATCCTATTATGGTAAGTTTCTAAGTTCAGCGGGACAACCCTACCAGTCAAAAGTCACATCTTTTTGATTCGTTTCAGCCTAATCGATGTTCTACCATTTGTGCACTGATATTCAAGTCCGTTCGTCGATGTCTAAGGTTGAACAACATTTTAAAAGAGCAGAAATGTAAAATTAATTATCGTTGATGACTTTTAGATTAGGTTGTAGATTTGCAATGATTCGTGTTCTTACTACACGTTTGGAGGTTAACCTTTTTGTCATTTGATCGTAGATCGGATGTCGGGTCTGAACAGCGATAGATCGGCGTCGTCAGCAACATCTCGACCATGGGTAGCACATCAAGTCATGTACGGAGAGAAAACAGAAGGCGAGAACAGTGAGCAAGCGTCGAGATCTTTTCGGTTGCGGGTAGCACAATGGATCTTCACGGCGGCGACAACGTCGGGAGAAAACACGCGAGATCGACGGCGTGTGTGAACTCCTAGGATCAAGGGGCACTGCCGGGGATTGTAGGAGGTCAATGGGGAGTTGCTCGGCCTGGTGGGTGGTCGACGACGGCTGTGCGCAGCGGCCGGCCGGTCGTGAGAAGGCGAAAAGGACAGATTTGCACAACGGGTCGCTATTTTGCGTCATAGCAGAGATGCGACGGCCTGAGGGGACAACGGACACTTGCAGTATGTAGAGGGGGTCGAGAGGAGTCCGATGGAGGTGGAGGTGGAGGTGGAGGTGGAGGCGATGCACTCTGCATCGTTGGAGATGACGTACAGCCTGCGGCGATCGGCAAGGATCCTCGTGTAGGCTGTTAGGTTGCGACAAGATGATGACGTTTAGGGGTTTGAGCTGTAACCTCCTCTCTCCTCTCTTGGGGGATAGTTGTTTGATAGCTTAGAGGATTGAGGTCGTGGGGGTGGTCTTTTCTCTTGTATGATGACTTGGTTGCGTGAGAGATATCTCTTGGAAACTCTCCCTTTAGATATAAGTCGTTCTCTTTTTCTTTTGAGTTTGCCACAATGTTTTTCTTGGAAATTTTGTTTGGTTTGCCGCAGCCTATGAGAGCTAGGGTTTGTGCTTTTAGATGTAGGCCTCCTCTTTTCTTTGTATGAGCCGCAACTTTTCTCTCTTTGATGAGAGACTTATATAGGGTAGGAGATAGGGTTCCAAGCTAGGATTAAAGCAAGTAGATGTCGGCCATATGGATGAGATCAAATCAATTAGGAGTTTGGGTATTGATTGGAAATTTGTATTTGACTAGGGATTGGGTGGAATCAACCAACTTAGGATTTGATTTGCAAGTCAAAAATATTTGAATATGATTTGGTAACACCCAATTGATATGGCTCTCTCCATCTCTCCTCATGTTGGACCAAGGCCAATTGCTTTGTGCATTACATCTCTTCTCTTCCCAAATTTCTATATGATTAGCAAATACTCCATCTCTTGACTTAGTCAACATTATCAAGAATTACGTTCTCGCCATTTCTGAAAAACACTTAGCACACACGTTAAATAGCAACACACGTTTGTCATCATTAAACTAGAAATCCTAGATCGTCGCATCCAACAATCTCCCCCTTTGGATGATGACAAACCCATAAAAGATTTGAGTAAATAAATGTGTGTGAAGTGTGATGAAGGATGTAATACAATATGATGTATACAGTGAGCATGAGCAAGCATTCTCCCCCGAATTCCAAGCTCCCCCTTGAACCAATAAACATGTATTATCTAAGCTCCCCCTTCAATAAATAACAAATGATACCAAACATACCAAATCTTTCTTTCTTTTCTCCTCCTTTGTTATCATCAAAAGCGTATTAATGAAGTCATCAAAAATCACATGAAAAAATAAAGTATTATTGAGTATAGCTAGAACTTGCATGTATTTTCTATAAATTAGACAAATCAAGCTCATTGAAAATCTTAATTTAGACTTCACCACCAATGTGTAAGTGTGATAATATAAACATTGAAGTACAAAGGGAGATAATTTAGAACACCAACCAAACCAACCCACATTTTCCATTTAACATGAATATCACTAGGATTGATTTTTCCCACCTCATTAAAACTGAGTTCAAGATACCAAACCCAAAAACATAGCCTATAAGGACTCTTAGATGTGGGGTGGCATTGCTTGACGAGTAAAATACACCAACGCTAAAGATTACCCATAAAGCATACGTTGGACACTCATGGGTAGTGTATTTTCCATGAATTGTATCCATTTTACATACTGAGCAATTCATGTGTATATATATATATCATTTACAATTCTTTTTGTGCTCAATTTTTATTCATAGCAATACACATCATATCCCTTAGATAATTCAGTTTTAATTCATCCTACATTCACTTTCCAACATTCATCAAAAGAATCTCCAAAAGTACTAACATTTTAGTATTCATGGAAGTGCGTATGTAGGTGTAGAAATCAAATTATTCATTTCAAGAAGCATGTCATGGCTACTAAATAGATTCTAACATGCGCATGTAGCTATAACAATAATATAATGATTTCTAGAAAGGATATGAATGAACATTCAATAATACCACTTATAAAGAATCATAAAGCGGTATTCATTAGGCAAATTTTATTTGTTTTTGGTTTTTCAATTTTTTTGTTTTGTTTTTCTTTTATAAAGACCTAAAACAAGACAAAAAAGCAAATACACAAGCACACAAACAAACATTAAGTCAAGCACACACAAAATCTATGAAGGTATGCAATGAATGCAAAGAGGGAAAAGAAATATACCTTCGTGTCGCTATCTGACTAAGGAGATAAAAGAATGAAACTTTCAATTCATTGCTCCGCGCCAAAATCTCCATCCCACCTACATGAAAGGTGTTACGTGTGACCTTGAAATCCAACAAGGTCCACTAATGTTAGTCATCAAAGTTTTAGGAACCCACACTTGTTTAAACTTTATGTTTGTGTTCCTAAACTTACAATAATAGGATGTGTCACGACCCGCTTCCCATTAAGCTTGGGAGCGAGGACGCGAACGGGTCCGCATGTGCAAGTAAGGAGGATGTACTTTTGCTTTTCTTTCCTCCTTAACTTAACACAACAAGCGTCTGTGTGAAATCCCGCAGGTTCTTGCTTGCATTACTCAAAAACAACACAGATAAATAAAACATTATTACAATCTCAAACGTCTCAACGGAATTACAACAAATGGAGAAAAGAAGAGTGGGTCTTATGACTGTACAACAAAAGAAAAGAAGTACAATGAAGGTTCACTAGTTAACAATTCTTGGTCCACTAGTTCAGCTATCCCAACTAGTCCTCCTGGTGCTATATCTAGGGATCTGACATACATCCAAAAACATGAATGTATGTCAGCAATGGTCTGCAAGAAGATGTTAGAACCCAAGGCAAGATATATACAAAATTATACTGAATTTAAGAGGCACGAATGAATTAAACGAGATAATGACAACAAGATTAAACATGCTGATTTGACATGAAATAGAGTAAAATACTCCTATCATGCAGCTCTGAGCAGTTTGACAAGTATGGTGAGCAGTTATGACATGGCAGTTATAATGAATTAAAAGTAAGCACTATAGACATGTCAATCATGATGTGCGAGCAAGTGAACACGATTATTACAATTACAATGCAATGCTTTCTATCATGCATAGGGTTCTCGCCTTTAGGCCGTGATGATGAGTCGTTCTTCACACGGGGCCTTACCATGATTGGCGCTAACCCATCGCATACGGGTGGTGCCCCTGAAGAGAGTACCCTTTCATACGCCCAGTTACCGCTCAACCCTAACCCCACCCAAATATGTTCTAGAACACGAGCCAGCCTAGTTATATTACAAGCATGAATTTTTCAACTCACATAACATCACGAAAGTCACGATTTTGCCTTTGACGCGCACGATTTCACGATGGCACATATTTGTTTGATATTTCAAGACATGCAGTAATTTCATAACATGATAATTTAATTTTTTTACAACATTTTCCATGAATACAAGAGTGTTGAATAACATTCACAATAATTTAACAAAAGTGCTGAATATAAGAATTTAACGAACATGTCACGGAAGTAGTTTTCCTTGCTATTGTTCTAAACTAAGGTATATCAAGTTATATGCCGTTGGATCACATTTTTAGTCAAGAATGTCATGGTGGTAATTTCACGCGTCATTTCATGTGTAGATTTTGAGTTATACAACTTTATATG
The DNA here is from genome assembly GCA_030789695.1 of Scilla litardierei. Classification (NCBI taxonomy): domain Eukaryota; kingdom Viridiplantae; phylum Streptophyta; class Magnoliopsida; order Asparagales; family Asparagaceae; genus Scilla; species Scilla litardierei. The sequence continues at coordinate 203,373,801 of CM061141.1, forward strand.
CAAAAGACTAAATGAGCATCCAACTTCAAAAATTCACTATAAATTGTACACTTGCCTGATTTCAGCGATTTTGGTGTCATTGGATTCGTCTTGACGGATACTACGTGTTGGTACTTCTGGTTCTCTGTTTTGGTTAAAAAAATCACGGAATTAGATTTTTCGTGAATAAACACAATATTAAAATAATTCCTAATTTGGGTTCATCTGATTTTATTGGGTTCTCCAGCTAGAGTGATAGCTATATTGTATTATAACACTCTTATATTAACATTATAAGCATTATTTTATTCAAATTTCTAATATTACCCTAACATTATTTAACAATACTAACTAGCTGAATTTAACAACACTAACTAGTTATTAACACAACACCCTACTAATGATATGGTTATTATCATTATTATCATGCTAACACTACATTCAATACCCCAACCTACTATCACCTACTCTAATATTATTAATACAATTTATCATGTTAACATACCCTCTCTCTCTTATTCTTTTAACTCGTACTGTCAAAAGTCCCCTTCCCTTTCTTTATTTCTCTAACACTCTCTTTCTTCTATAATTATCAAGGCTGTCACCCTCTTCATTCTGTCTTCTTGTTCTTTCTCTTTTTTTTGTTTTTCATTTCAAAGTTTCCGCAATAACCTCACGAAGGGAGGGCTCTGGAACTTACGCGGGGAGATGAGGTATATGCGCATGAAGGGGAGGAGGGGGCGGCGGCCTCCGGAGACACAGGCACACGCACGCACGCGTCCAGCAGGTCAGCGGCTCCTTGGGGTGACGCTAATGGCTGTCCTCCGGTGGTAGGGGGCTTCCTCTGGCGAGCAAGGGGCTAGGCGGGCTGTCGGAGGTTGGTGGCGCGCGCAACTCTCCAGTGATGAGGAGCTCGGGAAGAAGGCGGGAATGGATTAAAATCTGAGTTTGTTTTGTTTCTAGATCTGAAATTTCTGATTCGAATCTGAAGTTATTTCAGATTTGGGTGTTGTTTCCTCTTTCAATTTCAGTTTGAATTTTGGGTGTGTTTTGTTTTGTGGGGCTGATTTGTTGGTGGATTTCGGTTGATGTTTTCTGGTTTGAGGAAGAAACTGATGGAGGATTTGGGTTGATTTGGGTTTATTGGGGCTGATGAAGGTGGAGGATTTGCAGCAGATGGAATGGGTTTGGAATTTCTGGTCGGAGATGGGATGATGAAATTGCTGATTTGGGTTAAGTTTTGCTTGCTGTTTAGTTGAAGGAGGAATGGATTTTGCAGGGAGAAGAAGGATTCAGTTGTTGCCTTAGTTTTTACTGTTGCTGTTTTAAGAACGTGGAAATGGGTTGCCCGTTGGTGAAGGAAGCTGCAGGGGTGGGTTTTCAATTGATGAGAGGAGTTGGAGGTGGGGGTTTAGTTAAGGATGGTGTTGGATCTCACCTGCCAAAGGAGGTGATTAAAGGGGGGTTAGATCTAGAATTAATTAGGGATGAATGTAACTGGTAATTAGTAATTAGGAAATGGTCATTAGTAAAAGTAATTAGTGAGTATTAACAGTAATTTATAAAGGTTACATAGCAAATGGTAAAAGTAATTACTAAAGTTAATTAGTAAGTGATAAAGGTAATTAGTGAATAGTAAAACTAATTAGTCAACTGATTAGTAAAAGTAATTTAGTAAAAATATTGAGTAGATGGTAGAATGGTAAATGTGATCGGAGAAGAGTAATTATTATAACATTAAACTACCGATTTTCACAACCTCCTCCGTAAGTTACGAAAATGCCACGGGTTCGTATCCTCGCGAGAAGTGCGAACACGAAGTCCATTTTAAGATTGAACGACGAAAAATAGTAGGAAAAATCATTTAGTTATTTTTGAAATTGTTTGAAATAATCTTCGTTACGGAAAGACGTGCGCTAAGAAAATTGGCCGTTACATTCTACCACCCTTAAGAAAAATTCCGACTTTGGAATTCTTATCAACTAAGGAACATGAAACAAAGATGGATAACGCTCTCGTATTTCTATGTGGTAAATTATGACCTGAAATACTTCGAGACGAAGAAATGAAATTGGTTCGGAAAAGTCACAAGTGATGTGGTTAAGATTGAGTTTCAAAAAGAGGTTCAAATAACTAAGCACCATCGATGGCCTTAACCGTTAGTGGGCAAGTGAAAAGGCTAGGGACGGCTGCCCATGAATTTGTACAAAAGTGCCAAAGGCATAGTGAGAATATATATATATACACACACACACAAACTATGAGTGAATTTCGGTGGGGGGCTTAGGGTAATTCTGACGGCGGCCAACCTAGGGTTGGCGTCAACATTGATAGCAATATCAGCCAAGGGACTAGAAATGTTGCTGCCACTGATCTTCATGATGGTTAGGGACCATGGCAAGTTGTTAGGAGGAGGGGCGACGCAAAAATGGAGGCTCTTTCGAAGCGACTTCAATCCAGGAAGGGGGTCGGGCCACTATCTGGCAAGAATGGACATCCTACTCACATTAGGGAGCATCTGCGTACTAGGAGGGCAGGTAACCTCGATCAGGCAAGACCTAGGGCTCATTTTGCAAATACTGGAGTTGGTGTAGGGCATGTGTTTGACAAAATGCCATTGAGACAGATTGCTCCTATTGTGATTAACCCTTCAGCTGCAACGTTAACTTGGTCTGACATATGCTCAAATAGGCGATCATATGGAGAATCGATTTGCATGACATTGGTGCCTCCTAAAGTTCGTGAAGATGGAACATGTGTCTCGGGTTCCAAATTTACTGTTGGAGAAGGGAGGAGAGAAATGGCAATTTATCTTGGTTGGTTATGTGCTTGGGGATGTCCCTTACTTTGGGCAGATTCAAGCTTGGGTAGATAGGCTATGGAAGCCACAAAAGAGGGTACAAATTTATAGCAAAGAGAATGGGTTTTTCTATTTTAGATTTGAATCTAAGGACGATTGCGAGAGAATACTCCACGGGGGACCTTGGCTCTTTGATGGCCGCCTTGTTGTTCTGAAACAATGGAGCCCAATGATCCGACATGATCGAGATATTCTTACTTCTATTCCAGTCTGGGTGCAGCTGCATGGAGTTCCATTGAATATGTGGAATATCCCAGTGCTTAACATTCTTGCCTCTGTTATTGGAACCCCATTGTGCTTGGATCGAGCCACAGCTAAATTGGAGCGAATTACCTATGCTAAGTGCTTGGTGGAGGTGGATGCTAAGACGCCACTTTCCAGTTGCGTTGAGGTTGAACTAGATGACGGGTCTATACTGACCATTGAGGTAAAATACGAAGGAGAACTCCCGCATTGTAAGTGATGCATTTGTTTTGGCCATTCTGATGTTCAATGTCCACTTCTGTAACGACTTCTTTTCATGTATCTGGATTTATTATAATATAATATATGTTTGGTGGATTTTCCCCTCATGTGTGGTTTTTGTCTCCGTAGCTTTCATTTTCGATCGATTCGTCGTATTTTCTCATTTCTTCCTTAGGATTGTCGATTTCGAAGTATGTCATTCGTGACGCACTTCATAACGGTCGTATCTTACTATTAGATCAAGCCTAGGAGTCTTAGGAATCGATCCCGGGGCCACGCGCTCCGTATCGGAACTTTGGATGCTCATTAGCCGGTATAAGAAGGGGCACCGACCGACTAGATGACGATCCAGTCGGTCGGCAATCCTTCTTGGACCGACTAGTTGGCTTTCTAAATTTCTCAGGAGTTACTGTTTATCGTTAGTCGGTCTAAGAACATTGGTTGACCGACTAGGTTGCAAACTAGTCGGTCGGCAATGCTTCTTTAACCGACTAACTCATCATCTAAATTTTAGTATCAATACTGTTCACTCTTTGTCGGTCTAAGAACGTTCATCGACCGACTAGATGCTAAACTAGTCGGTCAGTATTTGTTCATGGACCGACTAAATCTAAATCATATTTTCGTTCAGAAGTTACTGTTTACACTTAGTCGGTCTGCGTTGGTCGACCGACCGACTAGTTGCCAAACTAGTCGGTTAGTGGTTGCTCTTTGACCGACTAATCTGTGTTAAAACCCTGATTTCTGGGCAACTGCCAGCCCAACCTATTTATACCCCTCCCAAACGTTTCTTCTTCCTCCCTCACGACCCAAAACCCTAAAATCTCCCCCATTGAGCCCCCATCTTCCTCCAAGCTTCATTCCTCCATTCCAAGCCCTAAATCCATCATCTAAACCCTCCATCCACTCATTCCACCTCTCATTTTCCCCAAATCTCCATCAAATCCCCAAAATCCCCCAAAAACCCTAGTTCTCCCAACTTCTCCAATCTTTTCCAGATCTGATCCTAGGGTTCTCCGGAGTGTTTCTTCCGCCTCCTCTCGGTAAGAAATCGATCCCTTGGTGTTTTTATAACCTATTTGTATTTTTATGAAACCCTAATAAAATTTCATGTTGTTTGATGATTGTTCCCCCATAACAGCGATCTCCCCGTAGATTAGCATCTGTGTGACGAAGTGGTCGTCATCCCCGGTGCTAGGCAAGTGAAACTTGCCACTTAGGGTTTAGGCCATGTTTTAGGCCATTTGCTTGTTGTAGGCATAAAAGAGGCTAGGCGACGAAATGATACTCGCCTAGGCGTAAATTGGGGAACTAGCTTGACAACGAAGCTAGTTCCGACATATATCATGTTGCATAATTACCATGTCATGTTTACTTTCCATTAACGGTACGCGAATTAATTGTCATGTCATTGCATTCTTTAAGTGTTGCTGTGATTGCGTAGCTTCGCTACAATGCTTGTGTTCCTGGCTCGTGTTCCAGAAGCGAGCCCTGTAGTTGGAAACCCCAACGCTCGATATTGAATTGTGAAATAGGAAAACAAGCTCCAGTGCGGGGCAACCCTGGCTCACTTGCTGGGCTCATGTACAGGGACCCTGGCTTGTTTACGTGTGGGATGGGGTAAGGGTTAAGCGGCTAGTCAACTGGGGGTCTGCCTGATCAGCAACTGCAGTTGAAAGGCGTAAACTCTGGGGTGGGGTAGTGTTTAGTGCTGATCGGTGTGAATGATGAACCATTCAGCTGAAGGGCGTAAACATCTACAAACAACAGTGAAACAAGAATTGTGTTTAGTGCCGATCGGTGTGAATGATGTACCATTCAGCTGAAGGGCGTAAACACCTACAAAATAATATGAATTGATTTAGAATGTTAGTAGCTTGGCTACTCTTGACTTGTCCCGATAATTGTACTCTTGTACTTGTTGTTCATCATGTATTAATTGTGCACTCATGTTATAACTGCCATGTCATGCATACTAAAACTGCTAGGTTACTAGTTGCCTTACTTTCAGTTTCCTTGCCCAAGTCTTTTAGACTTGCTTACATGTGCCCCTTTACTCTTTTGGGTGACACATGTTAGATCCTGAGCCTGAGTACCTTGTTAAGGACGCGGTGTTTGCTGACGCCGAGCCCGAGCCTGTGTTTGACGGGGAGTACGTGGACACTGGGGACCCGTCCTAGTGTCTTCGTTGTGTTTTACTTTTGTTTAGACAGTTGTTTTGTTATCGGTGCGTAGCACCTATACCTTGTTATGTCGTTGCTTTTGTTGGCCTTGTTCTGGGCCTTTAGACTCTTTCTTTTAGCCTGGTGGCTTTTCTGGATGTTGGACTTATTTTGGATATTGGACTTTATGAGATGTGAGATTTTATTTCAGTCTCTCCTTGTGTTATTATTGTTGTTCCGTTGTGGTTACAGGGACCTGCTTATGTTTTATTGACGCTTATCGGGTTTGGGGCTTCACAGCTCCACTCTCGTGCAGACCTTTTCACGTCTCGCCTCCATTTTAGGGAAGCGGTTCGTGACAGGTTTTGTTGTTGGCCCATGCAGGTCCTTCTGTAACTGCGATTTTTGGAATAGCGATAATAATATTAGAATGTCCAATAAACTAAGTTCGACGTCCGATGTCATAAGCTATGAGTCTAATCTGATTCGTTTTCTGTGTCACTAGATGGCAGGAAGGCGTTTCACCCGTGGTGGGGGCAGTGGTGCGCTCCCTCATGATGAGGAGCCTGAGCGGGAACCCACCAACGGTGAGATGATGCGGATGATGCTCCAGATGATGCAAGTGCAGCAGGGCGTGCTTCTGCAAGTCCAGAATGCTCCACTTGCTCGAGCTGCCCGGGCTCTTCCGGATGCCCCTCGCTCTGAGCTAGGAGCGAAGCAATTTCGGGAGCTGGGTCCCGCATATTTTGATGGTTCTGAGGGTCCTCTGGCTACCGATGAGTGGATTCGGAACATCGAGGACAATCTGAAGATGGCCAAGATCACCCCGGCTGGATGGGTTGATTTGGCGAAGAGGCAACTCAAGGATAATGCTCGGAATTGGTGGGATGCGGAAGAGAAGATGTTGGTGGAGACGATAGCTTGGGCTACCTTCAAGGCCAGATTTGAGGGTGAGTTCTTCCCGAAAGCTGCCAGTGAAGAGATGCTGCAGCGTTTTATCGATTTGAAGCAGGGGAGCTCGTCGGTGGACCATTATCACCAAGAGTTCATGAGGCTGAGTCGGTTTGCACCGAAGATGGTGCAGGACGCTGAGGAGAGAGCTCAGAGGTTCCTGCAGGGACTCGCTTCGGAGCTCCAGAGTTTTGTGACCTCTTCCGACCGGGAGTCTTATCAGAAGGTTCTAGTGGCAGCCAAGAGGCAGGAGCTGCTCGTGAACCAGCGGAGGGGGTCTGTTGTTGGCGCTGGGAAGAGGCCTGTGGAACAGGCGAGAGCTGTGGTTAGACCTGGATTCAGGCCTAATCAGTCTGCTCAGTTTAAGAGGCCAGGAGGGCCTATTCTGAAGACTTGCCATTTCTACGGCAAGCCTGGCCACATCAAGGATCAGTGTCGGAAGTTTTTGGGCCAGTGTCTGGTTTGCGGTGATGCTTCTCATGTTGCGAAGGATTGTCGGCATGCGGGTCCGCTGCGGCGGGCACCTGT